>VWPU01005663.1:0-63005 GCA_013398955.1 Callaeas wilsoni | reverse complement strand
GCTGCCGGCCCGGGCCACGGTGCCGCCTGCAGGCGCAGCAGCGGCGGCCCCGGGGGCGCGAGGGCTGTGGCACGTCTGCAGGCGTGGCGAGGCGTGGGGTCAGCAGGCAGTGTCACCCGGAGCCGGCTGGCAGCCCGCATCACGCGGCTTGCTCGGCTTCGGTCATCCTCTTGATTCAGCAGCTTCAGTGTGGTCTTGAATAAGGATGCTTTTCTCAACTGGAAGCAGAAACTACTTAGCGACGAAGTAATTAAATCATGCTGCTCATGAAAAGCCCTCACTGTTAATTTACGGTATTTGTTGGAGCTCCCAGAATACAATCATTGAAACAAAGACTGAATTGAGAACAAAAGGAGGGAACTTCTTGAGAAATTTAAATATCAAACAAATTTTATAAAAATTCGAAGCTGTGTCTGCTTGATTTAATTGGTTTTAAGGAACCCACTCCAAGGTTCTAGGTACATTAAGACAATCTGAGCAAGTTTTTTGCTCAAGAATAGGTTGCCAGTTTTACCACAGTTATTGAGAGCCTCATGAGATAAAGGGACTCTTTATATTCTTTTTGTTTAGTGCAAGTTTTGAAAACCTTATTCTTTCTCTCTTGTAGCTGAGAATGGAGGAAAGGGTAAAGAAATGACGAAGGTAAACTCAGCCATAAAGAAGAGAGAAATCTTAAAATAAGTATGAAAACGGGAAATCCCACAGGAAGCTCTCACATACTTAATGGCAGCTAACTCTACATTTTGTGATAGGGAATTGAAACTTGTATAAAGCCTCATAAAATACAGAAAAAAAATGCATTCACATTATCTGTTACTTCTTTCAACATGAATAGTAAAAGATTTTGGTTTATTTTAGATTTGTCTGTCATTGCTTTAATTTTATTCTTTTTCAGGTAGTAATATTAAACTTCTATTACCTATTAAACTAAATAATACTGGTATAAATTTTCTTTGAATTTTCTCACTTAGTTTGACCATCTTCTCTTTGCAGGAACCTCATCCTTCTAAAATAAGACCTGAAAGTGGTCCACAAGCAGGTGGAACCAGACTTACCATCTTTGGTGTAAATCTGGCCACTGGTTCCAAGAAGGATGTTCAAGTTTCAGTCGGTAGCCAGCCTTGCAATGTGTACGTAGCCTGAGTAACTAACAATACAAAGCTGTGTCCTAAAAAAGCACCAACCTTTTCTGCCCTTTATAAATTAAACAAATCAATTGTGTATCTCTTCGTGACTCCTTCCATGCAATGGAGTTCTGCATGTAACATTCAGACAGAAACTCACTCAGAGGCTTCAGCGGAAGGAGCAGCTATAAAAACACATTAAGTGGAAGAATTTAGATGTCCAAAGATTTCTCCACTTTTGGCTTTCTCTGCTAGACTGTCTGCTTCAAACCCACCCATGCTTTCACTCAGCACCTCCTCAGTGGTTCTGAAAAATTACTAATTTTCTAGTCTCCCATGGCTTGTTCTTCTCCCTTCTTTTTCCTTTTCTTAATTGCTGCCCTTGTCTTTTCTTAAAAAAAAGGAAGGACACTAAGTGTGCTGACATTGCATTGTTCCTCTGTTTGCACACTGTTCATTGTTATATCCTATATCTCTTTTTTTTTAAAGCTTAAGTGATCTGACAGAAGTATTATCTCCTCTCATAATTACTTGGTACCCAGCAAAAACAGAGCCCCAGGTTTGTTGTTCTGGAGTATACAGTGAAAGAATACAAAACTCCATAATGTTACTAATGGAAGATGTTTCCTCTTCTTTTTCTTCTCCAATCTAGTACTGAATTTGGAGACAACATCATTTGCATTACAGGACGTAATAACAAGGTTGAACCTGTTCTAGTCATGATGAACTATGGGGGCACGAAAATTACTGTACCACAGCTGTTTAAATACAGTGAGAATCCTACTGTCACCAAATTCCTGCCGGTAAATAGCTTCAGCAGGTAATGAAATGTTTGTCATAACTTTTTGTACAATGGGCTTAAAATATGTGTAATATGTAATAAAATATTAAATACATAATTGTTTGGAATAAACTCCCATATTCTATCAATGCACACATTTAGGTGCGTAGGGTTTGTAGTCTTAACTGCAGTTGATGTTTGAAAGTATTCTGTTTACTTCCAAATTTTCATCCCATTTCAAAGGTCAGTCCTGAAAGCAGAAAAGGCAATAAGCTTCTTTTAAATTGAGACATCTCAAAGAAAGAGATTTGAAGCAATTCAGCATGTCAGACAACATGATCTTTGTATTACTTACAAATTTTTATGCTGCTAGGATAACCAACAAAAAGTTTCTAATGGAGAGGTTTCTAACAGTTCCTCTATTTCAGCTGGAAATAGAGGAAAAGCTATGGCTCGTCATCTCTTTCTTTGTCTCACAAGGAAAAATATTACCTTTTTAGGACAACTAGACCAGCGCTCAATAATGCCTTTAGAAGGTGTGCTCTGTTCTATGGTGGTACTCCCTAACACCTCATCTGCTAGCTGTTCCTTCTGGAAAAAAACCCACCTAGTACTAATTGGGAAATCAAAGAAATGTACGTCACTCTTATATTTGTAGCAATATGGCAAATCATTGTATAAAAGCCCTTGTAGCATACCCTCTGGTTTTGAAAGTCGTTCTGTGACCAGTACAGGGACAAACATAACCCTGATTCATGTTGGGGTCTACTGTTCCTCACTATTCTGGTCTTTCTGCTTAGTGGGATACAGTTGGCAGAGGGAGATCATGTAAAAAGTGTAACATCATGACCTAACAAACAGAACATTAAAAATAAATTTGACTGTGACTTCTCTTGGAGATAGTAGTACCTGAGTCCTTGAACATTGAATAACCACTTGTATAAAATAGGATTTGTTTTTAATGTTTCCTTTTCATTTTTGGTTTGGGTGACTTTGGGGCCTGGAATTTTTCTTTGGTAGATCAACAGTGACTTACCCCATGGAATTTAAATGACTTTTTTTTTCTTCTATGTAAACTAAAACCTATTTTTATGGATTGCTTTGAGGTTTATTATCTCTCTAAATCCATGTCACTTCAATGACTTTAATTCCCATTGGCAACTTGCATTCATTCTTCTTCTTATGTGAATGTATTACTTTTTTAAAAACCATGCTGCAAATAAAAGGGAATAGAGAAGCCAGGTCCCTACAGACCTGTGGAAAATACACTCTCACCTTTGTCTCCATGTGTGTATTGTAGGCAGAGTGATTTTAATAACAATATTGGAGAAGTAAAGCACACAAAGATTGGCATAAATGAACAGCCAAAAATCCTGGCAGAGCAATTTGTACTTTTTTTCAATTCTGCTGTTTTAAATAGAGTTTTGAGTTGACATTGATGCTTTTAAATGCTTTCGTCATCAATAGCTTTAACAGAAGTCCTTTTTCTAGGATATCAAATTGTCATATAGGCATTATACATAGGGTTTTTTCAGTGGAAGCAATAGCAGTGCAGGATGAAGCAGTGTATAGCTGTGGTAGTCTGCCAATGACTTCTTTTTCAATTTTGCCTTGCAGTGGAGGGAGAAATATTACAGTAACTGGAACCGGTTTTGAGCTCATCCAGACTTTCTCATTGGTGGTATATGCAGAACGTCCAGAAGGAGGGAGGATAAATCAAAAAAGGGTAATTTTCTTTCTTTTCCCCCAAAGGCATAACACTGAATGCACAACATATAAACTGTTCAAAAACTGCATATAAACTTTCCCACTGGACTTCACTGGGCTTGGACTGAAATAAGGTTTGAACAGATTTCTGGGTCTGTTCAGGATTTTCCTGCAGATGAAGATCTTGACTTTACCACCATCTTGCCTTACATTCACTTGTACTTTGCCATCTTCTGCTTTAAAACTAATTTCATTCAATATGGATAAGGATAAAAGATGTATTTCAGAATTTGGAAGTGTTTGTTTTTTCTTTATCTTTCTCCTTCTTCTCCCCCTGCAAGCTTTGGCAATTTGCCTGAAGCAGGATCTAAATCTAGACAATGCAGACTACTCAGCTTTGCACAATCAGTGTCTTTTATTTCCTCACATCTCAATGAGCCAAGTCTTCTTTTCTTTCTTGCTTCATGCATATTCCACCTGCAACAGGTCACAAAAAGCTGTGAAAAATAACATTAAAAAAAACCCTTCTTGCATCTCCTGTTAAGAGGAACTGACATTACCAATAGTTTCAATTTCCCCCTCTTCTAGTGAAGATACAATTTAATGACATGATTTAGACTTAAAAGTGATCTTCCAGTAAGAACATTGTAAGACTCTTTCTAAGGCTGGCTCTTCAGTGTAAGACTGTCTTGTGATCCATAAAGAGTTGGTAATGTGCATGTTTTGTATTTTATGGATGATTCAGCTTTTAGAGTATGCCAAAGCCAGCTGGATTTGAATCCATTAGAACCCTATCCCTAAAGATTTTTAAGAGGAAAACTGCCTACATTTTTTAGACCATAAACTTCAAAAGGTAATTATCTTAATAATCTTGACTCCCAGGACAATCGAAAAGTCTATTTAGCATTATTGACAGTGTTTATCAACATTTCTTAGACCTTCTCTTATGTATACTCAACCTGTTAGCTTAAGTCAGCATTACTTATAGCACACACTCTCTGGTAAGACTAAAAGCTTTTCTAGTCTTTTGGTCTGCTTTCACTTACATGACAATATCAGAAATGTTTTGGAGAAGCTATCAAGTTGCATTGAGTCATGACGTGAGAAACAGAGGTGGTGACAGAATAAATACTGAGGGTTCCTATTAGTGTTGTTGCCTGTGGTTGGTGTTACTGAATGACTGAAAGTGTCAGGGTAAAAACATTTGTTACATTGGGGATGGAGGATGGGTGAACTGAGTTGTTACTTTGAGTAGTTGAGCGACAACCATTAAAGTTTATTCCAAAATTTCACTTAATAATTGTAGAAGTTCAATAAGGTATTATATGGTGAAAGCAGAAAAGAATTGACCCAAGCTACTCAAAGGTACAGAAGAGGATTAGAATTAAGGGTGACATGTTAACTTCCTAATCTGAGAGAAACTTCATGGTATCAGTCCAATGGTAAAGAGCCATAGAAATTGGAGGCAATGGAAACTGATCTGTAGCCCAAGCTTTTTCTGCAGGCAACTGCTAGAACATAGTGAATTGATGATTTACTCCCATCAACAAATTTATTTCATTTTCTTTTTCAAAAATACTTCATACTATGGTATTTCTGCTGTATGGAGAGGATATAAATTCAGTGGTTTTATTTCTAAGGTCTAAAGTTATCAACAGTTATGTACAGAAAGGAGTCAGACTCTAAAATGTGCATGTTCTTCTTGTTTCTTACAGTTTTATGGAAAGGCTGTTACAAGACTTAATGAAACCACGGTGGTTTTTTCTTCCCCACCAATACTGGAAGACCCAGAAAACTACAACATTACCACTGTTATTCTAATGGATCATTATAAATTGGTTGTAAAAAATGAGAGCCACTCCTTTGCTTATGTCGCAGACCCAACCTTTGAAAACTTCACAGATGGCATCAAAAAACAAGTCAACAAACTTATTAACGCAAAGGTAAACTTGTCAAAAGTTGGTTGCTCATTTTGTCCTTGAAGCATGTATGGAATTTTTCGTTCCTTTCCCAAAGCTCTAACAGATGTTTGGTGCCATACCTCAAATTCTTGGTAGAGTCCCTTACCTCTGCTAGATGATGAGCATTGACAGCTCCCTTTCCTCCCCACAGCCCTTCTCAGAGAGCGTTCCTATCTTTATAGCTGTGCTTTGGGCTTGCCGAGGATGCCCCCTCCTGCTGACTCTGGCATTTGCATTTGGAAACGCCCTCTCCCAATGGACCTCCCAGGAACTGGAAGGGACATCTCATCTCACACCAGGAAGGAAGGGAGAGGAAGGAATCAGCTAGTTCCCAATCACTCTGCAGTTCTGTAGGCTGCAGTGCAAATCATAGCTGCTGCTAAAAGTGATCCAAATGGAAAGTTGCAATTCAGGATTTCTTGTCTCCCAAGACTCTGCGATGATAACTCAGCCTTTTATTTTCTGTCTAGGGCAGTAACCTGAACAAAGCCATGACGATAGATGAGGCCCAGGCTTTTGTGGGTGATGAGCCTTGCAACATAAAAACTTTAACTGAAACGGACTTATATTGTGAGCCACCAGAAGTACAGCCTCAACCAAAGAAACGGCAGAAGAGAGATACCATCAATAACCTTCCTGAATTCATTGTACGTTACCTTTTCTGTAGAATTTAGTGTCGTGTGTCAATAACACTGATACAGTGCCTCTTGACTGAAGTAATTGTTCTCCAAAGTTGTTGTAGTACTGTGAAGAAACTCTTTGCAGTTCTTTCTTCCTCCAGCTTCTGCCAACTGCATAAAAGATGTCACACGTAAAGAGCAGTCTCAAGGCTGCCAAATGCCTTCTACGTTCATTACATAGAAATGTAGAACTCTAGCCAGACAGACTGGGGATTTTTCTTCCTCAGCTGAGCAAAATTAAATTGCTTAATGGAATAAAGTGCTAGTGATCCAAATTCAGTTTAAAATATTCAGAAGTATTTCCTTTGTTTGGCAATTTGAGCTAGAAATTCACTTGTGGAAATTACTAAGAATTTGGAGTGCAGCTGAGAAGTGGACCACCTTACATTTGCACTTGTTGAGACAAATGTCTGTTTTTATCTAATTAGGTAAAATTTGGACTCCGGGAATGGATCCTTGGAAGGGTGGAATATGATAACCGTGTGACTGATATCCCACTGAATCTTATTTTGCCACTGGTACTTATTCCTATGATAGTAATCATTGGCATTTCTATCATCTGTTACAGGTAAGTTCTTCTAATAAGGCACTTTTGTTTCCCTAAAGCTTTCAAGGTACTACCTCATTGTTTTCAGCTCAGTCTACAGAAACTATCTTCATCTTTTTTATGAGCTGCAGAATTAAGAAAAGGAGTTACAGCTGGAAATATGTATGAGCACCAAATTTATTCCTCTCACACATGCCAGATTCCTTGGTGTCAGTCAGCCCAGCCCAGTCCTTTATATATAAACACAGTTGGTCCCAGGCTTCCCAAGTAAACAATTGCAGACTGAGCTGCACACATACCCTTTTGAAATGACAGCTAAAGTGGCACTTGTGAAGGAGATACCTTATTCTGTATAAATACCCATCAACATTCATGCTGACTCAGTCAGCACTGTAGGTCTGAGCTGGATGGATTTGACTAAGGGGTCATTTTCATCTTTCCAGCTAGGTTACCCACATACAAATTTCATGATTAATGTTGGAATTCATGCTTCATAAAGGGCCAGAATATATGTCTGTATTTCACTTAAAACCTACTTAGTCCAATTTTAAGATTAGTGATGAGGGCCTCATGCTGTCCCTCAGGAAGGGGTGGATTTCACTCTTATGGTACATATCGATACAGCTGAAGCATGTGCTGTACAGCCCTTATGTTCTTGTGAACCTCCATCAGCCTTCTGAGTTTGATCCCAGACACACTTCTGGGTGGCTTAGAGCCAGTACAGGACATGTTGCAAGCAATCGTTGTTCAGTGCATACAAACTGATCTCCTGGACTTGATATATGAAAGCATTTGTAGCTACTTCTTACTGGATTTTAAATTACTGGCCCAAGTCTGCTTTGAAGCAACCAGCCCATGATAGTGCCAAGTTGCTTTACATGTAATGAAGATTTCAGCCACTGTATCTGTTTTTCTCCTCCATTCTCTTTCTGCTGTATTTTAAAAAATCAAAGCCAGGAAAATTTCTTCCAGTCCTTGGGCTTCCCTCTCAGAGCTGTTGCAAATTATTTACTTTTGTAGTTTGTAACTTTTTAAAAATCTTACTTTTGTTCCATAAAGACGCAAGAGCCAACAAGCAGAACGAGAGTATGAAAAAATTAAATCACAACTTGAAGGCCTGGAGGAGAGTGTCAGAGACCGGTGCAAGAAGGAGTTCACAGGTATGGCAGATATTTTTACTGCTGTGGGTCCTCTTGAGCAATCAAGACAGGCTGGAGGAATGGTGCTAGCTCACTAAAACTGACTTCTGGGAACAAATAATCAATACATCTTAGTGTAGTCTACTGACATTGACATAGAGCAGATATTTTGCTATTATGTGTGAGAGAAGTAAATAAAATAAAATAGGTAGCTGAAGTTATTAAAAGAAATTGATTATTTTAGTCTAAAGGAAGAACAGAGTTAGAAATTGGGAGTAGAAACTAATTGAGATTGGGGTTACTTATAGCCATTAATGTGATTGGTCATTAACACAAAGATAAGAATGTTTTATAGTGACTAACAGTGCACTTCATATTTAGCACAATGACTGTGTGTGCAATGTATGCACATTAAAAACTGTTTTCAGAGCTGCAAAATTTATTTGCAGCCATCAGCATACAAAGGGATAATTTGGTAAGCTCACAGGAAAGAAATAGCATTTTACCCTGTTCACCGTGGGAAAATCTTAAGCTTGATTAGAGGAGCTAGCTAATTGTTTTGTGTAAATGTAGAGGCATCATCTCAAGGAAGGCAGCAGGACATGTGAAGGCTCAGCATTTTTACATGTTGAACTACTCAGTGCAACACTTAAATTAGGCATCTGAGTGCAAACATTGCAAATATTGGCCTAAATGATTACCATGAAATGTCACCTCATTATCTGAATTATACTTGCTGTTGGGTTGTGTTGAAATAATCTCTATTAAGAAAAATACCCACATGCTTTATTGCTAAAGAGAAAATACTATTTAATATTGACAGTGGCTAAAAAGCAAGATTGACTAAAACAGTAATTTCAGGTTACAGTTTGACATTAATTTAAGAAGCTCAGGGTATCTCAAAGATTTCAGCCGTGCTGGAAGCCTCCCTCAGTCTTGTTTTTTTGGCATTTCTGGGACAGGATGTTCTTTACTTGTACCAGCTTGCTTTCTCTGGAAAACCAACTCCTTCCAGGTTCTGGACACAAACTAGAAGGAAATGTTTGAATCAATCCCAAATGGGCTTCATTTCAAACTGCATTTTGAACTGTGAGAGGATCTATCAAGGTTCTCCCTCGCTCTCTCCACCTCTCTCAGGGCACTACATACCCATTTCTGAAAGGAGAAGGTACCTTTTTCTTACTGGGGCAAGAGTAGAGAGTTACACATTCCTGCTACCTGTTGAGTTGAAAGTTTCCCCTCTGCTCCACAAAGTACAAACACTGGGGGAGTAGAATGCACATCCAAGGACTAATCCAATTCCTAGACTACATCCACCTTGACTTACAGTTAAATGGAACACTGAAATCAAAACACGTTCTGGTTCCATACTGTGACACTGTAATGCCAACAGCACAAAGTGCAAACTGTCTAAAAGACACGGGACCAAAGATAGCCAAGGAAAGGGGCAGCAGGAAGGAAGTATTAATACCACACAGAGGGAAACCAGAAAATTCTTTGTCCCTCAGCTTTGACGAATGCTATAAAATAAAGAGGTAAATGAATGAGTAAGAGCAATAAAACTCCCGAGACAGTAGGTCACTATATTAATTAACATGGTATTCCAATCAATCAGCAATATTGGGTAATTGGAAGGCCTTCAGCTAGAGTACCTGCTCCAAAGAATGATTCCCTAATTTTTGTCCCTTTTAAAAACTTCAGGCTTTTGAGTCCCACAGAAATATTTCCATCAATTTCAGTAAACCATTTAACCTTCTTCCTTTCTGCCATCCCCTTCCTTCCTATTAAATTAGCTTGCTTTACACTTTAAACCTCTCTTTCCTGGATAGCAGTGTTTTTAAAAGAACTATCTGTACTAACTAGACTCAGAGGGTATAGAATATGGATTGGGAAAAAAGAAAAATAAAACCAAAACAAAAAATATTGCAATGTCTTTTTTGGTTCTGTACTGTAATCCTACATTCATATATATGAACTCACACAGGTGCCATAAAGGCCCTTTTACAGATAGGCAAGAACAAGGAAGCCATCAGTGCTAAAGGCAGTTATCCTCATGTCACCATAGGATTAGTTGTGGTTATAGTTAATAGGATAATTGTTAAAAATAGCAAGAGAAAATGTGAGATGAAATAAGAGGTTTTTGCTGCTGAGTTGCTTTTTCCACTATTACAAGGCACTCAAAGAGCTTGTATTGCCTAAAACACCTGCAGACTTTTTAAACTGAACCGTTAAACGGCATTGCATATTGCAGATCTAATGATAGAGATGGAGGATCAGACAAATGATATCAATGAAGCTGGAATCCCAGTACTAGACTACAAAACATACACGGACAGAGTCTTCTTCTTGCCCTCCAAAGACGGAGAGAAAGATGTGATGATTACGGGAAAGCTGGATATTCCTGAGGCCAGGCGCCAGACTGTGGAGCAGGCTTTGTACCAATTCTCCAACCTCCTCAACAGCAAATCATTTCTCATTAACGTGAGTACTGAAGTAGATTCACCTTATCTCTTAGCTAGGCATACCTGTGTATGTGTGTGCAAGACAGCAGGTTTGCAAGCACAACTGAACCAAAATTAATAAAAATAAGTGATTTTCATAAGGTTCTGATTTCACAGTAACCACTACAGATGCGTGGCATCACAGCCAGAGCTTTCTGGTAGGACGGACAGGCAAGCTCATATTTCTGTGCCAGGTCATGTAATATGGAGTTAGTCAACATTGCAGTGGCTGTAAAAAGCAGGTATTTCCCAGTCCAGCATAAAAACTGGTGTTACAAGTTTGGTTTAGACTTTTAGGAAATGTGATCAGAGAGTGTTGATTCCATTCTGGCTCCTCATGGGAGTCACCTGTGGACAACCTTCTACCAGAATCTCTGCCCTGGTGAAGGCAGAGGCTCCTCAAGTGGCCTATTCATCAAGACTGATGAGTGCTCACAGCTGCTCTGAAGAGACTTATAATTGCTCACGCTCAAAAACTGAGGCTCATTGTCAGACACCTAAATATAGATTTAGGCTTCTAGCTTTTCTCTTTCTTTTTTTTTTTTTTAATGAGAATCCAGTGCTGAGCTAGTTAATGGTAGAATTAGAGTTTAAGGCAAATGAGAGCACATTTACAGGTGTACTTACATTAGTGTCTTTGTAATTTGATGTGAAAGGACTGGGAATTTGGGGGAGAGGAGAGTTGATTTTCTCTTAAAATTGTCACAGAACACTATTTTACATTTAATTAAAACATCCTTTTTAGATAAGTTTTTAGTTAAGTACATAAGCATTCTTTAGGTCAGTCCAGTACATTGTGTATCTAAAACCAAAATTTAGATAACATTTTCTTATAAGAAGTTTTTTCAAACTTCTGAAAACTTTTTGATTCAGCACTTAGGAGATTTAATATTAAAATAATATTGCTTGTCTTCTTAGTGCAGACAAGTATTGAGGTTCTTCAGAAACCTGTCGTTCGACTTGATTTTACATTTGTTTTCTTTTTCAGTTTATTCACACGCTGGAAAACCAAAGGGAGTTCTCTGCTCGAGCTAAAGTGTATTTTGCATCTTTACTGACTGTTGCTTTACATGGAAAACTAGAATACTACACTGACATCATGAGGACACTGTTCTTAGAACTGATGGAACAGTATGTTGTGGCCAAAAACCCAAAGCTGATGCTAAGAAGGTTTGAATGATTGTCATATTTTCTGTATGTGTCTGGCTTTCTGTAAATGTGTTTCTTTTGCAGTGTGACTGTGTTGAAATGCCAGCTATCTGTAAAAGTCAGAAACAGCTTGGCCCAAGCATATCAGCAAGACAAGCCCACCAGGAGTAGCTGTGGACAGCACGGGCAGGACTGCTGGACAGGACTGCTTATTCAAAGACTGTAGCGTAGAAACACCTACCTGACTTCAAAATACCACACTGAACATTTCGTTTACTTTTTAATCTAACTTTATTCCAGATGATCTAGCATTTATACCACACATCACCTCCATAATGAGCACACATAATCAGCTGCACTGTGCATTCAGAGAGGGCTTGCTCTCATGTTTTAACCCAGCTGTTATTCCCAATAAATTTCAATAGACCTTGCTCTGTGTATGTTGTAGCTTTGTAATCTGTAGGTTGTTTCCCAGTAACTGCACAACTAGGTTAATTTTTTAGCTCTCACAGCGTAGACCCAATTTAGGATTTTGAATAAAGGATGTGTGCTTTTCAGCAGCGAGATGAAGGTACCTACTCAGGAATGATGAGCAATACAAAGCACTTATCCTAAAGCAAGTATATGCTTTCAAGACTCTATAGGGAAATCACTGCATTAGGAGACTGAATGCAGTTAAGCATGTAAAAATATTATATTTCAAGCAATCAGTGTTTTTTTTTAAAAAAAACCTTGTCATTAAGTGCCCTTACTATATTCGGGGTTTTTTTTTTTCAGATCTGAAACGGTTGTTGAGAGAATGTTGTCTAACTGGATGTCTATTTGTCTATATCAGTACCTCAAGGTAAGAGTTGAAGTCGGTTTCCTGTGGGTTTTTTTTTTAAATCAGTAATACTTAAAAATGCTGTACTTTTGGTTTTGCTTTATTTCATTTCCTTTCCTTTCCTTTACATAGGACAATGCTGGAGAGCCTCTTTATAAATTGTTCAAGGCTATCAAACACCAGGTAGAAAAAGGCCCAGTGGATGCCGTACTGAAGAAAGCAAAGTATACATTGAATGACACAGGCCTACTGGGAGATGATGTAGAGTACACACAGTTGGTAAGCAAAGCATGAGTAATAGATAATAAAATCATTTTTTTATTTTACAGTTAATTCCTATAGTGTTACGCCTGTACACGATATCTAGACTACTGTGAACTGCATAGAAGTTCTGGTCATGGGCAGGATTGTCAGTAGTTTGACTAAAACAAGTCTCCAAGCAGGAAAACAGAATTATAAAGTATCTTCTAAAATAAAATTCAAGTCCTGCCAGTGTGGAATCCATTTCAATAAATCCTTTTCATAATTTTCAGTCGGTCTGAAAAGTGGTCAGGATGTTTGGCTCCTCCCCTTTTCCCATCTACATTCATTGGCAATTGATTTTTGCAGAATTCTTGCACTACCATTATCCCTGAACTTCAGGTTTTCTCCCTTGTGATTGCTGCCAATCAGCATATTGAACATCGTTTTAGAGATCATTTCATTAGCATACCAAGTTGTGCTCCTCTGCGGTCCTGTGAGATGGCTCTGCCGTCTCCAGAACACTTTATGAACCTCTTTCTGCATTTTTTTCTATGTGAGTCAAGATCTCCTGAACATGGGCAGCCCAACTGACATCAAAAATTGTTCATTTCCTCTTACGGAAATAATTCCCTACAGTGCCTCTACAGCCAGTTCTGGCAACCTGTGTTAGTTGCTTCAAGTGGGATGAAATGGACATTCCTGGCAAGGGAACTCCCCCTCTGAACTCGACCTCTCCCTGTATCTGATCACCAGTGCTGTGGTCCAGTTCTTTTCTATTATGAATTCTACTTTAACTTAATTCTGGTCACGGTCAGAAATTTCCACCATGTTTCAAACATACTCCAGAACACAGATTCACTGTCCTTTTGGAAAAACTCAAGCAGCCCACTCTTTAGCTCTTCAGGGGGTGTAAAATCTAGTTTTACTCTTTCTGACAGTCTTGCTGGTTTTCTTCAGGATACAGTGTAGTGCCGATCAAAGATGCACAGACTGTCCTTCAGCTACCAACTCTTATTTTTTTTCCCCTTTCTAATTTCTTTTTTATTGACATGTTAGGAGTCATTTGTACTTGTCTTCCACTGAGAAAGATGCAGTGACATATATGCAGCATGGAAAAGAAATTTACTAAAAAGCTTTAGTAAGTCTAGGGTTGGAAAAAAATCACCATTTTATGTATTCTGAAGGGATGCTGATGGGAGGGCTGATGTGAGAAGAGTACTGTAGGACTTGCACTCATGGAGTCAGCAGACTGTGACCTAGAGTGCCTGGGTGAAGAATGTGTTGGGCAAGAAGTAATTTTAAGTTCAACTGATATTTTGGGGATTAGTTGAGTTACCGTCTTTATATCTAAGATAAAAGTGCCACCCACAGAGAACACACTGATTGGCAATGCTTACTATCATTTCTGTTGTGTATGGAGAGCAAAATTTATTTGCACTGTACCTCATGTAAGCCTTAATGACAGTAATTCTTTATTCAGTCTTCTTCTTTTCATTAAAAAAAAAAAGCCTGCAATTAAGCTAAATGAATCAGTGTGAAGGCAGAAAATTCATGTATGCAATCAGATGTGGGCACAACATGCATATTAGCTAGATATTAAACATTATAACATTGTACAGTAACAGTATTTGGTCCAGATTTACAGATTTCCCATCAAACAAATATTTTATGTATGTGCATGTTTGGAATTGATGAGATGTATGTATATGTGTGTATGTATGTATGATAAAAGATTATGAAGGGGGTACTATTGCCATAAGGTTTTGGGATCTTTGGCATGATAATGATATTGCAGTAACTCTGAACAGTTAGGGAGCATTTGTGCACCAGTGTAGGTTAAAGCATGAGTTAATTCCTTCAATTCTGCCTGAGAGTGAGACAAGGTGGCTAAGTACAGCATAGAGCAGTTGTCTGCTCTCTAATTGTTCTTATTTAAAAGATGAATCTGTTTTGCATCACTGGTTACACTGACATGCTGCATACTGAACCAGCAGCAAAATCATGTCTAATTACCATAAAGCTAATAGGAAAAGGAAGGTGAAATCTCATGATTAGTTTGAGCGTTCTGTCAAGGGACAGTGCAATCATGTTTAAGTTGACTGCCGTATGGCATAGCTTTTCTTCACTGTTTCAAAATATGAGCTATGCAAGTTTATTTCTGAGGTCTGATGTGGTAAATTCAGGCATTATAGTTGGCAGGACCATATGTATCTGAGAGCTGTAGTGCTTTACATGTGCCTGGCCTCCTAAGTGACCTGACTGGCAAAAGATCCACAAGGGCTCTGAGCTGCTGTACTGATTCAGCTAGTGAAAGAAAGAGACTTTTCATAGTATCTATTTTGGGGTTTTGATTTTTTTTTCCTTCTGGGGAGGTATTCTGGCCATGGTTTCCTTATTTGCTTTTGTCTATATTGAAACGGACACTTACATAGCAAAGCTACTTTCAAAAAAATCAGTCTAGATTTAGCAAATTACAGGCTTTCAAGAAATTCTCTTTAACATTAAAAAAAACGTGTCAATACTATAAGAAAACAGTAATATTTTAGAACTAGCATAAGGTACTTAGGTGTATTTCCTGGAGCTATTAGAGTTATTATGACAACAGTAAGCAGTAAATGAGGTTTTCAAACACCTAAGATGATAGAAATTACTTTTATATGTACATACATATGTGTATGTGTGTGTGTATTTAGTGAACAGCTGGTAACAGGAGGTAAACCTTGGAGAGCTGAACAACTCACTGCTCATCAGTTGAGCCATGTTAAATTACCATATGTACAGAAGTAGTCTGCTCATCTTTAAAAAATATGAAGAAAGCGAAAAGGAAGGCAAAAGCACATAATATACTAGGAGTTCAACAAAGTACAGTTCAAATTATTACAGTTCCCAATAATCATGAAATTTGGGCACTGCAGTAGATGGGCTTCTTTATGTTTGGGATTATCAGGTCAAATGAGAAGCATGTAACAAGCCAGTGGTCCAACTGCTTTGTTCTTGTGTGTTTCTCTTTAATAAACTCCCAAGCCTCAATAATATTAGCATATTAGATGTGACTGAATCTATTCTGTATCTTTTCTGTCTTGTCATAGTGGGAGAAATTAACTGGGATTTATGATAGCTCGTTGGCTGCGTAACAGCAAAAGATCCTTCAAATAATCCCTCAAATAATCCATATCCCATTGCAAATATGTGTTGCTGTGCAATAATCATTGCATGGTGAATTTCAGATACTGTTTGCATTTAAATCACCCAGAAAAACAGATTCAGAGGTAATTCCGCACTGATTTGCCTTAATAACCCTGTACATTCTTTTCTTCACAGACAGTTAATGTATATGTGCAAGAGGGAGGAAACGATTCCATACCTGTGAAAGTGCTGAACTGTGATACTATATCACAAGTAAAGGAAAAGATAATAGACCAAGTCTATCGAAATCTGCCGTGTTCTCAGTGGCCAAAAGCTGACAGTGTAGTTCTTGGTAGGTAGTTATTTGTGATACTATATTGAACAGGTGAGACATGTTGTGTGACTTTGTATTTTCTCAAAAAATGTCTATGAAAGGATTTTATTGCTTGGTGATGGTTTGGTTTGTTGTTTGTTTGTTGGGTTTTTTTTTTTTTTTTAAAAAAGCTGAATTCATGTTCAGCTGAATGCAAAAATACAGCATTTTGCAGCAATTTGAATATGCCTTAAAAATTAATGTTTTCTTATAGAGTTAGTTTTTCTTGACTCTTAAAGTTTTGGTATACTGTCATCAGCGTTGCAAGAGCCTGTTAATGACTGTTGGCACAAATGAATTCATGTCTGACAGAGTCAGTATCTCAGGTACTAATTAATGTGATAATGACAGCATGGATAATTAACTGATGGAGAAGTAATGATGCAATTTCAGAAACTGGTCCTGATTTTTAGTTGCCTTTATGATGGTTATTCAAAAGAATTATAACTTACAGGAACTGCACTTTTAGGAAATGATGTACAACCTAGTCTCTGAATATCATCCTCCTTGAAGGGTTTCAAAATAGCTGTTCTCTTCTTGACAAAAAAAATAAATTGTGGTCCTTAAAAGGCCTAACAAACTCAGAATAAAACCTCCAATTAATATTTTGTTCTGTATTTTCATTACTGCATTAATCTGAAAGTAGAAGATGGAATTCTTGCACTTCAGAAAATCCTTGTAAATCCCCTAAAAATGTCTTTTCTATTCCATGAAATCCTACTCTCTTTTGGACTGATAGCAGATCTTATTATATATATTTATTCAATTCTATAATAAATCCTACTCTCTTTTGGACTGATAGCAGATCTTATTATATATATTTATTCAATTCTATAATAAATCCTACTCTCTTTTGGACTGATAGCAGATCTTATTATATATATTTATTCAATTCTATGCAAAGGAATTTAACTTTTTATGGAAGATATTCAGAAGTCATATGAATGGTTAGGAATAGTTCATGCAAACTTCTGTAATAAAGACCAAATGATTAGGCAATAAAAAACACACATTGGGGCATGTGCTATGTTACTTCTTTTGATGTTCCACAATGTGTCAGTGGGTCTGTAAAACATTCTTGGAGTAGTTATTTTTGCACATGGTTAAAAACTGTTTTTTCTCACTTTAATAACCCCTTAGAATGGCGTCCAGGTTCTACTGCACAGATCCTCTCAGACTTGGATTTAACATCCCAAAGAGATGGCAGATGGAAACGCATCAACACACTAATGCATTATAATGTAAGGTGTTTCAAAACAGTTGTTCGCACCTGTTATCTGTTTTCTTGTAATAAATAAAACCTTTATTTGTTTTCAGAGAAATTTCAGTGCTACATACAGGTTGCCCAGAGAAGTTGTGGATACCCCGTCCCTGGCAGTGTTCAAGGCCAGGCTAGAAGGGGCTCTGAGAAACCTGGTCTAGTGGAAGGTGTCCCTGCCCATGGCAGGGGAGTTGGAAATTTTGAAGGTCCCTTCCAACCCAAACCATTCTATGATTCTATGATAAAGAATCAAAAGAAAAACACAGGTCTGAGTCTAGTCAGTAAAAGGTTTGGACTGTGAAAGGCTGGGTCTAGACATTCTGCCTAAGCATTGTATATCAAAACACAAAACCTAAAAGCCAGCACCTTGGTTTTCTCAACATTGAAGTATCCAAATCCAAATTCCATTTTGAACATTCAGCTTTTTGCTAGGTCTCATATTCATCTTGTCTTTTCTCCACCACTTCCTACCCCAGAGAATTGTCTTAGTCCTTGCTGTGCTGCTAAATAGATTTTGAGTTGGTCTGGTTTGTTCAAGAGCCCAATCAAGAGAGCAGATATTGACACTGTTGTACTGTCTGTTTTAGGTTTCATACTGTGCACTCTATTATGCACTCGCAATCCACTTATCTTTCCTTTTTATGCTATTTATCGCTTTCTAACAACAGTTAATCCCAATTGGAAAAGAGAAAAGTTGGTTAGTTTTCCCTAAGAAAACAGACAGGTCTGATTCTTCATGATAAATGTCAAAAGGGCACCCACACCAGGTTGAGGAACCACTTAAGCCTTAAAGATGCTCCTAATATTTCAGTAATCTCAGAGGAAGTGTTGATGGGATCTCTTACTAACAGAGTGGGAGGGAGTCTGTTCTGAATTGCAGAGCCAGTTGCCCAAGAAGCCTTGGAAGGTTAGCATTTGTCATAGATTCCCTGCAACCAATTACAGAAACTCCAGTTTACGGTTTAAGAAAGAGGTTCAGTAGTGCATGGTTCTTTCGAAGAGTATCTCTGTGTTTGTGTTTTTAAAGGTCCGAGATGGTGCCACGCTCATCTTATCAAAAATGGGAATTTCCCAGCAGCCAGAGGATAATCAGCAAGATGTCCCAGGGGAAAGTAAGTATCTTGTGGCTTCCCTATCTCCCAAGGTGACTAGAAGTCAAAACCCACAGAGTGATGCTGCCGTCTTGATTTTGTTTATCAAGGACTTCCATGGAGCTAGATATTCCCCACCAGACTATATAGGGTTTATTTTTTGTTGTGTGATACCTACTGTACACTTGCAATGGTTTTCTTTGCCCTCATTATAAAAGTCTTAAACTCTAGGACTTTAACCATAATTGCTGTGAGTCCATACCCCAGCTTAATAGAAAGCACTCTTATTAAACATTTCCTTCCATATTTTCTTTTTTAATCACACTATATCTCTACTCAAACTGTACATTTAATCTTCCCAGAGCTTTATCTCTTTTTCTCCTTTCTTCAGCCTTTACTCATGTTCCTCTTCAAATTTCTTTCACTTCTTATTAGACTGAGAATTAAATGCAGTGTTCTAGATGAACCATGGTGGAGACTAGCTCCCCTCTCTGTGACATAATGGATCTGATGTAATTTTTTGCAGCATTTCTTACAACTGTGTTGCCTTGCAAACTCATCTCTGTACCTTCAGATTTTGTGTCTCCCTTTGGAGTGACGTTTCACCAGTTATGCTAACTTGTTTTTTCCCGGGGCTTTTTAGTTTTCTTTGATTGTTCCATGCATTTTGTCTCTTGAGATGCAGTGTTTTTCACAATTCCTTTGCTCTTTTTGTGATTTTCAATTCTCTGTAAGTGAGCATCAGGAATTTCTTTGTAATGTTTCTTCTCTTTCACATCACTAATGCATCTGCTGCATAATTCTTGCATTGCTGTCTGCTACAGTATGCTGGACTTAGCAACACAGAAGACAACCTGTTAGCTTGCAACCCATCTTAAAAGCTTTTACTTTTACATGTTAGTGTTCTGTCTAGACCAATTTTTTATATTTCAAAATATGGTGAGACACAATATCCATTACAGCCTTGAATGCACTCAGATTTTTATAGAAATATTTACTTGTGAATATATGTTCTTTGTTGCATATATTTCCTTTACTGACTTCAGATGTTCAGTTTCTCTGGGTTTTTTTATCCTTATATTCAGTTATTTTACATGAGGTAGAAGTTAGATTTATGGAACAATAATTGTTGAGATCATTCTTCCTCCCATGAACTCATTTGATATGCTTTTCTGTCTAGCACTGATTGCAAAGGCCATTACTTCACCAAATAGTTTCATTCCTTTAAACAGATTTACTGATCTTAGATTTAATACGTTTCAAAGGCTAGGCAGTTAAACAGGTTGGAAATAATATGCCAGAAATGTACATTTTTCAAAAATACGGGTCTCAGCTAATAGCTCTGCCATATATGGCTATTTAGCAGAAAGGTTCAGACTTTCATTTGTTTTTAGTGTTGGACAGGAAGTTAAGATGGGCAGAATTACTTGCTGTTTACTTTTTACCCTGTCCTCCTGGATTCTTTTGAGACTTTTTCCACCAGAAAGAAGAGTCTTCTAATGGTCACGTCTACACTGCTGCTGCTATCCTCTCACCTCCTTACTCCAAGTGCCTGGCAGAGCTGGCCAAGCAGCGACTGTTCTGTCACAGCAGGTGCCAAGCCAGCATGTTAACTTTAAAAGCCGTCCAGTTCAATACAGAAGGCAGTGGAGTGCAGCCAGACGAGATGCTGGTTCCTAGTGCCTGTTCAGTTTGGTTGCACTGCTGGCTGGGCCTATAGTCACCTCACCTCTAAAGAAATGGAGTGGACTGTGAATGGAGCCTGGTGGTGCCCTTAACTTGCTTTGCTTTCTTAATATAGAACAGTGGTCAGCCTCCTGTTCTGGACTCCCAATCTTCATCCTCCTCACCTCTCTACCCTTGTGGCAGGCAGTGGAGGACCAGATCACGTGTTTTGCTTTTTTTCTTGGGTTAGATTTTTTCCTTTCCTCCTCTGCAATTATATCATTCAATATGATTCGGTATAATGAAGCTCTTTGAATAAGCATGAACTGTACTCCAGGGTGAATTCCTTAGTTATCTGTGTGGCATACTAAATTGTAAAGGAAAAGCAGACTTCTTGGGACAGCACTGTCACACGAGGCCTCTTGTATGTGAGAGAAAAGTCTGCAGAGAATTCAGATCACAAAGTATCCAGTGCAAACAGCTTCCACCATGTTTCTTCTCCACACCTCTCTTGCACCATGGTAGTGTGCAAATTTGGGAAGACAATGTTTCATGCCAAGCTACCCTGCTTTCCTTAGCAATGTAAGGTCCTCAGAGCTATCTGGTGCCAACTTGTTCTGTTGGAAAGCTATAAAATGTTACAAAGCTGGTACAAAGTGAGAGCCTGCTGTGACCATGATTTGAGAGACACTGTGTATAAAAGGGAGAGGAGAGGATCAGCGGCTTCCCCTCCCACACATACACATTTATATGACACAAGGATTTACAGGGTTGGAATAAACAGAAATCCTATCCTGACTATGAATGAGGCTTGTGACAAAGTGGATTTCCTTTTATTCGGTCTCATTAACTTGCACCTTTTGCACTGAGAAGTGTCAGCTGAAGCCATTGACTGTCAGCCAAAGTAGGAGGCTTTGCACCGACTGAAAATGTAAAACCATGTTCAGAGATGTTGCTCTAAAACCTGGCATTGCTTCTATGCTGGTTTTATTCAGAGCTTCTAACAGGAAGACACTAGAAGCTGGAGATTGTGACAAATTAAATGCAGCATCTTTTGCTTCTGGAGACAATAAATGCAGTTACTAATTTGTATCAAGAAGGAGAATGGTTCCAGTGATTTCATACTAGTATTTCTGTACTAAACTATAAACCAAAACAACATATTCTGTTATTTTGGGTGTTTTTTCTGGTATTTGCGGGGGGCGGGGGGAGTTTGTTTTGTTGAATTTTTTCCCTTTTTTACTTCTGAATAAAAATAGACACAGGGTTGGCAGATCAGAAACACTAATTAGCAGATCTGTTAGGGCAGCCCTTCCTTCATCTCCATGGAGCAGTACTCTTGGGATAGGGGAGAGTGGAAGGAAGATAATTTGCTGCACGTCGCACAAGGGGAAAGGAGCTGCATTGCCTGATGTTTACATCATGGTTCCTACCACTATAATTAGTCAGCACAGTCTATTTTTGCCATTAACAACTCCCCCAACCCCCCCAATAATTATTTTATATTGGCTAAAGAATGCCCAAGGGCCAAGACAAAGAGCTCAGGGGGAAGCATTTGACCCCCTGGACACAATCTTCTTCCTGCTTACAGCTTGGTGCTTAGTGTGACTAAGGAGATAAAAAGGAGGTATTTTCCCCTATCTTTTATTTTCTTCATTTCCTACTTTCCCATTGAGGAAAATATTATCTCATAGAACTGTTCTTTTCTCTTAGCAACCATATTGCTAACATGTTTTGTTGCTTCATGTTCTGAATTTCTCTTCCTCTTTCTTCCTGCTATTTATAGCAATGAAGTGAGATCTTCGGGTTGCAGAAGTTCATCTGGTTGAGCAGTAGTCTCTTAATCCTTACTTTCCTATGAAATAACTACTATTCCACTAGTAGCCAATTCTGCTGTTGCTAAAAAAAATGGAACAAACTCAGCTGCATGTAAGAGCCAGTAATCTCAGTGGAAACCCCTTTAGCTGTTTCATCTTCTGTCCAAGGTTAAACCGGACCATATACCATCAGGAGGGCAAAGAGAGAATAAATTCCTTTGAATCAAAGAAGGAACCAGGAGTGTACCAAACAACTGACATAAGGCTGGAATATAGTTTCTGGTCTAACTGCATAATTTGATCCATTAATTTCCAAAAGTAAATAACAGGGATTGCAAAAGAAATTCCATACTTCACGCCCAGCAGTGGTTCTTACTGTACTGGCAGATGATTGCCATGAATGGCATCTATTGTGAAATCACAACTGCTTCAAAATAAAGTGATAGCTTTTATTTTTTCTGGCTTCATTCACATGAACTTCCAAGTGAATTAAGGACTCTCAAAGAACAATGTGATTTAATGTGGGATTTATATTTTTTTCCCTACCTTGTTAAAAAGTAAGTGTCCCAGAAGACTGCATAACTAATGCTTTTCATGCTAATATATAAAGCAGATTCAAGCAAAAGTGTTGGCTTAGCCAGATTACTCTTAAGTGTTATTTTCCCCTCTGATGTAAAATATTGAATGTACATGCAAGCTGGGAAATTCAATATAGCTGTGGAGGAATTTAGTTAATAAACTATCATGGTCAAAGTTAATGCAATTAAAAACTGATCTTTTATGCCATAACTGGGATTCAGTTATGTTAGAGATGTACATTAAGGCATAAAACTTAGCAGAATGCAAAATAATTTATTCAGCGGGGCTGAATCACAATTTTTATGGGAAAAATAACTTCCATATTTTTAAGTTGTCAATGATTTTAAATGTACTGATTCAATAACTTCCACTAGAAAAGCCCCATCAGTTTTAGGGACTATGCCAAGTAGATGCAAAAGTTCAGGAATTAAAGGAAGAACAAACAAAACCAGGAGATTTGAAAGTGACACAGAAACCCTTTTCAAGGAATATTAATGGCAAGTTAAAACAATTGTATCATAACAATTTGTCTGTAACAAAAGATTCTTAGGCATGGAGTTTGTCTGAACAATAATGTTGATGCTGAAATGCAAAACTGCTTTTATCCACTGTGTGATCGTTGGTCCCAGCCCCAGGACCGGGTGCACAGCCAAGCCCTGGGTAGCACAGTGAGGCACTGTAACCAGACAAGCTGTTATTAGCATCCAAGTGCTTACTCCTGTTTCTGCTTTATTGTAACAGACTTGATGGGAGTTTCTCTCTCTGGTTTAAACTATGAATGCTGACAAATTTTTTAAAAATCTTATTATAATGGATATTAATTTGCTTCAGCCATTACCTCTAGCTGCTGGAGTTCGTGTTATCTCAGTGAAGGGATGAATTTTTCTTCTACTCAGCTACAAAACCAAGTGGTGCTTATCAATACTGATAAAAGGCAGGTTTGAACTGAGGTACCATGCTTTGACCTCAGCAACTGGGGTAAAGATGTGAATTGTAATGTTGTTACCTAGAAAAAAGGTTGTACCAAGAGTAGGCTGCAATTGGTATTTCTGTGGTGGCTATGGGATCAGACCTAGCTAAGATTCTGTAACTTGATCATGTCTTTGAGAATTCACAAAAAAGTAAAGAAGTTGATTGTGTGAACCTCAAACCATACACATACTGTGTTTACATGACTGTCATGATTCAGGAATGGCATTTTCCAATTTAGTCATGTACCACTCCAAGCCATGCACTGCTTGCTCACTTCCCCCTCCACCTCCTGCTTCCCTGCAGTGGGATGGAGAGAATAATTGGAGGCACAAAAGGTAAAAATTATGGGTTGAGATAACAATAATTTACTGGAAACAGCAATGAGATAAGAAAATGAAACTAATGACAGTGGATACAAGAAAAGAAACATTATTACTCACCGTGGAAACCCCCAGCATCAGACAATATCTGACTGCTCCATTTGTCATGCTACTCCCACTGCTCCCTCCAGCTCAGAACTGGTATTACACCACTACTCCCACCACACTTACTCCACTGGAATGAACCCCATCTCTCCAGAGGAGACTCCCTTCTCCCCACCTGTGACAATGACATGAGATGATATAGAACAACCTCCGTGTCCCAGCCATGACCTCTCCTTGCTACTGCAAAAATTATCCCTGTCCTGACTTAAACCAGGACAACGACCAAATAGGAGTTTTCGTATTATGTGATTCTTTCCTCTCCCTTTGGTCTTGACAAAAGCAAGCTTTTTCAGCTCTGTGCCACTGAACATTTAGTACTTGAGTTGTATATGTTGGACAGGAACAGAATAATTTAGATCCCCTTGGCAAGAGGACAGGTATGTTAAGGATAGGGAACATGTACATATCTATATGATTACTTTTGTGTTGCTGTTTTGGGGTTGGGTGTTTTTTATAACTATTGCAATTACTGTTTCTAGGGCATGCACTCCTGGAAGATGAAAATAAGGTCTGGCATCTAGTCCGGCCAGTGGATGAAATGGATGAAGGTAAATCGAAGCGGGGCAGTGTGAAAGAAAAAGAGAGGACCAAAGCTATTACAGAAATCTACCTGACCAGACTTCTTTCTGTGAAGGTAGGGCTCAGATGTGCTATAGTTGCACCTTACTTCTACAGATTTTGAGATACGACTGAGGAAATAAATGCAAATATTAGTCATGCGTTTGGCTGCAATTTGGATTATGTGTCATGTACATACAAACTGGTGTTCAAGGCTTCAAGTGATTAATATGCCCTGAGGAACATTACTGGGAAAGAGATAAAGTACAACTCCTGATCAAAGCTGAGAACCATGATTACGTGATCGTTAAATAAGGATTTTCCTTGCAAGGCAAAGATGGATACTCTGCTCTATGCCACCTGTTCAGATATTTTGTTTGGTTTTCTTTTGAACTGAATGCTTTCTAAACTCCTACAGAGCCTTCTATTTCCATGTTCTTGTATGTGATCAATGCTGCAGTAAAACCCAAAAAAGAGTTTCCAAATAATAATAGTCCTTTTAGAGTATTTTTAGTGCCTATACTGCAGAATTGATAATAAGCAAAATAATTTTTTGAAACATTTCTCCTTGGAGAAAGAATTTAGAATAATATGTTAAATGACCACAAAGCCAGGCTCCTTTTGTGAAAATGAAGTCAGTCTGGCTCCAGCTAAGGCCACTTGTCCAAGTGTGGAAGTGGATATGAAGGAAAGTCTTTGGATAGATGACACAGACTCAGGATGAAGAACCAAAAAGATGCTTGCATCCCCTTTTTCTGTTAATAAAGCCACTGCTTTTGTATTCCCAATAGCCATTTTATAGATTATTACCTATCTGGAGCTTTACTGACTCACAAAGTGTTGGTGATGTGTTACAGCTGAGATCACAGCTACCCCTATAGCCCCAGGACTTGTGTGTTCTTGCTGACAGTAGAATGTCTTAGAGCTCCTTGCCGTCTGGGACCCTTCCTTGTTTGGAGGCTGTCAGCTGGAGTCATGGTAGGAAAGAGGACACAGCCTTTCAAAGGTGTCTGTAGGGCCAGTCAGTTGACTGGGGATCATGTGGCCTCAACAGGGTCATCTCTGAAACAAGGGGACAGTCTCTGAAGTTGCCATTACTAAGATCCAGGCAGATGCAGTAATCCAAGAACACAGCCCTTCTGGACACTTCACTCCTTGGGCTCCGTAGATCTCATGAAGCTGAGTCAGACTGGGTGTCTTAAACAAAAAGGGCAAATGCTCACTGGTACTTCTTCCTCTCAGTCTCTGTCTAAAAATTGCAGTGCTCTGGTGTCAGAGAAACTGGATGTGGGAAGCTGCAAAACCATTAAAGTGGCTAAAAATTATTTTATGTGCACAGCGACCCTGAAGGGTAAATGTAGCAACCAACTTCTGCCTCTTCTGTCAAGCAGAAGGTACACCTTTCTCTGCAAACCATAGGATCTCTGGTGAAGTCACAACCTTTGAGTCTAGAACATACAATTGTGCTCTAGAAGGTCTTTACTGTGTTGGCAGTTTACAAAGTCACTGCTTGTGCCGGTTTGGACACAAATCCAGGAGGAAACAACCCGAGAGGGGCGTCTCACTCTCCCTCTCCTGCCTGCCAGGCAAGCAGGCCCCAGCAGCCCCTTACCCACGGGTTCAGGAAAATAATTTCTCGTGTGAAAGTGAAAAAAACTTATTTAGAGTCCCCTGCTGTCACAGGGCAAAAAAGGATATTGAAATATTGAAACCCCCTCCCCTGTCCCCTAAAAGAGGACTATGGATTTTAGAGTTCTTTCTGTAGGTAAAACCTGCAGTCCTGAGCTGGGCCGGGCCGGCCAGGCAGGGTCCGACGATCCCCCTTGGAGGGTCCCGCCGAGCAGGTCCGGAGATGGTAGCTGGTCTCAGATGAAAAGCAAGCCAAAAACAGTCCAAAAAGGAACAGAAGCCGCTGAGGCAGATCACAGTCCCTTCTCCGCTGAAAGCCGAAGAGACTAGAGAGCAAAAGTCCTCTAACCAACAGATGTTGTCAGAATCGGGAGAGAAAAGAATGCAAAACACTCTAGTTGCCAGGTCAAGCTAGCCACTTTGAAGAGTTCTCTCAGCTTCTCTCTCCCCCCTTTGCAATTTAAAGGTACACTAGAAATCAAGCAGGCGATGGGGAATACAGTATGGTCATAGAATCACCCCAAGACACTGCTCTAAGAGGTTGCTTGCTTTTTGTTACTCTTAGCACTCAGGATAAAGGCCGTCAGTGATGGCAACTGAATTATGTCCATAGGAATAAATGATGCTAGGAATGAAAGATGCTGAGTTCAGCTTGTAACACAAATGTAACTGATTTTTTAAAATTTACTTTTAGGGGACACTTCAGCAGTTTGTAGATGACTTCTTTCATAGTGTGCTCAACTCGAACCATGTAGTGCCACCAGCTGTGAAGTACTTCTTTGATTTTCTTGATGAGCAAGCGGAAAAACATGACATCAAGGATGAAGATACCATTCACATCTGGAAAACGAACAGGTACGGTATGAACAGTCATACTTGTACTGCCGAGAAATAAGAGTATAATTCTGAGGTATATACTAGCACTCTTACCACAAATCAAAGTAAATTCCATTTATAATCCTCAGAATCATTTTAATTGAGATAATATGTTTGTGTGATGAAAAAGATTCCCTGTAACCCTAGAAGCTGCAAAAAATGAAACCAGTTTACCTATGAGATTGTCACTGGCAGATTTACCATGTTTTACTTTTTGTCTTTCCTCAGAGAAGAGGAAAGCAAGAGGCAAATAAGACTAGATTTACCTGTCATATCACAAAATCTAATACATACTACTTGATAGTTTCTCTGACCATGCATACATCCTTCCCTGCTATTTTGGGGCACTCAAGATCCTTCTCATATGAGTTTTTCCGAGAGACCTAAAGAGTTGGTTTTCAGACATGGAACCCAGACAAGCTTGTATGAACATTGAAATATAAAATTAAACATCACTGTTGTGAGGAGATCAAAATGCAAAGCCCATACTTAATTTCATGTGATTTTCTTGTTGTAGAATATTTATTGTGTGAAAAGGATTATTTATCTTTTTCCTTGCTTTGCAGCCTGCCTCTTAGATTCTGGGTAAACATACTGAAAAATCCCCATTTCATCTTTGATGTTCATGTTCACGAAGTAGTGGATGCTTCCTTGTCAGTCATTGCACAGACTTTCATGGATGCTTGCACAAGAACAGAGCACAAATTAAGCAGAGTAAGTGATTTGCATTCTACGTCCTGACTATGCTCATGCCTGACGAGACAAAGGGCATCCTCACAGACAATACTCATTCTCTGAGGAGATACAGCCTTGATCGTTTCTTTTTAGTTTTATAATGAAGTTAACATTTCACCACTTAACAGGTTGGTGAACTGTCAGTATTGCTGTGTCATCTGCCAATTGATACTATTAAAAAAGGAGAAAATAGCAACTGCTTTTATAAAAAGCATGTTTAAGAACTGATTATTTCAGGTCCACCAATAATTTATTATCACCTTGCATTGATACATTTATAAAACTCAGCAGTAATGTCATGTGTAAACTTCATATTTTTATGAAACAATTCCACCAATGTTAATAAGTATCCAAATGTTAATATCTGTAAAGCTAAAGTGTATGTGAATAAAAAGGCTTGATCTTACATTCTTGACTTTCTTTTGCTTCCTATAAATGTTCATAAATAACTACATTTTTCTCTATTCTAAATTTTTCAGGATTCTCCAAGTAATAAATTACTTTATGCGAAAGAAATCTCTAACTATAAGAAAATGGTGGAAGAGTAAGTATCAACTCTTTTCATGGTTATTCAGTTATTAGGATTTTAAGCCTGTGTAAGAGGAGAAGGGAGTGCTGATATAGTCAAAGCCAGCTGTCAAATATTAAAAATTTTACACCGAAATGTTTAAACATCCCCTTGGTGGTGGCATTGGCAGTTGAAATGGAGCTCTGTTATGACCCAGTGCATATTCTTGTCTGTACAGACAGATGAATAGATTTATTCAGGAGAAAATATGACGCTGTTTTCTGCAGTCCTAGTTGCTACCCACACAATCTCTCTAACAAATGCTGCACTTCCATAACTCAGTAGAGACCAAATCCTGAAAACATTTTCAGAAACTTTTTTTTTTCTATTCTGTCTCTGACTTTATTCATTTACTAATTGGAAATTCTGTTAATATCATGGACAATCTGCCACAGAACGAAACTCTTGCCAGTTTTAAGACCTAAAATAATCATCATCTGCAATTATAGATTTTTTTCTGTGGTACGTTCCTGTACAATCAGGTATGATTTGCCTCCACTGCAAAAGTACTAATGTTGGAAGGCAGGATTCCTAAAGGTAGAGTATCTCCTGTGTTAGTAAGGAAGCATGTTTGAAATAATGGCAGAATTACCAGAAAGACACAGTTTATTTTACCTAACTGAAAATCTTTTTTAATCTCCTGCAGTTACTACAAAGGTATTCGTCAGATGGTGCCAGTGAGTGACCAAGACATGAATACCCATCTAGCAGAGATTTCTAGGGTAAGAATATAATGCATTTTCTTGTAGTGAAATTGGAGCCAAGTGTAGCACTGTTTTTTGTTGTCTTCTTTTTCTATCTCAACAAATGGGTTTTTCTGTACGTGCAAATATCAGATGAGTTATTTCATAAATCTCTGAAATACTCCTGTTCATTGTAGTCGTGCCTGTTAGACCTTTGAAATGTTGATTATTGAATGGAATCAAGAATCCTTATTGTCACTAATCTGTCTGAGTTATGCAGGGAATAGAGCACAGCGTTCGGATTTTTCACATCCATTGTAGAAAAATTATAGCTCTCTTGAACTATGCTTTCTCTCCACAGTATATAGAGGAATTTAGCATTGATCATACTGATAACGAGTAGTGATTGAATTCACAGTGCTACCACAGCAAAAATTAGATTCCAGAAATTAAAGAAGAGGCATGAACATTAAGTACAGCATATTTTAGCACTGTCTATACAGAGGCAATACTTCTGCTTTATTCTACATGTGAGAAGTTCATCATGTGCTTGCTCACTGCCAGTTTTTGCATTGTAGGTTATTTGAGTTACCTCACATAGAGAAGAGCAGAGTGGGGTGGTTGCTATGTGGGACTTCTGTTGGAGACGGGTGAAGCAAAGTCATTACAAAACCTGCTCCAGTCTTGAAAGAGCCTGTCTGCTCTGCAGCTCAGCTCAGCTCGAGCAGGCTCTTGCCTTAGAAGCACTCTATTTAACTTGGAGAACCAGGAGACTCCCTCACCAGTCCTAAAGATGTTGTTTAGCCTGAGCAAGAAGGCTTACTTACTGGCTGGTTTGCTCATTTGCTTAATTTGGTTGAAGAATTCTAGTGTAAGGAGGATGTTTGGGGAATTTTTTGCGGTTTGTTTATTTCAGTGCCCTTAGGACCTAACATTTTGCAGATCAACATCCTCATGAGAGCATTCTGTTTTCAGTCATTCACTACAAAACTCATCTGCAGTGACATTTCATTTTACAGCTCACTTTATTTATTACATAAATTGAGAGGTATATAAAATTAGAACGTTTGGCGATTAAAAGTAAATTCAATATAATGTTTTAACATCAGCAGGATATGTTCTTCCTTTCTATTTTCATTATAAATTATGATAAAAATTAATATGGAAGGAGTGATTGAACACTGCAAATTTTGACCAGCTCTAAAAGTGACTTTTATAGAGCAAGGGAAGATGGATGTTTCTCTGCCGCTTTATCCCTTGGGTAATCATTTATGCCAGTAGCAATATTTTGCAATTCTTCATTTTCTTAACTAACTTAAAAGACTAAAGGCATAGCTAGAGACTTGAATCCTACACATTTGAATGAAGAACATCTGTTCAGACAGGTAGAGCACATTCACTAAATAAGTTATATGTGTAAGGGCAGGGGGAAGATGAGGTAATGGAAGGGTTATTTCCTGCTTCATTTAAAGTCCTTTCTCTCTCTCTCTCTTCTCACCACACTCCCCCAACACCTTTCTATCTTCATGATTCGAGTGGCTTTTTCCAAATGTACATGTGCTCATGATGTTGATGGGTTACACCTTTGCTGTAGTGAGGCTTGAATAATTTCCAGGATGTAAAAACAGCTGGAGAAAGGATTTCAAACACCCATGATGACTGTGTCAGAACCAATGCTTAATAGCTCAACAATATCTAGATTATACTGAGTAAATGCTTTAGCTTTTCACACCCACGCTGCTAACAGATGTTTGAGTTGTGGCCTGTGGTTTGACATTCAGAGTTCAAAATAGCTTCCACTTCCAATGTTAAGAGTTGTGGGCAGGCTGGAAAAATACTAGAGGGAAAGTCTTGAGCTAAAACTCACCAAACAAAAGTTTTCTCACTCCATTTCTCTGCCCCAAGTGTCATTAAACAAACGTTAAACACAGAGCTTGCATTTGGAAATCTTGTCAGTTGTACCCAACAGTTGGGCACGTGCATAGCTTTCAGCTGTGTGTGATCCTATTTTGACATGTCTGCTGCCTGCTTGTGTTAACAGGCACATACCGATTCCTTAAACACGCTTGTGGCTCTACACCAACTCTACCAGTACACTAACAAATACTATGATGAGGTAAGTTATGGCTTTTGTTTTCATGCTTTAATATCAATGGCAAAATGTTATGAAGGCTAACATTAGTCTTAAGGAGCGACTTCTAGATTTCACTGAACAGTCAGGTAAAAGCAATGCTGAACAAAAACCTTCCAGTTATATACCCTGCTTGGCAATTACACTGGTCAAGGGAATGTCCTTATAGATGAACAATTTCATTATGGCTATCTGGTTTTGGTAGGGATAGTTTAATGGATAGTTTAACAAGATCTGAAAGAGAAATAGATTTAAAAATCATTTCTCTTCAGTTCTACCATCCTAATAAGTATGTAAGAATGTCACCAAGCAAAAAGTCATCAGAGTTATATCAGGTTTCAAGACAGTGTGCTTTTTTATTAGGAACAATCCGTAAAACTTGTTTTGCTTGTAGGACGTGGAGCCATGTCCTTTTTATTAGTTAAAATGCTCTTAAAACTTCCGTGCATGGTACCATCCCTGTTTTGCCATGCCAAATGAAGTGCCTGCCTAAGGTAAACCAGAGTAACTACTGAATGTAGCCTGACTCAAAAGCAGGCTCACAGCTTCAGTTTAAAAAGTTTCTTAGGTTTTTCACACCCTGTGGAAAGGGGGACAAAGAATATCCCAGTGTAGCTGGGCCGTGGCTATGGCTCTCCAAACTTAATCTGAAAACAAAAAGAGAGAAGGAAACTTTTATTCAAAGGTTTCCATGGAAATGAATGCCTCCAGAAAACTCTCAGAATTAAATCAAAGCAAGCAAGAACAGATGCCGAATCAAAAAGGAGCACAGCACATGTAAGTTCTATTTGGTTAGTCTTGCACCTCAGCACAGTTCATTTTCACTCACATTTAGCACTAGAGACAGTGAGTCTCATCCTTCACTGCAGCTGCTTTATACAGGAGCAGCCAGCCTGTCACAGCTTTTAAACAGATGCAAGCAGGGAAAATCAAATCACCCTGAGAAGTCTTGCAGTGATGGTCAGTGGGGGAAGCAGACACAGGAATGTAGGCCAACCCAATGGCATTCCCTCACCCCTCATCCTCAGTGCTAAGCTGGCTTTCAGCACCCTCCCAAATGTGTCCGTAGTTTGATCCCTTACAAAAACACTCGGGGACCCTGAATGACAGATGAACTCCATATCCCTGATTCATCCACACCTCAGGCAGCCTCACCAGCCTGTGGGACTTCATCAGTGGCAAGCCAGCCCACCCCAGTGTGTAGCTGCAGCTCTTCTCTTCCACGTACATCACTGTGTAACAATGAGGTGCATCTGATGAAAAGGCTGCTAATTCAGAATTGTGGAGATAATCTGTCAAGAGCCATTCAGTAAAATTAATCAAGCTTATTTATTTTCCATGAAAATGTTTTAATTTGCATAAATTGGAACATTTTGCAGCTGCCCTTGTCTTTATTACTGACACAGTGGTTCCCAGCATGTGCTGTACCTTCTGCATCTCTGCAGGGCTTGACAATGACTAAGTGGGTACATTCTAATTGTCCACATTTATATGAAGGATATATTCACCAGTAGAGATAATCATGAATTATTTAGTGTAGATTTGAGGAGTTACAGCTAGATATAATTGTTTAAATTAAGGAAACAATATCAAATTAAATTAGGCCCAGTTTAAATACTGCAAGAAGTGTTTAGTAAGTCTGTCTTGTAAAAATATTTTCACACTTTAAAAACAAATTCATTAAAATAATTATTTCTAAACAAATTTGCTCCAGTGTTGGAAACGCAAACACTATACCAGCCCTTCAAAGTCAAATTATTGGCTAGATTGATTCTAACTGCATTAATCTCCATGGTCAGTGACGTTCAAGAAGTAATAAGAACCACAGGTAGTGACAGGCAAACTCCATTTTTCCAGTCCTTGTACTTGCAAGTTTACATAGTATTTAAACAGTGCTAAAGGTTTCTGCTTGATTACACTGTCAGACTTATATTAATAAAGCCAGTACTAGAAAAGGAATGGTTTTGTCATGTAACATATTTTTCTAATGGAGAAATCTAATAGCTGGTGGGAAAGTTTTCCTAAAGGATGGTGGAAATGAAAACCTTTCAAAACCTTTTGAATTTGATCTGGGAAGCCCTAAAAAACTCTATTTGAAGAAAAGCCTTCTCATAACAGCTGACCTTTACTAGCGCTTGTTTTCAAATCCCTTGTGTCTTAAGAGTCATATCCTCTTATATATATTCTGCACAGCAGAGGCTGTAGGATGCTGGGGGCTCCTCTGACGAGCTCTTTGCTTTCCTGAACTATGTGGTGCTGGACCAGAGTCTCAGCACTTCTTGGCAAGGGCCAAAGGGGAGCTGCTGCCTTTATTCCTCATATTGCCTACAGACACAGGAGACCTTGCATTGTCCTACCATATGCCCGTGCATGGACCACCCAGGAGCTTCTCATAACTAAAGCTCATGGGGATGGGATATAATTCCTAATGGTAAATGAGCCTTAATTCTTGTAGGGTGCACTGTAAGTAAAAGCACTGTTTCTTAAAGAGCTCTAAGGAAATTCTTCCCCTGCCTGCTCCATCTTGGAATGTAATATTTTACAAGAAAAAGTACTACCTATTAATTTGCTTGTATCTCAGCATAATGGGAAACATTACAGCAACTTAGATAAAGTAACAGAGACAATCTTTTTTCTGTCTTTGTGAAAAAATAGAACATGGGCCCTAATAGATGGACTTTGGTGCAGAGTGAATGCAAAAGACTATTTACAACCAAAGTAGTATCAAACACTTGGTCTCGGAACTATGTCATACATTTTAAGCTAAATGATTCTAAACTTTCTGTGTTTATATCTTCCAGATTATAAATGCACTTGAAGAGGATCCAGCTGCACAAAAAATGCAGCTTGCCTTCCGTTTACAGCAGATAGCAGCTGCGCTAGAGAATAAAGTGACTGACCTTTGACTCAAAAGCCGCAATAAAGAAATCTGATCTGAAGATGTTCAAATTCATTCTTCCTGTTAAGGAAATAGTGTTCTATTTTTTAATGTATAATTACAACTTTAAATGAAAGATTTCATGGTTTTTTGATAGCAGAGGTGTAATGTAAAGAATTTTTACTGTAAATTATGCTTCTAATTAAAAGCTGTGTTGTGTGTAAATGAATCTTCTGTGGGAAAGAAAGTCCTTTGGTTGGGGGCAGGGTGGGGGGTGGAAGAAGAAAAACCTATAGTTCATTTGATTTAGTAGAATCTGAGACATCAGCATTTAGGATTCATTATGCAAGTAAATTCAATACTATAGCATCCCTCCTACCTTAAGCAATATTTGTACTAGGAAAACAATAACATACTCAGAGACACATGCAATATCCCCTTTTATTTTGATAACTGGAAATTGACTTCCATAGAGCTCTAAAACTTGGTTTGTGCTCATAATGAACATAGTGAACAAAGTGTCTGATTTCTCTGCAAGATCTAAAAATGGGATTTGCTACCACACATGGTTCTAAATTTAATTATTTATCTTGATGGTGATGCACAGTATTGCACCCACCACAGTTGGCTGTGAGAGAAATAAGAGTAACGTCAGTGTAGGAGAGTTCTATTGATGAAGTCTTGTTCGGTTCAGAAATCACTGCAAAGAAGGAATTAGTCCTTAAAACTTTAAAACTCTTTGTTATTATTGTGAGTTTTATGATATATGCTAATGTGCCTTACTTGTACTAATTCTGTGAATCTGATGAATGGTTTTGTAAAAAGAAGCAGATCAGAAAAATAAGTATTTATGTGCTATTGAATGACTTTTGTGTGAAAAACATGACCAGCAGAATGCTTGTAATTAGCTGCTTGCCGAGAGTGTGCTGTTTAACATGATTTGATTATGTATAGTATCCTATTTTAGAATGGTTCTGATGATTTTTTTATTTGAATCTTGGAACTGTCCTAGAAATACCATCACTTGTTTTTATTGTATCTGTGATGTAAAATACTAGTATGATATTGGAAAAATCATATACCCGTCTATTGAAAACCACTCGGTCAGTTTTGAGCCTTGGAATGCTGCATTTGATTGAATACACACTATAATCCATAGCAAAGAAAATTGAAATAACTTGTCAGAAAGTGTGTGTTTACAATATAGGTAAGCTCCGTACAAATCAAAAAGTTAGGTACGTCTTCTTAAATTGCTGTATTGCACATCAGAGAACTTTACTTCTCTTTGTCTTGCAAGTTTTTGGCAGTAAAGTAGCATTTTAATGAAGTGCTGCCATCTGTACTCCTTCGTTCATTGTCCTGCCAAGCACCCGGACTCTGCTGACTCTCAGCAAGCTAATGCAGTGTCTGCCGCCCGCTCTCCCTGCCCGGTAGGTAGTCACACACTGACTTTTACTGTCTGTTGATATTTTTTTTTCTCCCATTTTGAAAATTTCCTAGTATTTGTCAGTGGGCCTTTCCTTCAGTTTCTGAAAATCAAAAGCCTCACCAGAACTGGTTTCCTGCCCAGTAGGCTGTGAGCAGTTTTTTCGTTTGTTTTGTACTCAACTTTTTGCATTTGTCTATAATCATTCCTGAACCTGCCTGGGCTGTAAGTTATTTTATACTGTTTAGGACTGAGCTATATGACTTCTACAGGAAGGTGCTTTGCCAGTTATTCTTTCATCAACAAAGGCATCCTAATTTCATGGCTAATCTGTTTCTTTTTCATTATTTGTAAATCCTGTTAATTGTAAATCAAATACAATGTTGTTTTTTCCACGAAGTGTCAGTGGATCTTTACTGAAACTGGGGGGATGGGTATTGAAAGGATTTGTAATGCTTCCTCAGGGAGTGATGGAGCAGCAGCGTCCATCAGTCTGTGGTTGGGAACAGAGAAGTGCAGCACATCCTGCAGATGGAATGCCTGACATCATGCCCTTTTTATTGGCATTTGCTCTGAAAAATGACAGTACTCTGGAGAAGCAAGGATGTAGTGCGACATACCAGAGTGAGGTCTTCTTGCCTGATCTATCTTGGGACCTGAAAGCAAATTAAAATACAGGCTCAGCAGCATCTCTCCAGAGAGACCAGAAAGCCCTGCTTGAGCAAGTAGGGCTTTCAGAGGGAACATTATATGTCCCCTATCACCAGTGATTTGACAGACAGCAGTTGCAGGCTGTGGCTGTGGGATGCAGCAGTGCTCTAGCTGGATCTTACCTGTGAGGCAACTGGCGTGTGTCTGCTGGCACATGCGAGTTCATGATGGATCCATTAGTCATTCTTGGTGCCCTTTTCTCACATCCTGGGAAATTTGCAGGCTATCGGTGCTGCAGTGCTGCCTGCCAGAGAACACAGAGGCAGATTACTGTGAGCAGCTGCAGCTACAAAGAAACTCAATGCCAGTTCTTCAATTTGTCCAAGTCTTCTGTCCTGAAAGCACAAAGTTGAAATTTGAATTGAAGAACTGAGCTCGTTTATTTTATTATTTCCCATTTTGGCTAAGTTCCTCTAGTGCTTGTTTTTCCACTCTGGTGCTCTGTTTTGTCCAGGCCTAGTTTTTGGCTTCAGTTTTCATTACATTTTAGCAATCTGATTTTTAGAACCTTCATGCTCCTCCTTTGGTTTCTGCTGCTCCTGCCATCTGGTTCATCTACAAGATAAAAGGAAAAAGCTCACTGGGGTTCTCCCTCCTTTTCACCCTTTCTTCAGCCCCTCTAAGGGGCACTTCTTAAAGCACAAGAACCTTCTTGCTGCAAAATAGGAGTCACTTTACTCCACAGCAGCCGCTGTGAGCAAAGTTCCCTTGCCTGGACATCTCCCAGACCCAGACTGGAGGCTGGTACAGGCATCCGACCACCGCCAGCAGGTCTGAATCCCATTGCTGACAGCAGTCTCTCCAATGGTTTGCTTGCCTCCTCACCAGCAAGCGTGCAAATAGAGATCTCATATGATGGGACAAGGTCCCTGTACCTGCTTGTTTGATATGTAGTAACTCAGACAACTGAACAGGAATGGGGTTTTTTTGTCTCTGGCCAGGAATTCACTCTCAATTCATTAGTGCCAGGTTTCCCTCTGACACCTTACTTGATCTTTTTGCTGCTCTCTATGTGCTATTGATTTATAAGCAAGTGGTTATGGGTGGAGAGGACCTTGGCTGGCTCGCATATGTGAGGCATTCATAAGGTTTCCTGAAGATGACTTCTCTGAACAGTCTGTTACACCCTACTTGATCCTTCCCCTTCTGCACCCTGCTGTGTTGGACACATTTCTCAGCCTGCTGAGTCTGAGCTATATTTACATGCACTCTCTAAAGCTGGCCTTTTTGGTAACCTTTTGAAAATAAACAGAGCCATCACTATAAACAAAACCATACAGGGAATTCAGAAATTCAAACTGGAATTCACAAATTCATAAACTGTCGTAACATGGGAGGATTTTTAGCCAGCTGCATAAAGACTTAAAATGGCTCTGAGCTTGAAATTCAGCTGTCCTGGACTTACCAGCACTGATGAGGTTTTGTGGTCAGTCCTTTACATTCCAGGTTCTCCAGCTTTACTAGTAACACAACCATTTTCAGCCACAGTATGCCCTTGATGATATGTACCTACATGGCCTAAAAAAACCCAATCTCTGAATCTGATAGGGAAATCCCTCTTTTACATGCTTCCTAGGGTTTCAACACCTCTATTTATCCTGATAATGGTTTTAGTCAGGGTTCCCATATGCACTTAAGCATGTGGTGTAACAGTTCTCTGAGGAGTTCCTTTCTAAAGAATTTGGTCTTGAGCAAAGATTGCTTAAGACTTTTCCCAAGTCTGTTGTCTTCTCTTAGAAAAAACTTTCAGGGGAAATTGTTTGGGGTTTTTTTTCCCTTTTTATCTCTGTCTAGAGATGCCGTTCAGAGCAGTGAGACAGTCAGCTTCAGAGGTTTAAAGGAGGATGTCTGCCTGCCATTTTTCTACCAACCACTGACTTGAGTCCTGTGTTATTCTGCCTTACACTCCGAGGAGTTGAAATTTGACACTTCGAGTCTCTAGAGTTGATGCACTGGAAATGTAAGCACTGCCGCCCTTGTGACTTGCTTTCATCCCTCATTCCAAGCTCAGTACAGTCATACTCTGCGCCTGAAGCTTTCCAGGTTCTCCATCACACAAGCTCCTCTCTTAGTTTCTGTTTTGCCAGATCTGCCTGGAGCATGAGATTCCTTGGAGAATGAATGACAGCAGCACACAAGCTATAATTATCAGTGATTTTTTTTTTTCTCAGACTCTACATACCTGGTCTGTGTTTTTTTATTTTGAGAAACTCTCCTTCAGTTGATGAATGATGAGTTTGAAAGGTGGAATTGTAAACTAGACTTGGTCTTTTAGCCTCCCTCTTTTGTTAGCCTTTGTCTTGATGGGGCCCAAAAGTGATGGTGGAATTCTTGGTGTTTGACAGTTCCTGCAGTACAGAAGGAAAAGAGACTTTCCAGACCCACAGTTACTATGAAATTTTCAAAAATTTTTTTTTCTTGAAATGGTGTCCCCTTTTGCCTCAGTATCAAGGAACATTTCTCCATCCATTAGAGAAGAAAGTGGTTTCCCCTGTGCAGGCTTGTAATAACCATCTATGACGTGAAAGATCACTGCCGTTGTACCAGACAGTCAGGGCTGACTTCTGTCTTGCCGGTGCATACTGCTTGCTGCTGCATGTCATTACCAAAGAGGACAAATCCCACTGTCATTCATAGCCAGGCAATCAAAAGCTATTTCATTTACCCATGTATTCCTGTTTCTTTGCTGCTTCTCAGATAATTGCCATTTGAACCAGAAGAGAGTTTGAGTGCTTTCCTTCTGTTTTTAAGCTTTTAAAGAACCTATGTGTCTTAACAGATTGGACGCTTCAGAAAGAAGCTATTTCTTCAGTGGGACAGAGGACAATAGATCTCATACGGCTGTATATGGCTCATCTTAAAAGGAAATAAAAATCCCACCATGAACCCCACACTGTGTTTTTGAAATCCTTTATTCAGTGCTCTAATTCTGAACAATGTTTTTGGCTTATTTAATTGTCCTCAAAATTGAATGTTGAACAAAACTCACTTTTTTCTTTTAATCTACTGTAATAAGAAAGGAGTGAAATGAAAAAATGTATTCCTTTGATACCCTTAATCTTTTCTCTCCTGTGGCTATGCTCCTATTCAGTAAGAGATCACACTTGCTAGTTGCAGAGCCTGGACACCAATCCATGGGATTTAAAACAAACCCAAATCCGTGTTTCCTGCAGCTACATCTAGGTCCATGGCAATGCTCACAATGGTAAAACTGCCTCCAGGATGTTATTTGGAATACTATTATCATGGGTCTGGCTGCTTTCCTCATCTTCCTTCATGTGATCCTTCTTCGTGTGAGTTTTCACCTTGTGTTTCAGTGGCACTTTTTGAACCACAATGCTACATTCCTCTGAAAGCCCAAGGAAGGAAACAATCACTGCATGGATTAATCATGCACTTTTCATCTCCAAAGTGCCTCGTGGGCACTCAGACCCTCCCAGGCTCAGCTCAGTGGAAAATTATAGAAGTGGATTTTTTTGTGCTAGAGCAGACAGCCTTACTGAAACATAAAACATTTCCATCTTTCTAAGGTAAAACACATTTGTTTTGTTAATAATGTACCCTACACATGCATTACTGTTAACATCTGATGTGCATACATTCATATCTGAGGTATGAATGGCCCTTCTTAGTTGATCTGAACTCCACCTAAAGTCTGCAGCACTCTACTCTGGACTGGTGGCTGCACTATGCTAGCCCTAAACCAGAAAGTGACATCGATATTAACATCATTTAGCCTTTAGATGAGGCTAAATTCCAACAGCTCGCTTGCTTGGTGTGGATGTTTAGCCTCATTGCTTCTTTTAATGGACTAAAGTTTGTCTTGTGAGGCTGCTGTACAGTTATGATATCCAAAAGTCCCACAATGAGGTCTTAATGCCCAGCAAAGGGAACAAAAAGACCGCCATCACTTTCAGCAGTAGCAGGTTCTTCTGCTCAGCTGTCAGTGTATATTCCACCCTTTAATTTAACATGGCCTTATTTTGTTTCCTTGTGCACTTGAAGCGGTGACAATCCTCTATTTGTATTCTGGCACATTACTACTGGAGATGAGATCATCCATCTAGGTTTTGTGCTATTTTGGAGCTACAGGTTTGCTATTTAATAGGGTCATGCCCTGGTGTGCTTACTCCTCTTACAATAATATTCGATAGAGAGCTGTGTCAAGTTATGGCTTTGCTCACTCTGTGTGAAGATTCATATGCTGATTGCTTTGACCTCCCTATCTATAGTAAGAGCCTCTAACTGCCCAAGTACTGTCATAGCTTTTGATTTAAGTTACGGTTGGGATTTTATCTTTCTTTTCAGTGAAAGGAAGATTAGAAATGTTTTGTTTGCCATTTAACTGGAAAAAGTTAATAGTTTAGCTGCATCACTGTAAGAAAATAGGGAGAAAGGGGAGGTGACGTCCTTTCCCTGTGAGGTGGTTTTGGACTATTCTTTTCTGAAGTTAACCAAGACAGTGACGACAAAGAACATTTCAGCACTGCTGCCACTGACAGACATAAGTTCTTTGTGGTTAATCATTCATGTGAGTTAGCAGGGCAAGTTTTTTAATACAGAGCTTGAATTTAATTTCAATCTGTGCTGTCCATCATTGTCTCTCTTTAGCAGATTTTTGAGATGACAGCATACACAATGTATCTAAGATTAGATTCTGGCTTTAAATATTTAGAGTCTGAATCACATCTATTTGTACTTCATTCCAAGGTTGAAGTAATGTGGCAGGACACACATTCTGCGGTAGATAAAACAAATCAAAGGACTGCTGAATTATTCATTTTAAACTTTTAACCAGTTCCTCTTTGTGGGCCTGCACCCATGTGCTGCTTGGGGAAAGCTGGGGATTGCCAGCTGGGCTGGAGGCACTGCCCTGCACACAGTGCCCTGGTGCTGGTCTGCCAGCCGGGCCATTTCCCCACCTGCTGGGCCAGCTAGGGCTGGGAGCTGTTTGTGGTAATGGCTCCTGGTTTTCTAGGAACTGATTGAGTCTAAAGAATTACAGACTGGGCTTTGGTTAGTTCCTGTTTAAGTCAAACTGCTTGACAGGTGATTTAAGACTCTCATCAGAAGATTTGCTCTGCTTGTGATGACCCAACTGGCATATCTGCAGCCAAAACATTTCTGTTAACTATCTGCTGGGGAAGGATGCCAATTTTAGCCTCCTGCCAGCAAGTGGTAAACCCAGAGACAGGTAAGTTTACTGTGTTGCCTGAGCTGTAAGGCCAGGGGGTGGATCAGATCCCTGAGCCTTGCCAAGCTTTGAGTTGCCTTGACAGGCATGTAGCCCTCAAGACCAGGAGCTGCTCTGAACACTGGCTGCTGCAAGAGTAACCTGTAGGACATTCTCCTCAGTTGGGATCACTGTGAATGCACCATTTTCTGCCTTGATGCCATGCAAGGAAGCCATAAGGCGTATTGACTCTCAGGTGGGACAGATGCCTCCAAGATCTCCATCTTTTTTTGATTGCCAAGGATCTGAGGTTGATATGAACTGCATCATGGCCTGGTGCGGGCAGCATTGTTCCACTGAGCTTGCTGCAGCACTGGCATAGCGAAATTGCATCTGTGTGGCTGGTCATGCACATGGCACAATAGGGAGATCTTGGTCAAGCATGGCCCAGTGCTCTATGTCCAGTGCTGAGCAGTACAGCGGGCACCAAGAGCCACTGCCATGCCCAGACACCCCTCACAGTGCTCTCAGCTCCCAGGTGTGGGTCTAGAGACATGAGTGGCTTACAGGGCCACTGTTAGGGGCACCCAGATGAAACATAGCTTGTTGAAATAACAATTCATAATACAGAAAGTCAAAACAATGCAGAACAATGCTAAGAGGAATAAAGAAACCTCAAAGGTCAGAATCAGCTCTGAACTCCGCAGGTATAAAGAGAACCTAATCTAAAAATCCTGTTAGAAACAACCTAGTTCACACACACTCTTTACAGTTACCAACAGCTCTGGGAAACACTAGTTTTTATGTCAATAGCCATATTAGAAAGTCTGTGGTGCATAAGCAGATCATCTGTGAAGTATCTGAACTTTTAAAGCTTTTATCATTGTGGTGCCCCTGCAGAAATGTTGAACAGGAACATGTTAAAATTTTAAGGAAATATGTTTCCTGTCCCCTTTCTCTTTTTTTCCTAAAGCTATGAGATCTTTTTAGCTTCACTGATGAATGGCTGCACCACAGAGGTCTATCACATTCACAGTCACACTATACTCCAAAAGAGCTGAATATGATAGTTATTTTTTCCAAACTTCCCAGTGACTCTCCTCTGTTTACAAGTCTCTCCACAGAGGCTGACGTAGACACTGTTATTCCGGCAATGTATAGTTGGGATCTGTTATGGGCTATCTGCATGAAAAAAAACAAACCCAGGCATCTGCATTCCTTGATAACAAACCCAGATACTTTAATTTTTTGTGCCACTTCTCCATGATTGTTTTTGCTTGGGGATTTTTTTTGTTTTGGTTTGATTTTACTGCAGGAAATTCCTTTACTAAAAACATTCTAGCCTTGCAATCCAGAGTATTTTATTTCTCCAAATGGAGTTGAATTCTGTTCTCATTAGAACTACTGGGTATTTTGCTCGGATCTAAGATCCAAGAATGTGACACAAACACAGCTATCATATCACACAACACAGCTATCAGCCATATCACCCATGCCTGTAATGAGAAAATAAATATGCTCAAATTACTAAGCAATAAAGAAGCTGGTGAATGGATGGGATCAGGTCCATCTGCATTCCCTTTTCAACATGGTCTCATGTATTAACGTAGCAGGAGCTTTGATCCGGTTATTACTATGCTGCAGATGTTGCCCCTGCTCACCCTGGATCTAATGAAGCATATCGGGGTCCCGAGTGATTTAAATGGACTCTGAATCTCTCCCACAACTTCTAGGAGATTTACTCTAGAATCAATTATATTTGCTCTAAAATCAATACAGCTAGTGCTTTAACATGATCAGCACAAGAGAGGAAACTGGAGGTTGATGCAGGTGGCTGAGGTAGGGAGATAAGGGAACCAAGCAGACCATTTATCAGGTTGATATCATTGTCCGAGTGCCTGCTCTGCACACGGGAGTTTGGCAGTCCCTGAGCCTGGCTATGAGACATCAGGATTATCATATGGAATGATTCCCCTCTTCATCCAAAAACCTTGAAATGTTTTACAAACGCTAATTAAGATCTGTGAGGTTGTATCCTGTTCCTGTTGATGCAACAAAAAAATGGAAAAATAAAAAATTAAGGCAAAACCAACCTGCCTTAAGTTAGAGCACAAGTCAATTGCATGGCTGGGAATAAAATTTGAGATTCCAGATCCTTGGATCCTAAATCTAACCTGCTGGCAGTGCTACGTATGGAAAAATTAAAATTTATCCAGCTAAATTGCTATCTCCATGCTACAATTTTCCATGGCTTTGTGGAGAAAAAAAAATCAGACACAAGATGGAGATAGGAAAAGCCTTCCTGTCAAGGGTGGTATGTGTTCAGAATTTATCATTCAAAGAAAAACTCCTGTCTGTGCTTAAATATCTACAGCTTTTTGTTGAAAAGAAGTTTGCCCAAGTTGCAGTCTGCAAACTATGGAGATTCAGCATCTATAAAAAGGATATGTGAGGCCAGGTTTTTAGTATTTCTCAGCATGTAGTCTGACCCATCCCTAAATGTGGGCACAATATAACTCTGCCAGCCTGTAACAAGTTAAAGAGTGTAACTTTGCCATCATCTACTCTTGCCTAAAATGTTGTGGATGCACACCTGTAGGTGAAGTGTGTATTCCCAGAGGATAGGCAGCTGAATATGACCACCTGTCACCTAGAGCTTGGTGCTGCCTAGGGACGAATGGAGCTCTTGTCTGGCCACATCCACAGCCCCAGTGCAGCCCCCAGGGCTCTGGCTGTGCTCCTCAATAAGCTGATGCTTAACCTGGGCACCCCTGCCTGAACTGCAGAAGTCACACCTCTCATTCTTGCAATAGGGCTCGTTGTCCCTCACCAAGCACACGATGACGCGTAAACAGATCCCTGATCCTCACAAACGGGGTCCTGTGCACGCCCCAGCTATGAGCAAAGCCCTGCAGGACAGGCGGTGCCACCTCAGGAGGAGAGCAAAGAACGGCGCTGTGCCCCTGTCCCAGACCATTTCCAGGGTTCAGGCTCACTGGGCTGCTGTCAGCTCCAGCTTGCGCTGCCCTGACAGAACTCGTCGCCACACAGCACAGTCCAGGCGGAGCACTGCCATGGCACCGGGAAACCTGTGCTCCCTCTCCCGGGACAGTCCCTGTCTCACGGGCCAGCTGAGCGCACCAAACAGAGATACCCGGGCAGCAAGGCAAGCCTCACCCCAGCTCCAAACTGGTGTTTGAGAACACCAAACTGGTTTTCTTAAGCTGAGGTAAATATTGCCATAGGGCAAAACTGATTATGATTGGATAAATGTTTCTGTGCAGACATGATGACAGGAATGAGCGAAGCTGACTGGTCCTTCTGGATTTGGTTTGAGGGATTTTTTGGGAGGATAAAGCATTTGGCTGAGCTGAAGGAAACAGAAGATATCACAAAAATACAACATAAGTGATACAAAGAATTATATGGTATTTTAAAGATTTTTCCTTTTTCAAATTATCTAAAATGTCATTTAACAGGAGCAAGGAAATTTGATTTTACAGATACATAAATATACATGTAACTATATATGTGAGGAGGGAGTGTTATATAACTACATTTAACTACACCGCACGCCTTTAATAAAACTTTCCTCTGGAAAACTCTTAGGGATTTTTAATCCAGGCAGCTAACCATAAAGTTTTCTCCATAACAGTAAATTATGACAATTGCCCAAGGCTTTAACATCCCTGCATTTTGCTCTCTGCTTTGAATTAGATTGTGATGATCAATATTAATAGTCTCTGCTCAGATATGGTCACTGCAAAACCAAGATGAAACTGTCTTTGCCTCTGAATTTTACTGCAAATGTGAACATTTATCAACACTTACTCAAGACATAAATGAGAAGGAGAACAGCTATATCATGAAAGAAAGAGCTTAGTTAAAATTTAACCTCCCTGCCACGCATCTAGAATATTTTCCAGAAGCAAATGTAGACAGTGGTATTGCAGGAAAGACAGCAAAATCTATGAATATTGGTGATCAACATAAACCTTGTCAACTCCTAACTGTTCTGGGGAGTAATAAGGTATAAAATTTTCTTTGTTTGATCACAGCTTTTTCACACTAGCTCTCAGACATACTCACAGCAGCTTTTTGTCTCCAGCTGTCATTGTTTAGAATATAAAAATTGCCTAAGCATCTATTTAAAACAACAGTATAACCCAAAGGAGCCAAAATACCCACCCCCTCCAGTGCCATCAGATGTACTGTATCAGCATGCCTTTCCTTCAGCTGGGTGGTTTTGCTGCACACATAGCATGAAGAGACAGCCACCCTGTGACTGGGCTGGCCCAGGATATGTCACCCTCTGCACACCAGGGCTTTCGCTTCCTGGCCTGACTTTGATGTCAACCTAAAGTTCACCTCTGCTGCTTGACAAGAATTATCTCAAAACCTTTTTCTTGGGCTCTTTGATGGGACACATAAATGCATCTGAAAGGCAAGGCAGAAAAGCTGTTTGCCCAAAACAGCTGGCAAGGCCAGGGGGAAATCTTTCAATAAACCATTGGTTAAAAGCAGTAGTTTAGCTGTTTGAATATCAAGTGGTCTTGGAGAGAAGTAAGTCATTTTTCAAAGGGCACACTGAGCCACCGGGAGCAGGAGCAAAAAGGAATTTTTAAAGCAGATTTTGTATGACTCAAGTCGAACACATTCGTCATTGAAATCAGTACATGGAGGTTGCTGCACTAATGACCCTTCAGAGCTGGGCCATGTCACATTTCTCATCTTCTCTCCTCAGGGGTAAATTCCTAGAAGAGTAATGCACAAATGTGTGGCCACAGCTCCTCACTGTCACCAGGTAAAAAGAGAGCTTAAAACCAGGAGACAACATGTCCCATGTTCACCACAGGTTTGTCCAAACCGTGTATTCCAACGTTAGTGTCCCAGGAGGTAGAAACGCAGTTATGGTAGCCAGTTGGACCAACTATTCCAGGAGCAAGGACTAAAAAATAGAAAACTATGAAACAGAGAGTTTGGCAGTATTTGCTCTTTAGGCTCTATACCTTGAAATGTCCTCTATTTTTTCTAGGTGTGACTAATTTTAGTGACTAAAATTGTAAGGGCTCAGTTCTTGGTTCTAGAAACTGGAGCTTTAGGAAAACACAAAATATCCTGAGTCTTAGGATGCAGTCTGATGTGACAAGCTTGATCTCCAGCTCAGAGGAGCAGAATGGTTTCATTTGTTGCTCTCCCCTTTGCAATCTCACATTCCCTTCTCAGCCAAAAGAAAAAAAGCTTTTGCCATGTACTGCCACACTATACAATGCTCAGAAACAAAGAAGCCTACAGGCATTCTTGCATCCATTTCTTCTCAGTGTTTTAATGAGTAATTAAGCAATAATGATAGAAAAGAGATCACAAGTTCTTACACTGTCTTATACTCTAAAACCACCAGGCTCTGTTTCAGGAATTTTCTTCCAAGGTTAATCACTTCATCAGCTCCATTTGTAGATTTCCATGATTTCTAGTAAAACCGTAGACCCTTTAACTGAACTTTTGGAGATGAGTTGTTCTCCCATTATTTATTTTGACTTCTCCCTTGTTGCCTCAACAACAGCTTCTCTCCTTTAACACCCCTCACCTTTTCATCTTCACCCACCCAATCACCTCACACAGCCCACCTACACTCACATGAAGTCTGTTTACCTCCTGCAGCCTCATTACCTTACACCTTTAGGACCTAATAGCCAATCATGTCATTAGATCATGTAAAAATTCATACTGGAAAGGACTTCAGGAAGGCATTACCTCTCTCTGCTTAGAAGCTGTTGGACCTTACCTCAAGTGCTGTGCGTGGTCTCTTTGTCTCAATCAGTACAAGAAAAATATCTATCAATCAGAACATGTTCAGTGTAGGGCCATGGTGCCAGCTGAGTGCTGGAGCACTTCCCCTGGGAGGGGAGTCTGAGGGACATGGGCTTGCCCAGCCTTCAGTCCCAACTACCTAACAAGAAGTCATTAGAAGCACAGAGCCAGGCTTTTCATGGTGTGGCACAAGAGAAAGTCAACAGGCATTAGGCATAGGCCAACACCCATTTCACAAACCCCCAGATGAGCCTGTGGCCAGAAGAACAATGCCATTTTGTTTGGATGGCATTCCCTGGCCTGCACTGTTTAGAAAATAAAAATATCTCTTTTTAAGTCTACAGATCTATACATATTAATGTAAAAATATCTGTTACTAGCATGCTACATCAGTCACCCAAACCCCTCCCCCCAGTCAGTAACAACATCAAAGACTTCATTTTCTCTATTATTACGTATATTGTTTACAGCAACACAGAAGATCACAGAGAGAGTTAAAAGGATATTTGCCATCTCTCATTAGCAATGTCAACACTGCCTCTTGGGTAAAAGGCTCTTTGGGTAAAATGCTCCATCTGGAAGGTCTGCGAATCAGGTTTTTTTCCCTAAAGTTTTTGGTGACTGGTTCCTATGGGATAGGAGGGGCAGAGGCACTGTATCTGTACATCAGTTTCTCTTATTTGGAGGCAAGCTATGTTTTGCAAATTTTGTTTTCCTCTGTTTTGCAAATGGGCAGTTACTAGTCATTCACTCTATGTTGTTTATAATTTTCTGTTCTTTCAGAGTAATTTTCAAAACACTTTGATTTTCTTTTCAGCTGTGAAAGAATAATCCAAAACCAAACATGTTATTCTTTGAAATTAACTCACTCACTAAAGCTGGTTTCCCTATAAATTTCACTGAAGTGGATGATTAAGAAGTCTTCTCTACAAATAATGCTTCATGCAATACAGCTGTAATGAGACTAAAGTCTGATTATTTAAATGGATGAACACTTTTCTTTACTGCAAAATCACTTCTGCCTTGCCCTATATTTAATACTTAATGAGACTTTGAAATCATAGTAGTGGTTTCACACATTGTTAGGAAGGTGAACTCCAAAAGCTGGTTACTTCAGTCCTCAGAGTTGACTCTGGCCTTCATGTTCCCCTAGGGCACCAATTAAATTTAAAGGATGAGCTTTACCAAGAACCTGAACTTGGGAGTTAACTTCCACATATGGCCCATTTCCATGCCCTGCACAGAGCAGATGCAAGGTTATTTGGCCCTAGTGGATTTCTGATGTCCTTTCAAGAGCTTCTAAATCTCTCTAGCAGAAATTTGAAGACGTGTAATATATGCTGAGTCTTCTTCAATAAACTGATATTGTTTTAAGTTATACTGCAACTCTTTTTAACTTTTTTTGATCTTTCTCTGAAGTCTGGTAAAATAGTTCTTCAATTATCTATTACTCTGAATTGTTACAAAGGACTCCTAGGATGAGCACCTGTGTGATCTAGGATTTGAGTGCAGGTTACTCATTCAAGTACAGCTAATGTCTCTAGAGAGGTGAATTATTAGAGGACATAAGTTTCAACCTGCACCATGCCCAAGCCACCCTGTCCTCCTTCTCAGCACTACTCACTCTCTCTGAGCTAGTTATGCCACTTTCAGTGCTGGGCTTGCTGTGGCAATAGACCGTGAAATAAAGTGTAGCCTGAGATACATGTGCTACTGGTACAAGGTGGGTATGCCCAGAAGCACTTCCACTGCTTGCCTCCAGACTCAGGTACCTTCAAGGTTGGCAGGAAATTGTAGTTTGAATGCTCTGCATTAGAGAACAGTCAAAGAGAAAGAAAATTGCCCGGTAGTACAAGAAGATTGAGAAAGAGTTTTTTGCTGTATTTTCATGTAATGACAGCAGTGAACCATAATGACAGCAGTGAACCATAATGATACTCATGAGGGAACTGTGTCATGATCCTTACTGATTCCAATAGGAGGTTCTTACAGTGGTGGTATCTGCTGTTCTTTTTTAGACAGGAATGCGACCAGACTGGAGTGGAGAAGGAAAGCCCTTCCTGGAAAATCATTTTAAGCCTTGCTGATTGATCAGAGGAGAAGTGTGAAGCCTTTAGACAGGCACTTTTTCCTTGACTGTGACATTACAGAACCAGAGGCCCATCAGAAAAATCCCACTCAGAAAGGAACTTCCTCACATTTCCGTGGCTTTTTACTTTGTTTTGTGCAGATGTCTACTTCTGCTAAATTCTCCAGCCTACTGCACATGAGACAGAAAATATGATCTGGATCTGAGAGAGCTGCATTCTACAACACTTAGCTGAAGGGGTAACTGGAGTATTTTAGAGGCCAAAAAGTCCTACATGACACAGGTCTGTTGTGAAGGAAAATAGAACTTGATAGACTTCTAAGTGAAACTGTTTTTCTACAGTAAGTGGAACGGTGCGTACACTGGAACAGGCTACCTAGAGAGGCTGTGGATGCCCCACCGCAAGTGTTCAAGGCCGGGCTGCATTGCACCCTGAGCAATCTGATCTAGGGAAAGATGCCACTGCCCATGCACGAGAGGCTGGACTGGACAATCTTCAAAAGTCCCTTGCAACCCAAACCATTCCATAAGTCTGTGATTTATGAAAAAGTATTTCAACCTCCCAGGTAACAAGCCAGAGAGCTCTTAATAAAAATAAGCCATGTTCATTTCCTGACTATCAACTGGTCCAGAGTATAAATGTACTGAATATACCTGTCTGTGTATGGAGGCATGGGGAAGTGGAAAGGGGAAAAAACTTAGAGGTGAGCTGGGAGGCACCTTGCTTTTTTTTCTGTTGGGAGTCCGATCTGGCTTCCCTGAACATAAACTAGAGAGAGTCACATAAAAGCAAGAGTTAACACATGCTGCCTCTGTTTCTGGTGCAACTCTCTGCTGAAGAATGACAGATGCATGCATAGCCTTATCAGACACAGATGCATGCAAGCATCAGCTTGTTTAAAGTTCTTCTTTTACTTGCCTTTTTGGCCAAAGAGTTAGAATAACACTGGAAAGGATTCAAGCTTAGTCAGCTGAACTAGACTTCCACTAAAGACATAACAAGATAAGAAAAGAGAAAAAAGAAGACAAGAAAGTTGAAAAAAAGGATATTCAGGAAGGACACAGTGGATGTGATCCAGCCAGATTCTGGCTGCCTGAGAGGGTGACACCTCTGGGCTTCTGAGGGCACAGGGTTGTCACTGTGGGTTCCACAACCCTAAAGGTGGGAATGTGGCAGTCAGCACAGTAAAGTTTGCTCCTTTCAGTCCATCTGCTTTCCTGTCATTGATATTTACAGCCCCACAAATGTGTATAGGCCCAGCCGCCCATGCTTTCATTATTAGACCCAGCATGCAGCACATAAAATTTTGTTCATTAATTCCCAATTGCACATTTGTATAATTTATCAAACACAGCCTTTGGGGGATAGTAATAACAATCTTGGGGTTTGCTAATCTTATCTTTTTTTCTTTAATGCTTTCTTTACTTGTATGAACAATTTTGGATAATGGCTTGAATCTGCTTTTTTGTTCACTTGTATGAACAATTTTGGATAATGGCTTGAATCTGACTTTTTGTTCTATTTTGGAGACTTGAAATAAAAAACTCTCATCACTGTGCCCTCACCTTCTATAAATCTTTCTTGCAGTTAGCAAAAAGAACCAGAATACAGTTTGCTAAAGAAGTATTGCTATATTTGTCTGTTCTAAACCATCAGTGTCATTTGCACTCATTCCTGTACCAACAGCATCCACTTACGTCCTTCTGCAAACTTCTTCCTCTTACCTTACTTCTGAAATCAGTAAATATCATTTTTCATCCGTTCAGCCTTAAAAAGATTTAAAGGACAGGAATGTAGGAAACTCTTGTCAACGTGGTTTTAGGGAAATAGCTCTTGTCAAATACCTGAAATACTTCTAAAATTATGTTACAACTTTGATTAAGTGTGTCATAGCCCCACAAATATCTTTTATTTCTATAGATCTGTTAAATTAATACACTGACCTAAAAAATTGGTGCTATATAACATAAATGCAATGAGGTAGAAAGCAAATTCTGGGAAACATCATTGTCAACAGAGGAGCATCAGTAAAAAAGTTTCACTACTCAGATTTTGTTTTCAAAAGTGATGAAGGAGGAAATTGCAATTCCAGGGATAAAGACTGAAAATGCAGCAAACAGTAACAAAGGACAGAGCAGACAAAACCCTCTGACTGCCTGGTAACCTGAGTAACCCATTCAAAAAATTGGTATAGCCAAAGGATATTCTTCCTTTTTAGAAAGATGAAGGAAAGTCTAGTCTTACTGAATAAGGGAAAGGATACTAGAGAAGACTGATGGTACAATAGACCAAAACTGTAACAACAAAACCCAGCTAGGGGAAGGTTGAACAGGATTAAGAAACTGATTAAGTGCTATAGGTACTGGTGAGTGAAGACTGAAATACTCTGTGGGGTTTGGAGCCTATTTTTAAAAAGAATGTTGACAAACAGGAAAAGATAAAGCAACTAAATTATTTGAGAGCTGGAGCGGAAAAGATAAGAAGCCTGGCCTCTTTTAGCTGACCAAAATGATGACCAAAGAGTGGCTAGGTAAGCATTTCAAAGGAAGAAACTACTGAATTTTTAATTCTAGCAGTGAAAAACCTATCAAGAATCAAGGGTGGAAGATAGAAAAGGAAGGAAGGGAAAGAGAAGGGGGAAGAGGAGGAAAAATAGGAGGGATGAAGGGAGGAACAAAGGAAGGGAAGCAGTAAGGTAGGCAAACCATAGAACCATGTTTTAAAAAGCAGGTGGTTAAACATTGAAACAAATTACCAAATTAAAAGGTTTATTCTTCATCATTTGTGTTTCCAGAGTAAGTCTACATGTTTTCTTAAACATGGCTTTCAGTGGAAAACAAAACATATGTTCATAAAGAAACAATTATCACTGCAATATAGGATATCCTTAACCACCTGTGACATATGGAAAGCTACCTCAAATGGTCTAAGGACCTCTCCTGTCCTGTAAGGTATTTGTAAACCATTGTTGGTAGTATTGAGATCAATGGTTAAGCAAAATTTGCTCAAAACCTTGTATTAGGCACTATTTTCTCCTATATTTTGCCATACAGAAGCTGTACAAAAATAACCCATATGAACTGAGTACATGCTTCATGGTTCCTTTTTTTACAGTCACTTCATGCATGGCAAAATTGTCTGGTGTTTTCTTTGAGATGAAATGCTGAGGAAGCCTGTTGCCTTTGTGGTTTAGGGCAGAAGTTCAAAATATGGCACAGGAAAACTGTCTTCTGCTGGCCACAAAACATTTATGTTTTATGTTATCTGCAATAACTAATTTAAGAAAGGGGAGGAAATGCCAGACAGGCAAAGGACGATTAGGGAACAAAAAGTGAGAGAAGTAGCTGAGGTGACACCAAATGTCTTTATCATGACGCATGAGTTTACTCACTCTGTTATTCCTGTTTTCCCCGAGGACTGTCTTGCTGAGAGTGGGGGCTGAGCAGCTGGTTGGGAGTTTTGACCATTATGGTATCAACCATCGGAAGGGAGACTGAGGAGCAACTCTGTATCAGGGCAAGGTCAAGTCACATCCTTTTCCTCCTTGTTCTTTCCTGAGAGGCACAGCAGAACATGCAGCATACAGTCTCTTTTGCAGCACGCAGATGACATGACATAGCTAGGTCAAAACACAAACTAAACTGCCGGCCAGGGCCAAGAAATACTCCTCCACATAATTCTAGGCCGTAATTCAGGCATTTGCATACCACTCCCAAGAGGCAAACTGTGTGAGCTGACCCGTTTTGGCAGATAAGAGAGTTTAATGGCATGGACACAGCCGCTTCCATACCAGTTAACCTCAGTGTCAGAGGCCAAGCCTGCACACACTGACTTTGCAATCAGTGACACAGCCACGCTGTCCTCAGGTTTTAGTCCAGGTGAACAAACATGTCTTTGCATTTGTAGGGTTAATAAAGTTAGCCACATCCTTGCCTGGCATTAACCAACATTTTTAGCAGCTATTCCTTGGAACTGACCCTGTCTCTTAAATTTTACTGTTCTTGAGCAAAAAGTATTTTCCATTTTTCTAAGCACTGCATATTGTTCTTGTCAATTTCAATGAGTTATTTAATTATCAACTTAAAATCTCTCTATTTTCAGAGTAAACATTTCATTTATTATAATTTTGCCAAGTAAAAATTAATGCATGTATTTGTGGTATATAATTTTAAATGTTGCAATGCCTTGAGACCTCGAGAAAGACCATATGTGTTTGCTTTAAAAGGCACTTCTGGTGTGGGTAAAATTTAAACAAACAGTGCATGCAAATAAGTAGTTGTAAGTAATCAAAAGAGAGCTCTCTAGTCATAAGAGCTAATATTTATTATTGTTGCTATCACCATTCCTGGAGCCAAAAGTTACAAAACTAGATTTCCTAATTTGACTTCCTCATGAATAAATATAAAGAACCCAAGCCTCTTCTTTTTTTTTTTCTCCAAATGAATAAAGTCAAGTTTGTTCCCATCTTCCATACTTCTCCCAGCTGAGCAGCTTATGGTACTACCAATGGAATGCAACAGATTGTGAAGGAGTCAAGGAGACATTTGAAAATAGAATTGTTCAGCCATACACTGCAAACTGCACATCTGTTATTGAGAGAGTGAAAATAGAGTCTGCAAAAAGTTAGCACTAAATGTAATTCAGACTCAGGAACAGAATTCTTGCCTAGATTTTATTTTCTTATTTTACTTAGGTAAAACTGTGTCCGCTTCACTACAGTTGCCATAAGTACACACAGAGGGCCAGTTTTAAAGGTTCCTAGGCAATGAAAGACACCATTCAAAATCATATATTACAGTTCATTCCACATCATGCTTGTGACACCTTCACATATGTGAAAAATCTTTGTTAAGGGAACAGAGCGATTGCAGTAAGAACAGCTCAGACTGTTGGGTAATTAAGGTTATCAGGTCTCATTGGACATGCCTTATTTTTTCACCTGGAAATGTTACAAGAAACTGAGCTTTTTAGCTCTTATCTGATTTCTAGAGAGTTCAGCATTCTGTGCAGCCAGTGTGGAAATTATTTTGATGCAATCTGGGTATCTAAGGACCCTTTCTGTATGCATCCAAGAAATTTCTTGAAAGATCTACAGCATTTGTGGGAAATATCAGAATCCAAGCTATTCATAACAGCAATAATTTGACTCTTGGGATGTAGTCCTAATTCATCTCACCTAACTTCAGCTATCTAAAAGTTTCTCTTCTGCATTTACTTTCCTATGGTCCCTCTACATCTGGGAGGGAAGACAGGGCATGTCCAGATGAGTGACAGAGATTCACAGTGATATGTAAGTTATTAGGTTAGACTGCACATCAGTTTCTGCACAGCTCAAGTTAGGTAAAAAGATTTGCAGTTTTGCATATAGCCATTTTCCACTGTGGACATTCACATTCCACATATTTTACATTTGCATTTTTTGCACAGACCCTTCTGGTTCCAGAATGCAGTCTTCTCTGAACAGACACCTGGGTACTAAACATATTTTCCTAATCAGTGCAGAAAGTACATTTCTTGCCCAGGTCTTCTTGGCTGCACACCATCCAAAACCACAATGAGTTGGATTGTTCATATCCTCATTACTGGAGCTAAGAGGAGAAGCCCATAAGTTATATTTAGGTGTTCAGCAACCTGCGAATGGAAGGCAGAGCTTTTGTCTCCAACCTAAGCAGCCATCACAATTTGTTACCAGCTGATGGCAGGATGCTGTTCCCCACCACCATTTTCCAAGTGCCCAGTCAAACAGAGAACTACAACAAACACCTCTGAAAGAAAGATGAATACAGGCAGTTTGGAATGTTTTGTCCTCCCACAAAACTATATCTGACTGCGAGTATCTGCACAGCTGCCTGTAGAAAGTTGCTCTGCTTCTGTGGATCAGACAAGGGACTTAAATTACCTGTTTGGCTCTTTTTAGGAGAATCACATTTGTCCACAATTCCCAGACCAATACAGAGACCTGCTAAAATGACCTGTTAAGACCTGGAGAGGGCTTTTTTATTATTTAAAAAAAAAAATTAGATTTCTTTAGAATGTAAATGAATTGAAACCACAGCCAGCCTTCAAAGAAAAAGCAAGGTAATTACATTGCTACAAGGCAGTAGTTGAATTACTGGTGTAAAGGAATATTCATACATGTAACTATCCCAAAGGTAATGTTATTATCAGGCTATATGTGATACAGATGCTATTGCTTCCCAGGCTTACTGCATTCTCCTTTCATATAAATAGTCTTCTTGTATTCCCATTTTTACTGACTTATTTACATCAGGATTTTCAGTCACTTCAGAAATTAATCACCTGCGAGTCTTAATACAAGTCCCAGGGTGAGGGGATGGAGAAAGAGCCTTTCTAGAGCATAACTGCCCCAATCTTGTGATCAAGAACATTCTTCCTTCTCCACAGCTAAATTTTATTTAAAACTGGCAGTTAAACTGATGTTGTGAGATCTTTCCTAACCTTAATATCATTTGCTTCCAGTGCACAAACTGAAAGTTTCACAGTAACAATGTTCCTGCCATGTCTCTGGTGTGGCATTTCCAGTCTTGGATGCACTACTGCCAGGTAAACAACTACCACCTGCTTTCTTCTCTAATGTGTTCACAGAAGCTTGTAATTCTTTCTTCTGCTACCTACCATACACACACACACACACACACACACATATATATAGGGATTTCAGCTATAGGAAAATACCCTTAGTAAAACAAAATAACTTAGACCAAGAAATACTAGGGACAAAAAGGGTTAGGATATCACTTTTTCTCCATCTGGAAAGCTTTTGTCTATGCATTTCAATCTCCTGATTTTCTCTAAACTGTTGTATTTTATTTTCAGAATGACAAATTCACAACAAAATACAAGGAAAGAGCTATTATGTCTGCCCAGAAGAAAAAAAAAACAAAATACAGAATAAGATACCTTCAGTGTAGATTTTAAACTTCTACAAAATTTTTTAATGCTGTCTGCAGTTTGACTTTCTGGATCAATAAAAACCATTCTGTTCTCTATTCTGTTTTCTTTGAGGGGGAAAAAAAATCTCATGTAAATGTTTATCATGAGCTCAGACAGAAAGTAAAGACATCTCAGGTGCGATCCTTGTGGGGATGGTTTCATCATATGAACAACCTGAATCAAAGTCTCAACACTGCTGAAAGGTGAAAACCTTCTTTTCTCTCCACTTGCCATGTTATTTCCTTTCTGCTTTGCTCCTTCCCCCTCTTCTCAATCTCCCTCCTTCCCCTTGTCCAGCTCTGGGGTTCATCTGAATGTCAGGTTTTCATGGCCTGTTTTCATGTCACTGTATCAACTGTAAGATAAGCTATTATCTATCACAAGAATAATTTTATTCCACATTGGGCAATACTGTATCACTTACTTTATCAGTTACAAAGCACTCAATGCTGGCCTGCTAGGTAGGCAAATCAATCTGTCATCTTAGAATGGTTACTGCTTCATTTCCTTTTCTTTCTGTTTAAATGCCACGTTGGTCTGAGTGCTTTCAGTGCATACTTTAGTGCTTACTTCAGCACAGAGCTCACTGCAACAGCAGGACCGTGATAACTTCACCAGGGCAACTAAATCAGGAACATAGCTTCCTTTGCTAAAAATACAATCAACAGGGAGAAAAGGAGCCATATTCAAAGAGAAACTCAAGTATCTGACCTGTCCTGCAAATCCTTCCTCTTTTGTCTCCTATGAGACATTTATATCAAGCTCCAAAGTTCACCAGGACCAATCTTATCATGCACCTGCAATAAGAGGAAACACTTTTGGAGGCTGAAAACCAGCACATAGTAGCTAGCAATCTAATTTTGCCACCGCTATGCCTGGGCTATCAACCTTATACCTGAAGTGCTCTTGTTTCGGTTTCTCAGCAACTACTTGAAACAGATTTGGTGGGAAGGAATACATTTTAAATGTCCAGATCAGCAGAGCCTGGGCCTTTTATTAATAATGGAAGAGGATAGAAGAAATAACTGTCATAAGTTCAGCTCCTGGCTTTCAGGTGTCTCTACAAAGCACTGATGTTAGACTAGCTCACACTGCTGCCCCATACACCATCTAGAACCTTCTGGTTTGCCACGGATTTTCTTAGGAGAGGAAAAGAGTAACATGTATATTGCAATACTGTATAGATCCATGTGCCAAGTTAGGGATGATAGAGCAGATGCAGAGATATGAATCACTATGTCCAGAGGGTATGTGTCACGGTGATCTGCCAACCTCAGCTAGTTCCTCTTGCATTGCAGATGAACCCTTAGTCATGCACAGGGCAAGTGCTGTGTCCCCAAACAACCCTTGACAATGCGCTGGTGGTTGAGCTTGTAGACAAGGTTGTATTTTTAGACGCAAACAAAAACCTTTTCCTGAAGCAGAAAGAAAACTGCAAAGAAGTGGTTTTATTTCTCCCATTTTTCATGCTGCAAACACTGATTTGTGCTTGCTGTTAGTAAAGACTGCTGTGAGGACACATAAAACTGGAACTGGAAGATCTAATACCTTCCATGCTGGCTAGAGTGACCAGATATCATCCAGGTATGCCAATACAGAAATAGCTCCTTGTTAATGAGGTGAACTGCAATCAGCCATGTTCATTTTGTAAAAACCTCCAGGCCTAAAAGAGGCCAGAAAGAAGCAGTGAATGTTGCTACTGAATACTTCCAGGGCAGGAAGAACCATGGGGAAGAGGTACTGACCAGACAGAGAGCTGCCTAATAATCCACATCTAATTAAGAGTAATGAAAGCCAACAATGCTATCTCTAATTACAACTACCTAAAAGGCTTGTACAGTCAAAATAGGCCACATGTCTTTTTTTTTTCGTCTTAGCAATAGATTAAAAGGTGTTTATTCTTCTTTGCTGCAAGGGACCTCTCTGGCTGTGTTTCCAAAAGTCTAGAAGATCAGGGAGATCAGGGAGAAGTATGAGTAGGGCTTCACGCTGAGGCCAGATATATCATAGAAGCTGTATGTTGCTTGGACCAGAAGCCCCGGACTCCATACCCAGAAGAGACTGCATCTTTAGTTTTAAAAGTGAAGTTCTAAGCTGGCAGGCCCACTGCTGCCTAAGTGTTGTGTAAGGAACATCTATCCTTTCTTTGATCATTGAAAGCACCTCTGCTGGTAGGAGTGAGTGGGCAGATGAGCTGAGCTCCAGCCATGTTTCCTCAACTTCCAAATAAATTTGTCTGAATTGTCAAAGCAAGGCGAGGGTCATGACTGTTTCACCATAAAGATACGCTATTCCTGAGCAGCCACTTCTTGCACTGCTTAGGTAGGTGTAATACCAGCTCAGTAATTAGCAACTGCACCCTCAGCAACTGCAGTTGTTTGTTTTATCAAACAGCCCTGAGTCATCAGGATTCTGAACTCTTGTGTCCTGGACGACATCAGCTCAAACTTATTCACGGAAATAAACTGATGGCTATAAAGGGTGGTCATAGCAAAGGCGTGCAGAAATGAGCATGAGCAAGAACCTATTTCCCTAAACACATGATAAAGGCACACACCTGGGAAGCGAAGTGGCTGGGGTTCAGTCCCTACTACAGCGGCTTTGAAAGAACTCTGAGCCAAACCACTGCAGCAAAATCAAGAGACACTGTCCTGATCAGCCTGTAGCTCAGGCACTAGTCCAGTTTCCTTCTTGAAGGTAGGCAGAAAGGATCTGAACTCAGATTTCATTCCTTTCATGACAACTGATGTATACATAAAGAACATCACTAACATTTATTTATCCCACTCTGTCACTTGGTTTTATCAGATCTGTTCAGAAACAAATCAAAACAAGGTTATAATCTATTCTCATGGTTTATTTGGACAAAAAACTGTCCATGCTGGATATGTCTCTGTATGCAATCTGGTCCTTTCACTTCAGGGAGGATAGAAGTTGGAAAGCAGAGATGATAGCAGTGAAGATGATCCAAGACAACAAACGGTTTCTGTATTAGAGAAAACGAAATGGATGAGGAGTCTCCAGGTAGGAAAAAGACAAATGAGTAAGGCTACAAAGAATGAATGGTGCTGAAGAGGTGACGAGGTAATGACTATTCACTGTGTCACACCACACAAAACCTACAGGGCACCCACTGAAATTATTAGGTGTCAAATGAGGAGGAGACAGCAGGTATTTCTCCACACAGTGCATAATTATACTGTCACAGGCTTCTGTGCAGGCCAAAAGTGTTGATAAAGTCAAGAAGTCAGAGAAATTCAGGGAAGGCTGGTCCACTGAGAAAAAATAATAAAATTTTTAACAAAATAGTAGTCTTAATTCAACCTCTGACTCAGAACACAGGGCAGGAGAGACCGCTGTTCACATTCTTTGTTCACTGTTCTTGTGCTTTCTCTGAGCGTTACTGCTGCAGTGCCATAGTGACATGCAGGCTTACTGGGCTAAGTTTTCTGTACAGTGATGTGAAGGTTCTTAGTCTGATGTTAATTTTGTTCTATTTTTTTGGCTGAGAAAATCAGGTACTCGCGCAGCTTGTAGCACAGAGATAGGCTAGACAGAGACACAGAGGACACAGGAACCATCCTAACTCTCTGATGTCAATGTCAGGTAAACTCTAATTCCACTGTTTTGAATGCCCATGCCCTTAAGCTCTATCTATAGATGCAAAAACATTACATGAAGAGCATTAATTGAGTTCTATCTCTAAAGTTACCGTGATAAAAGTATTTAGAGCGGAAAAATGAATACAAGACAAGTACCATATCTCACGCAGAACAATGATACTTCACACTTTCTCCTGCTAGGATGTATTTAACTTTCTCTAAGTGTGCCACTGTTCCTGTGCTGTTTCCTATATTGTCCCCAATATGTCCTTTCTGAAACATGAAGGAGCAAATTAAGAAGCTTGTTTATTCAAGGATAAACACTGCCATTTTTTGCATAACATCCTTGTCTGTCTTGGGATAGAATTTGGTCCATCGCCTAGCACTGTACAATACCTTACAACCTAGTCTGGGCTGCTGCCAGAAAACTAATGTTTAAAACCACCTAAGGGAACATCTCAAACCTGTCTGACATTTCTACTTAGATTTCTACTATGAGAAATCATAAGCTGGGGTAGGTAACATGGGCACCTGGACTAGTTCTTAGAAGAATTCTTTTTTTTCTTCATGAAGGAGCGTTAGCTAGTTAGTGCTCAAAATGGCTGGTTTGACTCTCATGGACACTATCCCCTCTCAGGCTCTCTACTATGGAACCCATTAGTGAAAGTCCATGCCCAAATACAGCAACCCTTGCTCCTCCAAGCCCTCAGTGATGCTCAGGCAGCACTGAAATTTTTACAGAATTGAGACAGAGTACAGTGACCTATGCCAAAAGAAATTATTTCCTGTTATAATAAGCTGGACAAATTAAGAGGAAATAAAGCATATTTTTTTTTAACTTTGGAGCTCCTTCTACAGTTTTCCCTAACCTAATGAACTGTAGGAAGTTTTGTGCTCTGACGACATAGGCCCAGGCTGTCTCCTATGGAAAACTGAATTCTGCTTCCAAAACAAAAGCTCCTCAGAGGAACCTGTCTTTTTCCCTAGGAATGAGACAATTGAGCCTCTAAAAACCTGTCCTATTCAGCATATCTCAATCAGACACCTAAAAGAGATGTAAAAAGACAACCCAGAAAAATTAAGCAAGATGGAGTTTTAAAGAAACCCACTTCTGACAGGTTAGAATATCATAGTAGACTGCAGATGTACATCACATGCTTCTGATATTTCTGCCCAGCTATACTAAAGAAAGAGTAACAAAGCAATGAAAAAAATTTCATGCATCAGTTTGATAAAACTGAATAATTTTCTCACTTTGAAATAAGCATTAAGCATGGAACAGCATACCCTTTGAAAGTTACTGTGAAAACAGATACTTGTCATCATAGTATGCGGGAAAAGAAGCTAGAAAACTTGTTCCATGTTCTTGCAAACATTGGGTCTCATTAGACGCCTGTTAAAAGTGGCAAAGCTTAGCTTTTCCACAGTCTCGTTTGTTTTATCATTTTTTTGTTTTCACTAAGTTGTTCACATAGATTCTGATCTCGCTCAGTGGCCTAATACAAAAATGGTCTGAACTTTGGAAGAATAAAAAAAAAAGAGGACCAGCAGGAAGCACGCACTCCCTGCAGGGAAAGTGCAGCAGGATGCAGCACACACCTGGCTGCTTTCCCCAGGAGCAGGGGCGTCATTCCTGGCGAACTCCCTCACCTGAAGATGGGAGCATGATCCACATGAGGAGTGTGATGGTAGCTTGTAGCTGAGTCGGGCTTCAAACTGCAGTGCAAATTAAGATCTAGTGAACATGCATGCCCCAGGAGGTAGGAGTTTCCTAGACCTACCTCCCAGACCCACGGGAATGATCTTTCTCAGGGTGACCTTTCATCTGGCAGGAAGCTATTTCCCTGCCTGTTCCTAAAATACATCTGATTATTTGAGGAAATGTGACAGCACCTCTGCATTGGATTAATTCAGAGGACAATACTAATTTATTCACTTACTAATTCCGACCAATTCTGGGTTTAAAATCAGAAAATTAAGTCAGCCACAACACAGTGTTACATTTCACATCTGGAATGTGTGTTGCAGCTGCACTTCAGTCTCAAGGCAATTATTTCAATCCCAAACCCCGTTGTTGTAAATAATCTAATTAATTAGAATGTTTTTCCTGTGCCTTTACAGAAAAAAACCTCACTATTTCAGCAGAACCATAACGACCAGAAGTAGATTCTTGCTGCTGTTCAGCTCAGTTGTCCTAATTTATAAGAAATGTTCTCCAGTTAAACCTCCATCTATTTCCCACCCACACAAACTCAGTTTTATCTCAGAGTACTGACACTAAATCACTTCTATCAGAAAGCCTGCATCACTTCCCCGAATCTTTAGTTTAATGCTAAGAAAATTAAAACTACTACATTCCAGAACATTTCTACATCGTTATTTTACGCCCATTTCTCGTTTTTTCTTTAATGAGTAGCACACAGCTTGCAAAAGTATTACAAACACTAAAATAAATTATGCAGACTTCCCAAATTCCCTATCTAGAATTCCCCTCCAGATGAGACAGCAAAAATGCTGCAAGTTGATAACTATTGCCACTGGACATTTTCGTAAGCCAGTAGACTAAACAGCTTCTTGCATTCTTAGGAGACTCTTCTCTCTCTCCTGGCAAACTGAAAAATAGATATTACTAAGATTATGCTGCTCAAGTACAGTGATTTCCAGTTAAAAAATAAAATTTCCGAATTACTTCAAAATTTCTGAATAGTGTCACACACAACTAAAATTTGTTTAAAGTAGGCTTAAAATGCTTTTATTGCAATTTACTGCCTTCTGTAATGCAACTGCACCATAAAATACCCTGTTGGATTGTAACTGTGTTTAAAAATAAATCAACCAATAAAGTTTGGTGGCCGACTCTTCAGGTCAGCCGCACGGTGTGCGTTTCCAGCCGTGGCAGCTCCCTAACCGTGCCCTGTCAGCCGGTACCCGGGCACCCCGCGCGACGAGGCCCTGGAGCTCGACCTAAGGGCGGCGCGGCCCGCAGCGAGCCCTGCGGGGGCAGGCGGGAACGCTGCCCAGCGAGAAAGCTCTGCCTGGAAATCTCCGGGCACTCGCCTGCATTTGTCAAAATCTGAACGCTCGTGTAACAATAAACAGGCAGTCTCTGGGCAAGTCTAACGGGGCGCCGAGGCCGGCCCGCGGCCGCGCCCCCCC
>VWPU01005662.1:0-34147 GCA_013398955.1 Callaeas wilsoni | reverse complement strand
AGCCATTAGCATTAACCTGCCAATATCCAGTGAAGCAGATGAGTAGGAGAGTGATGCTACACCTATGAGTAGTATAAGTATGTGAATAACTGACTTGACTGTTTTCCATTAAACTCTGTTAATGTTTTTTTTCTATTTTCTTACGATATTCCTAAATTGTTGCAAAATGTAATTGTGATACATACAGAAATTTCTATTGCTTATTCAAATCATCCAAGTAGCCGGAAGTCATCTATAGTTGCCCATCATCAACAGAGAGAATGAGAGAGAAATTTTCGTAGAGATTGACCTTATTTTTAGGTTGCATTTATTTTAGACTTTCCCCATTGAAAGCTATATTTGAAAGTAACAAGAATAGTGGTTGGTTCAGTGTCATCAGGCTGCCGAGGCATACATTTAATCTTTGTACTGACATGGACGTTGTGGGGTTAAGATTGTAGGGATCTGCTTTCTTGGATTTAATTAAATAACATAAAGAGGAAGAAAAGTCTTGTTTGGATCTCATCCAGCACATTGGTATAGTAGATGTCAAGGGTGCAGTATCCGCACCCCTTTAGCCTATTTTTCCTTCCTGGAAGTCTTTCTCTTCATCACGGAGAGACTTTCTTGGGTAAGTGCTGAAAGGTTGAATCCATTAATCCTTGTTTAATGTTCTTCTTCCTTTGCTGTACTAAACATTACCACTTGCCTAGAGATACCTGCCAAGTCATGATTTTATAGAATTTTCTATTCATTGTCTTCAAACTTAATACCTATATTTATTAGTTTTTATAGTATTGTAATATTGTTGCTTTCTGCTGTGATCCTATCAAGCTATACTGGGTTGCATGTTTTTCCTGTTTCCTAATACTTAGAAAATGGATGTTTGGAGGTGAACCTCCTTTTATCTCCAGGCTTCCACTGAACTCTGTTACCTTGATCATTTAATTAGCAGATGCTGAGGGTCATCACACAGGTGAAAAAAGAGTCATTTTCTCTAGGAAATAATTTCTCTGCTAAAATCTTACTGATTAAACTAATGGTGTTTGTTAGTAGGAGTCATCTAGTACCTTGCTGTGCTAGGATTTGAGAGTCTAATAAACATCTCCTTCTTTATCTGTTATTAAATTTCATGTGTCATTTCAATGGTGATGTGGAGTTGTGTCATTATACTTATGGCTTAATGGAAATGTAAAGTCCTGTAATCCCAGCTGTGAGTAGCACATGAGGTGATCAAAGTGGTAAGAGTATGTGATCCTTATCACTCACTGAGGTGGCTCACCAAGCACGCACCAGGTGTGGTAGATAGATGAAACAGTGAAACTGAAGCTGTGGGAGAGCTTCCTGGTGTCCAAAGATGCCGAGACACTGCTGGCACCCACCTAACAGTTCAGGTTAACTGGGTAGGATCGCAGTGGGATGCCAGGTGCCTGGCTCCTGAGTTTTGGAAAGAAGAGCTAAAAATCCCTACTAAATCTTAATTATCACTCAATTATTTCCACACTCGTTAAATCCATATCTCTCCAATTTAGAGAGGAGGGTGTTGTGGGGGACCATATCAAAGCCTTACCCAGAAATTAGGATTTAGTAGGGATTAGGGGTGCTGGTGGATGAGAGGCTGGACATGACCCAGTCATGCGCACTCGCAGCCCAGAAAGCCAAACGTGTCCTGGGCTGCATCCAGAGCACCGTGGGCAGCAGGGGAGGGAGGGGATTCTGCTCCTCTGCTCTGCTCTGCTGTGGTGAGACCCCACCTGCAGTGCTGTGTCCAGCTCTGAGCCCCAAGGATGTGGACCTGTTGGAGTGACTCCAGAGGAGGCCACAAAGATGATCAGAAGGCTGGAGTAGGACAGACTGAGAGAGCTGGGGTTGTTCAGCCTGGAAAAGAGAAGGCTCCGTGGAGATCTTGTTGAGGCCTTTCAGTACTTAAATAGGGCTTATAAGAAGGATGAGGAATAACTTTTTAGCAGGGCCTGTTGTGGTAAGACAAGGGGCAATGGTTATAAATTAAAAGAGGGCTGATTTAGGTTGGATATAAGCAATAATTTTTTTATAATGAGGGTGGTGAAGCGCTGGAGGAGATGGCCCAAACAAGTTGTGGATGTCTCATCCCTGGAAACATTCAAGGTCAGGTTGGGCAGGGCTCTGAGTGATTTGATCTAGTTGAAGATGTCCCTGCTCCTTGCAGGGGAGCTGGACTAGATGACCTTTAAAAGTCCCTTCAAACCCAAGCCATTTCATGATTCTATGATTTTATGATTTTACCTCTCTAGGACTTCTTGACACTTTAAAGTGGGGAATGCTACCAAGAAAAACCTGTGTCCTTTCTTCCTGAAAGCCTTCTCCCCTTCCCAGGCATTACAGTCTAAAGATGTGATTAGCAGTCACACTTAGTGCTAATGGGCCAAAGGGCACATAGTCTGTCCTGTTTACTGGACAAAAAAAGAGGAAGTAAAATTTCTTCATTCAGGCTTTCCAGTCTCTGAAAATTTAATGCATCAGCAAACTGGGGGTTATGTCCTAAATAATGTACAGACTGGGCCGTGGAGGAGTCCCTCACCTTTAAGATTGTTCTGAAATGTAAGTTTTAGGTGGGTGTGAAATAAATAGTTTCTCAAGTCTGCTGTGTATATTGTTTTGGAATATTAATGCTGTAAGAGCCCTTTATACTCTATCCTTCCCACCTCACAGATCTTTCGTTCATATGTCAAATATTTCAGTTATTTACATACCACACCATACTCTACAGCTTCTTAAAATACGCTTCTGAGTTCCTTTGATAAAGCAGACTCATTTTGTCGTGGCTTGGTATGTTGGTTGGTTTTCTTTTTTAAGGAAGCATTTGACAGTATTTCTCATCAATCAACATTGTGTATTGGCTTAGCGTTCAGCCAGGCCAGAGTTTTAACTGTAAAGGATGCCTTTAAAGTGTTTTTATGACTGAAAGAATCACAGTAAAGACACAGAGATCAGTTTTAAATCCTTGAGCACATTTCTGTGTATGACAGGATTGAATTCAGTGATAGCTAATAAGACAGAGGGAACACCTTAATTTCTCAAGTACAAGAAAATGAATATTATCTGAAATTACAGTCTCATAAACTTAAATTTTACCTTTTTCTCAGGCTAAGGGGGACACCCAGTGGCTGATGAAATTATCACTGCTTCCTGAAAATTACCACTCAGTCTAGAACGTATGCAATGCTTTTTGACTCATAGGAAACAGAGATAAATCCTATCAGCTCAGCAACTGGAGTAGCCTCTTGCAGATGTGTGGGCTCGAGAGGACAGGTCAGGACGAGCCCTTCCCCGTGACAGCTGCCACGCTGGGTCAGTGGCCGTGACTCCCTCGTGCCATTGGTCCCTCCTGCCTGAACCTCAGAAATCAACAGCATGATATGAGCTGTCTCTGGCTTTGCAATGTGCAGTCCTTATTTTCAAGCAGGAGGCCAAGAAATACAAGCCAGTCATTTTCTCATATTCTGATTGCTGTTTGCAGGTTTATATTTTTATGCTTCATTTCTGCTGTACCTGCTTTCCCTTCTGTACATCACTATGGCATAGCACAGGTGCTCACCAGGCTGATCTGCCGGATCCCAGCAGAGAGACCAATATCCTGATGCAAATACTTCAGCAGAAACAGGACGTGTTAGAGATGCGCAGTGAATTCAGCCGGGCTCTCTCTTCTTAGGCATCTGAAAAGGTGTTGTGAAAAACACACTTTTCTCTCTTGTTAGGATTTAAAAGCTTTTAATAAAGGGACAATAAGGGATAAGACAATAAAGCGAAAGTTACGGCGCCGGGCGGCCAGGCAGTGTCTATCCTACCAACGGCGCGCGCCGACCGCAGCACTTATCTCTGTATTTATCCTTTAAAGTCTTACATATGCATTAGACTTCCCAATGCGCCTATACATATTCATGACCTATCCTCGCTTCGTATTATGATGAACTCAAAGGTTATTTGCGCATGCGCAGTGCCTCCTGGTGGTCGTGGGCCGGGGTCTTCAGGGACGAAGAAAAGTCTTTCTTTCAGGGGCCGGGGTCTTCCTCTAAGTTGAACTTTTTACTTTTCCTTGTCGCGCATGCTCTTTAGGCGCTTGGCTTCGGCCCGCGCTATGAACCTAGCTTCAGCCGGTTCAGGGGTTTTGGAGAGTAGGGACTAGGTCAGATCACTCTCTTTTTTACAATAAACTTACCTCCTCCCATCCTGCTTCTGACAAGCACCAGTGATAACACGGGGCTCTGGATGGATCATTCCTTACCCCCCCTTGAACTTTCTTGTATCTTATCTACACAAATTCCTTCCACTCGAGGATGGATTGTATAACTACATCTACTATTAACAGAACCTACTACACTCATATTGTTCTAGTGAAACTATTTTAACATTATACATTTAACATTCTTTAATATCTGCGGAAAGCCAATATTATATTTATAACAATCCCCCCCGTGAAGGAATAAAAGCCCGTTCTTTGTCATCTCTACCCATCATCATCATCATCATCATCATCATCATCATCATCATCATCATCGTCGTCGTCCTCATCGTCGTCTCTCAGCGCAGCCTGAAGGTGTGTCTGGAGGCGTGCAGGACTCACGTGGTGATGCGCCAGCAGCCTCTGGCACCCCGGTCTGGGAAAGGCTGGAGGGCAGAGCATGGCTACAGGAGCAGGGCCAGTCATCCCGTGAGTGATAAAAAAGCCAAACTTGCATGTTTGGTGCTCCACACCTGCCTATGGGCTAATTAGAATGCCCTAATTAGAATGCCCTAATTAGAAGTGAGTGAAACATTGTTGTGAGCTTGCCGCTGAGCGCGCTGCTGGACACAGCTCCTGCAGCAGACTCGCTGCGCTGCTGCCCTCGGCCCCGTGCAGGGCAGGCCCACGCGGAGGTGGCCACGGGCCCGTGCAGGGCAGGCCCACGCGGAGGTGGCCACGGGCCCGTGCAGGGCAGGCCCACGCGGAGGTGGCCACGGGCCCGCACAAGCGCCGCCCGAATGCCCGCAGCCCGCAGGGATCCTCCAGCCCTGCCTCCAATCACTGCTCCTCGTCATCCAGCAGGTGACAACACGACCACGAACAACATTCTGAGTGTTTTATTAACAAGTATAACACATATGCACTGTATGCTAAATATACGAAATATACTAAATATAGTATGAGGACTGTACAGTACAAATTTATGTTCACAGTTTGACATGACAAAATGTCATTACTGAATTCCCATCGGACTACCAAAGTAGAAACAGTGAAAGTACATTAAACATTCACATCTTTAGTAAGAAAAGATTACCAAATGTCTCCATACTTGCAAGTTATAGTAATGCACGCTAGAAACCTTTAAGTCTTATTAGCTTATAAAATATATTACAATTTATTAAAAAAATTCTGCATAGTTTATAGAAGTATTAAAGTAAATAAAACATCCTTGCTATATTTGCAGGTGAGAGATGCTAAGCAAAAAGATTATTTTGACCCTCTAAAGTACATTAAGTGCTAATATTTGTAAAATATAATGAAAACTGGTGTAGCCCTATTAAGAGATGTAAAATGCTTTGTAAATTTTTTTAGAAACGATTTGTATTCATCTGTATGTTGCTAACCTTGACAGAGACAACACATTTGAACAAAATGTGGCATTAGAAGTATCACTGCAGAATTCCAGGTGTATATTTAAATAAACTCCACACATTAATACCTGCTTTGTTTCCTGCAATTGTATTAGAAACTAGTAATTTATTATAATCAAATGGATTAAACAGGCACATTTTAGTAAAACAGTATTACCTGTTATACACCGCACAGTGCAATACTGTTAGGGAGAAAGGTGGGGGGATTTAAATATTTTCCAGGATTAGGATTTTCTATCTAAACTGACTTTTCTTTAGGGCATAGATAGAATGACTGGCTTTGGAAAGTATTTAATTGAGTACATTTAAAGATTGCAAGGTGTCCCTCAAATCAAAGTTTGCTAAAATTAACCAATGAGCTGGTTAAGATGTAAATTCACATTCAGCTGAAAGTGTATTTGTTTGTGACCTTTTAGACATCCCACAAAGACACCACAGACACAAGTGAAAAATCCTATGAGGAAGGCATTATCATGTAATAATCTCAAATACTTACATTTAATATTTAAATTTCTGTTCTCCTAATTCACAGGACACATGGATGAAGAAATTTGAAAGTTCTACTCAATCTCCACTGTATTTGTCCCCACCATTAACATAAATACTTTCAGGAAAAAGGTACATAAGCTAATGAATTAACATGGCAAATAACCTAGACTAAATTATCTGAAGTAACTCTTAGTTACAAAGAACTTCTGCTTTTAGGGTACTGATATAAAAAATATTAAAAAACATGTTAATGAAAACATTTTATGTAAACCTTAAACGAGAAACAGAGCATTAGAAAGAAATGTTCCTTAAACATCCCAAGTTTTATAAATTTGCATTTTTTAAGGTAAAAATGGGACCAGTTGCCATTAAGGTGCTTATTTTTATATTATCTCTTTTTTCCCCTCTACAACAGAATAGAGCATTGTTTTCATCCCAGGGTACTAAATGTCTGTAGACTAGTGACTGACGCCACAGGGCTCCCTCCACACAGCCTCTCAGCGAGTGACGCACCTGGATTTACAAAACTGCCATTAAAACCTAGAGCAAATTCTGCTACCACTGACAAAAAAAAAATTAAAACAAAAATCCCCATTCTGGACTAACTGCTCATTAATATCAGTCTCTTTCCTACAAGTTCCTCAATGTCTCTAACATTGGCCTACCAAGAAAGAAAAAAGACCGACTCCCGTGCCAGGTGTTTCAGCACCACAGGTAAGCGGATGAGGGAGAGTTACAAGACACCAGACGTAGCCCTGCCGAGGTGGTGAGGATGTATGGGGGGCTGGAACAGAGCAATGGCTGTCAGAGCATTTTTCTACAGGAAGCACAGACCCCTCCTTCTCTAATTCCACAGGTATGTGGATGTCAGCAGAACAGCTGGTAAAGTCCTATCACCAAATAAAGGCTCTTTGCACTCACCCTCTTGCATCTCCAAGATTACTGGGCTCCACTAGATATAGAAGCACAGCCTACCTGCTCCACAAGCTCAAATATACCCACCTGCAGATGGACACTGCACCTGCCTCCTGCAGAGTTCTATGAAACTCTTCCTCCCCTCACATCTCCACTGTTCACTGGGTTTTTCCATAGGAAAGGAAAAGCTGACTTCAGTATGTTTAACATATGGGGAATGGTGGTTACCTTACATAGGGCAAAGGAAAATGCACTTGTGTGTGAGAGTGTAGAGAAATACATCCTGTTTCCTTGCAGTGCCACTAAATCTGCCAGCTAGCACAGACAGAAATCTTCCTTTCAGAGGGCTCCCAGATAAGAACATTTCTCGGGTCAGCTGCAGGTTCCTTGAATTCAATTTACCTATGGAGTTCTGTTTGCTAATAGGCATGGTTTTAATGCAATAGATGCATCCACAGGGAAGCAGTTGTACCTACCATTGAGAGACCACCAGAGTCACAAATCAGAGTTAGGAACTGGATGATTTGGTATATGCTTTTTTCCAAAACAGATACATGACTCAATTTATCATCAGGAGTACTTCATATCTGATGCCATCTTCTCATAAAAATATTGTGGATCAATAATTTTAAATACTGTCGTGTATTACAGTGGTACTCACAACAATACCGTTTCAGAGCATTTTGGACTTAATGATTGCTATTTTCTGAAGTATAGCAAAGAGAAAAAAATTATTTAGAAGAAATGCAGGGGAATGATTGCAGGGGGATAGTCTATATCCCTGAAATGAGGTGTAGTAGGTTTCCATGAATGTCATTTAATGCCAAATCACAGGAGAGTACCATAGAATCACAGAATCGTAGAATATGTGGAGTTGGAAGGGACCCATCAGGATCATCGAGTCCAACTCCTGGCTCTGCACAGGACACCCCAAAAGTCACACCAAGTGCCTGAGAGCATTGTCCAGACGCTTAACTCAGACAGGCTTGGTGCTGTGACCACTTCCCTGGGAAGCCTGTTCCAGTGCCCAACCACCCTCTGGGTGAAAAACTTCCTGATGGTAAACCCCTGACTCAGCTTCAAGCCGTTTTCTCAACTGTGTTCCATCCATACACTTGCACAGAAACCAGACATACAGAGTCACACAGTCTTCCTTTGACAAATCCACCAGGGCATTATGCAGTAAAAACAAGGATATATACTACACTATCATACAGATGACAGATGACATCGGTTTAGATGCACAGTATTATGTATGGAGCAATTCCTGCCCATTCTTCTTCTTGACTGGAGTAAATGATACTATGACTCAATCTTTCTGTAAAGTAATTACACTGTTTAGATTTATTTCCTCAGCATTACTCACTGTTTGGGCAGAGGGGATTTGTAAATCAGGTATCTTTCTAAAACTGTTGTATTAACCACATTGCAGAAATCAACACAGCTGGGAGAGTCCATTCATTGCATTGTTGAGCACAAAAGAAGAGTGTATCCCTTACACGGCACATAAAAGTCTCTGGCAAGGACTAGCATTTCGGATATTCAGTAACATTTACTATTTTATCAGTATATGCTGAGTTGATTATACGAAGAAACCAACAAAAGCTGTTAGTTTACAAATTCCCTTATTAACAAATGAAATACAATAAACATACTGAATGCAGAAAGGGTTTGCTTAGCATCCCTAGGAGAAAAAAAAGAAGTGTTCACATTCTTTAGGTCTGACCCGTGGCAAGGACATAGAAGGGTTAGATAACATCTGTTACTGACCATATGTAAGCTTTTAATGGTATAAACTCAAAGATCCAGACCAGCTGAATCCAAATTAAAATGCATGTGTAAAAAAAAATAAAGTGTGACAGGAGTCAGGGACAGAAGACATTCAAACTAGCATGTGGCGTTTCCTGTGAAGAGCAAGATGGTCCGAACGTGAAAAGCTACGGTCACAGTCTGGGCACTGGAAGGGTTTGATTCCTGTGTGCTTGCGGAAATGCCGCGTTAGTTCATCGGAACGAGCAAACTTCCACGTGCATCCCTCCCAAGTGCATTTGTATGGTTTTTCTCCTGGAAAAGGAAACACAGAAGTGGGGATTTAAGACATCAGTTCTGATCACGTAAGTTCACACATAAATCTGACAGATTTCTTTTATTGCCTTGCCAAATCGCAGCAAGTACTTCAATGCTTACTCAGAAAGCCTCCAAACAGCACAAGGCTGTAGAGTACTCTGCACTAGAAACTGTGTAGTTGAAGTTACCTGACCAAAAAATTGTTTCCTGCCACAACTTATTTTTTTATTGTCTCTCTGTTCCTCTCTCTGCCATATTAGCACTTGTTTCATCTCATGAAGCCCAGAAGCATGAAGGTTTAAGCATTTGTTCAAGTATTTTCAAAACAGGGATCTCATATTCTAGATTTCTGGGGGAAAGGACTGTGCTACCATACAGCACAACAGGCAGAAATCTTGTGATTTCTGAAATTTAACATAGTATAAATGACTAGCATCACTGTCAAGTACCTCAACTTAAACTCTCTCTCCATCATTACTAATATATCATCCTCCTCTTTTAACACCACTGTATTGCCCAACAGGTGAAGGGCTGGCTTGATGCACAACAGACATGAACGGGGCTCCATTTTTCCTAAAAGTGTCTCCTATCCTTGTAAAAACCTTGGATGTGTATATATTCATTCAGCATGCCAAGATGAACATTTATGTGGAGAACAGAGATGGGGATATGTTTACTGGAACATTCAATCAGAAAAAAAGCACCACTGCACCAGTGGTTAGCATCTCCACAGAGCAGATGCGTTTGCATTTGGCATATCATGCAGACTTCTGCAAATGGGCTACTCCCATGGAAATCACAGTCAAATTTAACAGTGATGTCATAGGTGAGCCTGTGCAATTTGAACTGATTTGGTGTTTACAGGGTGTGTGGATTGAGTAAACTGCAAGCAACTTGACACAAAATGAGTGAAGAGCCAGTGAATGTAAAACACACCAGCATACACTGTGAACCTGTTCTGGCTTACAGTCTTTTCTTGTAGGTTTTTCCTACTATGTCCTCTGTCTTTTGCTCAGTCTGTACTTGTATTCACAACAATGCCAGATCTACCTTCTGTCATTTTGTTACTTACACCTGTGGTCACCTGGCCATTAGCAGAAATTACAAGCTTAGCCTACTATTTTACCACAGATTTGATGAAAGAGAAGCACAGCTATGCTCAAACCTGTATGGGTTCTTCGGTGAGCTTTCAGGTGGGAGCTTTTAGTGTAGACTTTGTTGCAGCCTTCATAATCACATCGATGTATTCTGCGTTTTCTTTGTGTGTCTGGAGATTCCACGGGTAAAGGTCTCTTTCCTGGCTGAACTATAACTGAAGGGTGATTCCTGCAAAGTCAAATTAATGTTAAAAATGAAAAACATTTAGCACAGCAAACCTCAGCTAGTATGATTCATAACAGAGCCTTTTATTCACTACCACTCTGTCTCTCGGCAGAAAGAACAACATTACATGCATGTCGAAAAATTCAACAGGGTTTAGCAAATTTTGTGTATTTTAGCAGTAATATTTTAAAATGTTTACTCACTTTGTGGCATGATGTAGCCATTTTTACTACTTCTTAGCTCTTTTTTAAAACTTACAGAGGAAAAACCCCTTTCAACTTCTTGTTTTTCAGTCAAACCCAGATTTCTTCAACCCTGAGTGAACATTTCTTGTATTTGTTCACCATTTTATTTCCATCAAATATAACTAATTTGATTGTAATTGGAAACAGCTAGTCCATATTATTAAAGAAATTGTATCTTTAGGGTTTCAAAGCAGAACTCAATCTTTATTGTTCCAGCCACTCCTTTAGAATGTAATTAAGAATTTCCTGTTTGGTGCTGGCAGTAGGGTGCGGCCTCCCTGTACCACTGACGTCAATTCCTAAAAGTAGAGCTTAGCCTGTGTGGCACACCCACAGGATGTCTGAAGTTGTCCCTCCACCTTCATAAACATAATTTTTCACTTTAGAAGCCCACAGGTACAGTGCAGGTAAGATACGAACTACACATGGACTTCTGCAACAAACAAACCCATAAATGTTCACGCGTGCGAAAACATACAAGCTTCTTAAAAGGTGTCTTTGACTGCTGAATGACACCCCTACTGTAGAACTGGGGACAACCTTGATTCTTTCTTCCACAACAATCTTAGAAAATGTATGTTTGTCAAAAAGGTACATGTAAAATATAATGTGCAGATATTAGCATTCCTTGTTGCAAAACCAGTTCCTCCATGCAACAGGAAGGAGTTTTCTAGAACGCCTGTCTTTTCTAAGTTTATGCATTTCACATGTTTTTATCAATCGACTTATGTTTTGCAACACTGGGTTTTATCAGTTACTTACTCCAAGTTCCTTTAGGGCCTAATTTTCAGAAACACTGAATACCTGCTTCTCTCAGCAAAATAAAGGGCACGTGCTAAAGACAGAAAATCTTGTGCATGGTTTAAGAAGAAAAGGTTTTTCTATGACCCCACAGGAGCAGGATGGGGATTACCGATGTGGGAAAAGCTGAATTCTGTTACTGATTCTTTTATTAAGAGTTAAAAGCTGGAAACTGGGAGCCAAATTCTCTTTCTTGGGTGGTTCTGTGACTGCTGAGTGATGTACTCTTCAAGTACACATTACATCTAACTAAAAATATTATAATGGCAGGAAATCCTAGATGGTGATGTTAGACAGAGACGTACACAATCTTAAATAAGAAGGCAGGCTTCTAGCTTCCAAAGAAATGGCTCTCCAAAGCACTGCTCAGTTTTAATGCAGTTGCATACCAGTCTTGGAGAAGCTCTGGCTTAGGACAGCAAACAACCTTGGTTTAAATTATTATATATGGAGACTAGTCCTGGACATGGAAACATCTGGGAAAAGGGAGGAAAGGGATATTGGCCATACAACATTTGTGATTTAGATTTTCAATCTCCAAGTGTCTAGAAAAAGCAGAGAGTATCTCCTTTTCCCCTTATGGGACAGGAGGCTGGCAAGACAACAGAATGTTACCAATAATCAGATAGGGCATGGCAGTTTTAAAAAATGGTTAGGGTGGTGTCAAATTCAGAGGTAAATATTAAGTAAGTGCCAACAATAAAAGCACAGCCCTAATTCTTTCATTCCCTCTTCTACAACCAGACGTAAGTTCATGTAAGTCTACCCATTTAAGTGTCACTCTTCAATAGGTAAGAGTATCTTCCTAAAATTATGTTAAAACTTCAACAGATTTTTCTTCTTTACCACAGACCACACTATGTTGACAGCATGAGTTAGACTTTTAAATTTGCATGAAAATATGTTAGGAAGGCTCCTTATATTTGGCCAAAGATTATTACCTCAAGTATGATTTTAGAAATAACTGCACAGTTACATTGATTATCAGACATCTTAGAAAGTCCAGCCATCCCTACAGAAATGCCACCAACATTATTTATAAATAGGTAGATAGATATAGAGATATATACAGAGATATATATATATATATATACTGCCAAAAGCTAATGCAAAGTAAGTCACTTAAAAGTTTTAAAAAAGTCACTTCAGTGAGACTAAAGGTTTCCTATGCCCCTTTAATGTAGCTTAGGTGTCTGAATATTACACTCTTGGCAGTTGGAACCAATGAATAATGATAAAAACATCAATGCCTAACTATAGCTCATAAAGCTGTGAGACAACAACATTTTTTTAAAATAAAGGTTTTAACTATCTCATAAATTGTGTGAGTTGTCTTAATGATAAGAAATACAATTTACAGAATTCCTGTTTTGGATACAGCAGAATGAGAATCTGAAAGGGCTAGGAACAAGAACTAGTGCTCCACAGGACAGCTACAAAGCAATTTAAACTGTTACAATGTGAGGACAGTCTCCATGAACATATCACTCTGCAGGGGCAAGCAGAGGAGATGCTTTGGAAACATTGACCATATCAATGTTTTCTGTAACAAAGCTATCTACATATTATACCAAATTTTATATTCTTTGCTCAGTGGATGGGTTTCCTGGGGAAACTAGACCCATTGGGAAATAAATAATGCAAATTACTCATGCAGGTGACAAGACTGCAGAAGTCTCAGCCCTGGAGGAAGGGTGTGGTACCAGCCAGGAACAGCACTTACTGGTCTGCCCTTGTTAAAGAGACTTAACAAAGACAAAAAATAAACTGAACCATTTGATAGTCCTGACCCAGCAGTAGTTAGTTCCAGCTACATAAAGACCTGACTCCCTTGTGTGGCAGGTCCATTATGGAACGTAAGTAACCAAGCAGTAAACTCGCATGTTTACTATTTTATGTTTGGTACAATAAAACGTGTACGGTTATTTAAAATAAACAGCATACAGTTTATAAAAGTCAGCTGGCAACTAATTGCAAAGAGCCTGCAGTCTAGGAGCTGCACCTAAGCTGTTTGAAGACAAGGAGGGGCGCCCACAAGAAGGCTGTTGTGGAATGTAGTCAGCCCTGGTGCTGTGGTGTGCTTTTGAACCCAATGGCCACAAGCAGGAGGAAGAGGCAGCCTTCTAGAGGAAATACAGGAGACCACCCATCCTATGCTTTTCTTTCTCTTTCTGAACCATACTCACACTGGGTTTTGAGTGTCTGGCTTGAAGCCTTCCTTCCCTGCTCTCTGAGGTGAGGTCAAACACAACTACCTTAAGGGTGACAGTGAGCAAGAGGGAAGTGCAGAAGTGGATTCTGAGATTCTGTGCTGTGAGCCCTGCTCAGCTCCCAAATTCAGCTCCTGCCACAGCCACGCTGGCAGCCTGCCTGCCTACCCAGAGCACTGCCTGCTGAGGGATGAGCCAGGCTCCGGGTCATTCCATGGTTGTAGTAAGTTGACAGGATTTTCCCTAGGAAAAGAGGAAATGGAACGGTGTCCATGGCTCCTCAGGTACTTTCTCAAGAACTTTTTAATGTTTTCAATTAAGAAGGTTTATGCCCCAGACCTAATTTCTTCTTCCAGCCCTTGCCCTTTCTTCTGCAAACAGCACTGTTTTAAAACCCATTAGATCTGTGATCCAGTTCATGCAGTGGCCCCAGTAACAGCTACACCAGCACAATAAGTTAATACTGGGATGGAAACAAGCGGCAGTGAGGGAAGAAAGCTTCAGAAACTACTTGAGCTGCCAAAAAAATCACACACAGAACAATGGCCTTACGTAAAAATGCCATTTCACTGGATATACAAAGAACTTATAAGCCTGAAGAGGTTCTTCCCACCAAACAGGCAAAATTTTTGAAAAGACAAAGAGGTCCTCCAAGAAGAGAAAGTCACAACACTCATTTTAAGGAAAGGTATTTCAAATAACATGAATAGAGAGATCAGTATGAACTGTCTTTTAAGTTTCTTTCAATTTTGCTGCTGGTTTTACGTAAGTAGGTTACCACTGGCTTATTGAGAGTCCTACTTTCAGTAAACTGTAGGATTGGGACCTATCATCACTTTAGAAATGCATTATATAAATGGCAGATCCACTGCGATGTATAAATATGTATCAACTCCTGTATTGCTGAAGAAGGGGGAAAAGAAAGTTGAAATCACATTTCACAGTGGCAGTGGTGGAAGGGATGAACATTTTCCCGTATTTTATCACATGTTCTAAAGCATAGCAACAATCCTTCCCACTCCTCAGAACTGCTGTAGTGAACTGCTTGCCATTCTTCTGCTGATCTTGGGACTACTGTTAGCTACTTACTCTTGTAACATTACTTGCTGAGGAGACAACGAGGTCATCATTGGAGGTGACATTTGTTCAGGATAGAAGTCAGTCTTTGATGGTTCGCTTCCTGGCTCTACTTTGATTGCTTTCTTCAGTGTGGGCTTCTCATAAGACTCAATGACAGGCACTGTATGGGAGAAGGTAGGAGAGGGAAGGCAACACATAAAATTTGTGAAGAGTTATGGAGATAAATAACATACATAAAAATCTATAGTTAAAACAAAATAAATCCATCAGTTCTATATTTAGTGTGACGATTTATGCTAAATACAAAATCTTCCAGTTTTAGTTATCTCCTGATGAATTATGATCCAAAACGTTTGTATTAATTTTCATCAGTCCAATGTTATTATCAGTCCAAATCTCGGTAGATCAATAGTTTATGTAGATACAAACAAGAGCAACGGAGCTGTGAAGGGTCTGGAGAACAAGTACTGTGAGGAGCAGTTGAGGGAGCTGGGGTTGTTTAGCCTGGAGAAAAGGAGGCTCAGAGGAGACCTTATCACTCTGTACAACTGCCTGAAAAGCGGTTGTAGCCAGGTGTGGGTCAGTCTCTTCTCCTAGACAACTAGAGACAGGACAAGAGGAAATGGCTTCAAGGACCACCAGGGGAGGTTTAGTTTGGACATTACAAAGAATTTCTTCCCAGAAAGGGTGATTAGACATTGGAATGGGCTTCCCAGGGAGGTGGTGGAGTTACTGTCCCTGGAGGAGTTCAAGAAAAGACTGGATGTGGCACTCAGTGCCATGGTCTAGTTGACACGGTGGTGTTCGGTCACAGGTTGGACTCAGTGTTCTCAGAGGTCTTTTCAACCTAATTGATTCTGTGATCCTATGACCTTGGTAAGTCTGGTAAAATATTTACACAACAAATTCTATGCCTGTTTATTTTGGAAGAACAGGAATTATGTTCCATTTCCTAAAACGCAAACAATCCACAGAAACCAAATGCTTGGATATCATGTTATTTTGTCGGGATGAGACAGTATAAAAAGGAATTCTGACAACACCAACCTTGCATGCTACTTGGAGTTTCCATCTCATCTGCAAGAACTGTGGACACCATGATGGGCTGCTGGAGATGGGGAGCATACATGAAAGGAACTGGCTGGACCACAACAGGCTGGATAACCGGGAGTATCCCAGGGTTTCTCAGTCCGTGGCGTGAAAGAGCAGCGGCCATTACAGGTGGGATTGTTATTGGCATAGAAAGAGGCTGTACTCCTGGGGGTGACGGTGTGAATTTACTGAGAGGTGAGCTGGGTGAAGAGAGACTCAATCCAGGTGAACTTCTCCTATGCACAGTCTGAAATTTTAGTGGGGAAGGAGAACTTCCAGTTGAAGGTGGGGAGTTCCGTTTATTTACCGTAAGGTCTACTGGCTCCATCTGGATTCCATTTGATAGTCCTTCAGGGTTTGAGTAGAATTTATTGTGCAACCTACTTGGTGTAGAATAAATGACGCTGTATTTATTTGGCTTCATTTGGTCCATGTAATTGGATGGGTATGACTGTCAGAAGGAGTGGAAAAGAAATACAGAAAATCAAATGATATATCAACACATACACACAGTTACTAATGAAAAAGAAAGGCGGCCAATAAAACAGGCAAAATGAAAAAGGTTCAAGAAAGCACTTTAATGTACTTTTTAAATAAAAGTGAATTAAATAAAGCCTCAGATTCCACACACAGGAAGTTAATCAAGTTCTGATTCACTAATTGTTTCAGAAGCAATGTAAAACAGATTATGAAAACAAATCTTCAAGGCTTATTCAACTACTTTTCTCCCTTTAAAATTGCCTGTAATATATTAAGCTGTATATTTCTTAACTGACCTGGGAAATACATCTGCTGTGCCAAGCATCTAACTATATACTGAGGATCATCAATTCTGGCAAGAGGGGAGTTCAGTTGGGCTTAGAATTGCAAGTAATGGGTCCCAATCAGCTGCTAAAGTAATTGAAAAACAATCATCACTAAAGCAAGAAATTATGTATCTGAACCCTAAAATCAATACAAAATACACGGCTGAACTATGTAAGTAATGCGTGAGAAACTCAAGAGTGCAAAAAATCTAAACCCTTCTAAATGATTTTTGGAGATATAAAGCAGCTAACTAGCCAGTCTAATTTCGGAAAATGAGAACAAGAAAAAACATTTGGTGTGCTGGAAGAATATTCCTATTAGTGGTAGCTAGCAGTTCCCGTTACAGTATAAACCCCAAAGTTAATCTTGACCTATGTGATGATCCCCACAATTTAGTAATAATTTATATATATCTATGTATGTATTATATAAGTAACACACACATATAATAGTGATTTTTGTAAACCAAGAAGTATTAACATTAACTGCAGAGTACAGTATTACTAAACAAATATCCAGACCAATACTGCATTTAAAAACTGTTGAAAACTGAGGTTGTTTAGTAACAGCTAACTCACAGTGGAAACTGATGTGATGTTCTAACATAGCAGTGAGACACAGAAAATGCAAGGCACACTAATTTTATGATGTGTTGTCAACTTTTTGAAATAAAATGCTATCTTTGGATTTTAGGTAAGTAAACTAATATTAAGAAACTAATTACTTCTTTGGCACCAAAAATATTTTGATGAGTGGGATTAAAAAAATGTTCAAAATGGTATAAAGTGAAACAGATCAGAAGTATAAAACTACTGTATTTTTATAAAATTATTTCCATAACATTTCAATTATTTTTCTTCCTGGGGTGAACGCTTCTGTCAATACGTCTTCCTGATTTCTTACCTCTGTCTTCCCTGGGAGGGAACCCTTGGTTCATTTTAAATGTCAATGTTAACTGGAGGTATATTTGCAAAATGACACAAATGTCATTTTCTTCTTTTCAGTTACTGTTTGAAACACTGAGCTTAGAAAATATTAAATTTTCCTCCTGCATTCATAGCACTGAGATAAAACAACAAAGCTAAGTCACTCAGTCCATAAAACATTCAAATACAGCGGCGCGCACAATGGTGATTAATCTTCAAACAGTAAATATTATATTAAAATCTCTGAAAGTTATATATTCTCTGTAAATATATATTTACAAATTCCATCTATAGAAACATTAATCTTTGATGGTAAATGGTTCGTCAGAATTTTATTAAATGCCATTATTGCAAGAAGTGCTGTCTGTAGACTTGCCAGCACTGCTGAGCCAAGCAACGAAATTATTAGCATTCTAAGTGATGGAGACCACTAAATATTGATATAACTTAATATTTAACAGCATTTAGTATCTATTAAATCTGATGAAATTATGGCATAGCCAAAAAATCAAAATTTGAACAGGTAAGAAATATTAAGTACTTCTGTTAAAACTCCTGTTATTGGTTTACAGTACAGAGTTCACCCAGCTTCAACAAACTGTAAACATTCCACCACTAAGCATCAGTGCATTTACAGTGCTGCAGGTTTGTCAGGGATGATCACAATGTCATTGCCTATGAGCTTTTCTTCCATTGCAAGAATGCTAAAAAGGAAAAAGCCTGTGAAATTTAAGTCTCCAGGAATGAGTCTATTCAAAAACAAAGCACCTCTAGCTGTAACCTTTCTATATAAAGTTATCCTTTTACAACTCTTCAAGTAACACCAAGGGTGTGTGTCTGTGTTGAAAAAAATAGCCCACTATTAAAATGATGTACAGAGAACTCTAAAGTAGAAAGGTTAAGTAAAATATATTTAGATAAGCAAGAAATACTTTCCAAGAATTAGGAAGAAAATAATTATGTTTTTAAGAAATGATTATTTTAGGAACTTGGTATTTTACCCCATATGCCTTGCATTACCTTGCATAGAGGGTAATTACAACCTTGTTGTAATTAAGCTGGCACAGACTTATCAGCTATTTTTTCTGGCGGTTTCTGAATAATTTTCCTAAACTTTTCTTTCTTCTGTGGTTTTAACTGCTGCTCTATCTGAACTGCAGATAAAGTTGTCATAGAAAAGTGTGGTGTGACAAATTATTATGTGTTTGGGGAAAAGAAAGGGTGAAAAAGTTGAGAAGGATGCTAGGACAATGAAAAAGAGAATATCTGCTGTCAGTCAGACACTGGTGAAAAACAGTTTTGCCTCCCTACAAACGAAGTCTCATGGAAATCCTGTTCATTTGGAGTCACACTTCGATCTATCCTGGCTCTGCAGTTAAGCTTCCTGTATCTTTTAGCATAGCAAAGTTTCATTTTCTAGCTTCCCAGGACACAGCAAGTGCCATTAGGTTGATATGAAACACTGCTTTCCAATTTTGTTGTCGATATTCCTTCCTTTGCCAGGGAAACAGACAGTACCCCTTGGGGAATATGAGATGGGAGAATAAGGATGACTTCAGAATCCCTCTATGCAAATAGGAAACATTAACTACAGCAAAGAAACAAAAAAAAAGCCAAACTACTTCTGTTTAGTTTTCTAAATGCCACCAAGTGCAGGAAGCAGGAGCATGCTTCACAGCGACAAGGGCAGTCTTTTCTCACCTGTCCTAGAGCTTATGCAAAGTATTCTGGTGGAACAATGCAAATTTAGATATCAGTGCTCTGTTTGCCTAAAATATTTAAGGTAATACATTTTCCTTGAGTTTCTTCTGTGGGAATTAACAGCATATGCAGGAGTTTGGTCTGATTTGGATTGCAAAAAACCCAACAAATTACCACTTTCCTCTAACTTCTGCTTTCCCAAACATCCCTATGCAGAACAGTATGTCACGACAGCAGATCATTACAACGAAGCAAGATTGTATTTCAACATATAGACCCTTACAGTCCCCATCTAGCTCTTTTTATGTTTGATATCATCACTTTTCCCCTTTGGGCCTTACAAAGCAATTAATTTCCCTTTCCTTGCTGTTTGTCCATAATAAAACCCAGAGCACTGAAGCTAAAAAGAAACTTGAAAATAAATCAAAGGAACTTCTAATATTTTTGAGTCATATCCATGTGGCTCATACAATTAAAACAATAAATCCCAAGGAAGAACCACCATGCTTTTCCTTGTCAATCTATCCAACATAAAGACAGCCCAAATATTTCACATGCATGCCTATCACCACCACAAAGACCGCTGCTTTCACAAGGGGACATTATCATGCACAATTCTGAAATAACTTACCAAATTCTGCTACACTGCTGCAGCGAATGTGTTTGCTGTTAAGCTGTTTGTTGAACAGCTTAATGTATTTTGAAAAAATTCACCAAGTCTTTTATAAACTACACAACTGTATGAATTTAACTTTAAAATTTAGCCAGCCTCTTGAAAAAACAGGTAAGAAATATTAAGTACTTCTGTTAAAACTCCTGTTATTGGTTTACAGTACAGAGTTCACCCAGCTTCAACAAACTGTAAACATTCCACCACTAAGCATCAGTGCATTTACAGTGCTGCAGGTTTGTCAGGGATGATCACAATGTCATTGCCTATGAGCTTTTCTTCCATTGCAAGAATGCTAAAAAGGAAAAAGCCTGTGAAATTTAAGTCTCTGGGAATGCTTTTGGCCAGTGAGTCTATTAAAGAACAAGCATCTCTAGCCGTAACCTTACCCTAAGAACACCTGGTGGGAATTGGAGGAGTAACTGTCTGGATGCTCAGTTTATGCATTCTTTGATGGGGAGCGATGATGATTGTGATTGATTTTGGTGCACATCAGCCTGCAAAAGGGTAGAAAAGCTGCTGGAGACTGGGAAAACTAGTCTCCTGAGACTGTGGGCAGCTTCCAGGTAGATTCCCCCTCCCTGGCAGGGAGGCCAGCAGAGTACTCCCACAGCAAAGACTGGAACACTCACTCTTGGATGGGTGAGTAAAAATGTCAAGATTCAGTTGCATACAAAGACAAAACCTTGAAGCAGTTCCACAAGTGCTTTGTTCCTTTGTAGTTGTGCATTCTGCAAGGCCAAAGACTTTAAAGATTTCTAGCTGAACCTGCTTATATATATGTATTATAACCCTTTAGACCTTATTATATTATATACTGCACTGGCAATATTTAGATACTATATTACTAATAAATCTAATCATAACAACCCAACTAATCAGTGTCATACCTCTTGCGCCTGACCAAGTCTTCTCTCTACTACTCTGCTACACAGAAAAAAACTGTTTATTCCAATTCAAACAAAAAAGCAACTTGTTTCACCAAATGGTAACTGGTATTTGTCCAAATGTTTAAGAAGTCCTCACAGCAAATAGGTAGTCCTTTAGGTAGGACTCGGATGACTTTGTCAGTAGCTCATTAAGAACTACCATAATATATATTCAATAATTCATTCCAATAAATGGCATGAGCTGTTGGTAGATTGACGAAATAGTGTGGGTGCAAGCTTCAGTCACCTGAGAAGTATAGTTAATCCTTCCAGCCACACACCCTGAAATATAGTGGTGTCAAAACCATTACGAGTTTCCTTCTCCCACTCTCAACTGCTATGATGTTTTAAAGACAGACAGACTTTACACCTACAGTGTACATTCAGATAGAAAAGTGAGTTATTCCCAAGGGGCTTAATTCAATTTGGCCTCTAATGATACTATCAGAATGAAAGATGCAATATAGATAATCCTGGTTTTATATTTCTGAGTTATGTCAGACTGTACTGCTACGCTTAGCAGCTCACAACATCACACTAACAGTTTCTCTCTTATTCCACCTCCTCAAAAGGTAGTCAAGAAAACTAACTCACTCAGTGGCTGCTATCCTTTCCTACGTTCTCTCCATATCACAATACCTCCCTTTAGAGGTATCTCCAGAGCAGTTTCTGTTGTGGCACCAGAGCTCCAAGGGAGCCACAAGACCAAGAGGAGCTGGGGAGCTCGAGGGCTTGGGGCTAAGCAGCCTATGTGAGTACAGAAGCTGAAACACACATCGTTCTCAGCCTGAGGGAAAACAAAGTAGTCCAATGAGGGAAACTTCACTCAGAAACCATACTTTCCTCCGGACTTTCCGCTTTTTCTTTTCTGCTTCCCCCCCTCCATGCAATGACGACAAGAAAAACATACAGATGTGGTAAAATGCTCTGCGTAGTCTTTAACAGCTCGTCAGAGTGATTACGCAGACTTATGAGAAGACTCCAGAGGTCCAATGCATGGAAGGCACCACATCACTAGGAGAAGAATATGGTATAGAATAACCAATATTTGGAACTCCAGTCTTGAAATGCACTTGTCTCAGATGTGCTCCATTGTTCTTTCCACTGCAGTTTTTCCTTCATCTGCTGGTCTGGGAAAGACTGCTCGCTCCTCTCCTGGTGAGCCTTTTGAGGGACTGACCTTGCCCATCTGGCAAAAGCACACAACTGTTTGGGGCATTTGTGTGTCTTGTGCAGAACCCCAAACCATTGTAGAACCTTTTTTGGGAGATGAAGGCAGACGTGCACAAAAGGCAGCCCAAAAGACAGTAATGACACTTCTTTTCTAAAACTGGCCTATCTTCTGCTTTCAATGGACACCATTAGATAATCTTAGACTATAGTAGATAATCACCACTAATCTTAATATAGTTACACAAAAACTGTGATTAAAGTGACAGACAGGCTGGCCAATACTAAAGTTCTTTCTTGACCCAAATACTGGAATTCATCATACTCGTACTTTCAGTGACAGTTATTTTTCTAACATTACTCTCCAGCAAATAAACCCCACAAAAGTCAAACGCTAATTTTAAAATGCATATAAACTTAACTCCCAGGAGTGTTATTAATAGCACTGAAGAAATTAGACTGCTTACAGAGGCATTTAAATTTATGAAAATTACTTCTTTTAAAATAAAACAGGAAACAAACTTTCCATTGAAAGATGCCATTCAGAGCACAAGTTTAATGCACTCTGAGTTATGTACACTGACTTCACCCTTTTAATAGATCAGCCTTTCTAGGGGTGTAGTTTCATGTTACACTTAATCTATTATTGCAGGCTACTGCTGAAAGAGGTGGTCCTGTTCTCTCATCCTCCCCCCTTCCCTTGCTCTAATATTGAGCAGCTGTGCAGAATGAGTCAGATCAGATTCCTGATCTGACCAAAAAATGAGTATTTTTGGTGGGTTAGAAATTCTGACGATTCAATGAGCTGATCCAAAGGTTCCAAATCATTCTAGGACCACACAATTCTTCAGTCACACAGGTGGCAAGAAGGGAACAAAGTCAAAACTTTTCCTTTCAGCAGCAGCCTGTATCATCACAACTCTCATTGTACTGCTCCCACCTACATGTCCCTGATGCCGTTGCTTATCACTCTTCTCTGAGATGACCCTATACTCCAAGCTCATGAAAAATTAACCAAATTTTAAAGAAGTGTCTCCTCTTCCCCTTTTTCCCCCCACATTCCTTCTCTGCTGCCCTAGTTCTCACTTGTTCACACGGTAAAATACTGCAATCAGTTTACCCAGCAAAACGCCACTGTTGGCTTGGGTTTTTGCAGGATTAATTTTCTTCTGTTTAGAGCAGAGCTAGCCACAGGAAAACAGAAAAAAGGCACAGCAAGAAGCTGTTCACTTAGTTCAAAGGTGTAACATTGAAACCACAGGCTATTACCACTTCACTGTGAAGCATGGCAACTTAATTTCAACCCACCTCCATCAGCAGCATGAGCTACAGAGATATTTACAGAGCAGTAGCTCAGGAATACACAGATGCTCTCTCCTTTGATAGGCAACAGGTCAGGTCATTTAAAGCAAGAAATTAATAAACTACAGAAAGTTTTCCTAGAACATGAATCTGACTGTACTAAGAGCAAAATATAGCTTCACATGCTTTCCTAAGCTAGTCCAAAGCTTAATTATATCTCATTATGAATTTTAAGGTGGAAAAACTAAAGAGTCATCTTTAGGGCCAATATATTTGAAAAGTCTTACCACCGAAACAGGCTCCATAGCTTCTTGCTTGATAGGGACTGGGTCGAACATTAGCATCTTTTTTTATTCACCTGTTCTGATGCCGCTGAGGTTCTGTCCTGCTGGGGAAAGACAAGGTGTTAGAAAGCCACAGGAAATACCCTAATCAACTTTCTGAATTGTAGAGAACTTACTATTCTGTCAGATTAATGTGAACATTTATCCATCTCTAACACAGATTTTTAAATCTTTGACTGAGTTTATCGCAAGTTTTTTCTTTCCAAATTGCTATTGAAACAAAGGGACATCTGCTCACTTTAATAAAAGTCAAACTGAATTTTTGTTGTGTGTGTCAGCACACCAAGACCACAGAATTTTCACTTTCATTAGCTGTCAAGTGTTTGAACACATCACAGTTTAGACCAGGCGTTTCTCATCAGCATTACAACCTCAGAATAACCTTGTTTATACAAGTGAACTGACTCTGGAGAAGATTTCTCTTTCTTAAGAGTCCTGATAGAAAAACTCAATAGATCACATACAGTGACACTGATATCAGTGCAAAAAAAAGATTAAAATTCAAGACTAACTTTGACTACATTCAACATGCTGCAACGACTTAACAGAAAAAATGCATCAGTTATTATGACATAATAGATTTACTGACAATTCAACAACTATTTGTGCTAACTGCGCAAAATAAAAGCACTTTAAAAAAACCTGCTTGCATTCCGTGCAGCTTCAGGGGTTTTTTTCTAGTGTTCGACCTTACTTATCCAACCTCTAAATGCCTGAAATAAAAGTATTTAGCATAAAGCATGTCATAACTGTCATACTACACATTTGCCATGGTCATCTTGGAAAGATACTGGGAAGGAAAGGAGATACGTCTTCTGGGTAAAGCCGTAAGGGTACACAGAGAAACTAAGGGGAAGCAAAGGGAAGTTGTTTGCAATGACATTTAGATATTGCCAAGCTGTTTATAAATCGCTCGAGGTTATACATTGTATGACTGATGTCAAAGGGGCAAGTTCTGACCGTACACCGTAGACTTCATAGCCCTGCCTGGAAGTGGTAGGACCTCTTTTAAGATGCCAGGACAAAAGCAAATGACACAGATTCAATTTGGCCAGTAGATGGCACTGGAAAGTTGCGATTACAGCCAGATTCCACCATCTGCAATTCACCCTGCAGACAGCCTCACCAACAGATTTGTAGCTGTGGCTGGGAAATTCTCCCAGAAATGCAAATGAACGTTTAAGGATGTACCTGCTCAAATTAAAACTACTCTAATAAGCCTACGCTAATGAACAACCTTGCAGTTAACATGTGTTTATAGATCAAAATTTGTTAAGAGCTTCGAGAGAAAGATGGCATAAGTTGTTTTAAGTCTACCATTAGTTATTCAGGTACATAAAGTTTAAAGACTTCTGGAAATATATTACAACAGTGTGCACTTTGAATAATGGAAGCAAACAAGTAGCAGAGTCAATTATAGTACCTTCATAATTCATCTTACAAAAGTTGAAGGCCTGACAAAAACAAATCACAAAACTGAAGTGAAACAAATAATGCCGCTTAATGTAATTTCCAGTTTAAACTAAGTAAGTAGTTTTAGTTTGGGAGCAGTCAGGTAAGATGGCACTATTTGCTAAAAGTTGTGCTAATTCCATAAATACCTTAAGTATGTTTGTGAGAAGGTTATTAATTATACTATTTTCTTTGAATGGTTATTGTTTAGATAACTGTTATCTAGTTATCTTTTTCAGGTTTCACCATTTCACATAGCCAGAAGTAATGTTTCAGAATAGTGACTTCCCAGAAATATATCCACATATCTATGCATCATTGATATTCTCACACATTCATCCGCACTGTGAAAACAGAAAAGTTGTACTTTTAGACATAAAAAACATTTACAGTAAAATGTAGCCACTCAGAGCTCCTATATAAGAATTTGGAACTAATTCCTTTCAGGTTTCCAGAAACTTTTGATTTTTAGCTTGTATGTGCATAGATAAAGTGACATACCAATTGGTACTTTAGTGAAGGAAGTAAGGAGAAAAGAAAGAAAGGAAAGAAAGAAGAGAAATAGAGAGGAAAAAAAGAAATAAAGAAAGAGCAAGCTTGTTCTAAGTAAATACAATCATGTTCATCCTTTCTGTAATTTTTTTAATTTTAAAACCATATTTTCTTCAGTTTAAGAATTACTCCTTTTCACCTTTTACTCTGAGAAAGTGTGTGAAAAGACACTTGATACACATTTCAGATGTCATGCTACGCTTTTCAGTGTTTCCTGAGGTAGCTCTAAATCACTGTGCAGGAATTAAACTGACAGAGACAACAGGAAGTGTACTACTCTGAACGAAAGTGAAAAGTTATTCTCAATCTTTCCTAAGTGCAGTCATCTAAGAACAGCAGAGGAAAACTTTACTTTTATGTAAGTTTACTATGCTGCATCGGACTATAGGAATCAAGCACTTGTTTATCATGTCACTCTTAAGCAGGTTTCTTTTCCCCATTTGATGGTGACTGGAAACCAATTTTCAAGAACAGAATAGTAATTAAGATGTAACACTTGGTCCTGTAGGACTGCTACAGAGTCAATATAAGTCACCTTTGGATCTAGCATTTAAAATTTAGCTCAAAATGATGTTTTTCGAAGGCTGTAAATAAACTCTCAGAAGACTCCTCTTTGTATTTAAAAATAATGCTCCAAAAATTGATAGCTTAGACCACACTCATGAGAAAATATGTGCATGTACACTCACACACAAATAAAGCACGGTACTTCTACTAAGAAGTAGGGAGTTTTTCCAGTATATTTGTAAAATCATGCCTATTAACTCAAAACTTCTCAGTCTTTCTCTCCTAAACATTTGACAAGGGGGCAATAGGGAAGGTGAACAGTCTTATCTGTTTCTGTTACAGAGGAATGAAAAAACAGGTGAGGTCTACTTTACAGAGTGATTTCAGAATGTACTTGTTTGAAAGCCCGCAAATTGTTTAGTATATACAAATAATTTCTGGAAAATCAAAATACTGTCTCTTGTTCCAGAGGTGCTCTGGAAAAACCGGTGAGGTGACAACAATATACTTATGTTAACTGTATTAAAAAAAGAACTTTTGTCTTTCACTTTATTAGGTAAACTATTTAGCTTTAAAGGGTTTTCTCATGTGAGGTAAAAGAATTTAAAATGAATGTAATCTGAAACTAAATAATTAACTGCAATCCAGTAAGCAAACATTCCACCCTCTCTTTGCTCTCCTTTTTTTCTGCTAACAAGCTACCCAGTTTTACTTTCTTGCCTCCTCCCATTCACTCCACCCTGTGGATCTCTGCCAAGTCAGTCCAACTTGTCCAAACAGGACACAGCTTTTGATAAGATTTTGCTCACACCCTGTACTTCAGAAAGACGAATGAAGTAATTGGGTTTTGTATGCAAATAAGGACAGGTGCAAGGTAAAGTCCAGGCAAAGTCCCTCAGTATTCTCCTATCTGAAGTCCAGTGAAGACAGCAAGCCAGAATCAACACAAACTCTGCCCTTATGATCCAATATACAGCAAGGTATCCATTCCAGAAGGGAAGTTCATTATCGTTAGAGCTCATCACCTTGTCAGGACTGAACACTTCTCAATATTAACTTCCTGACAGATGTATGGTTTATTGTTTCAGAGACATAACTAAGATTAAATGAAACCTTAAATGTACTTAAACGTGTATTCTGACAATAAGGGCTTGTATGGATTATTTACCCTGGATGAAATGTGCAAAGTGGTTTAAGAATGCACTCAGACTACACATCTGCACTGCAGAGCAGCTGGAAAAGGGCAACCGCAGTGCAGCTACTCCCAGCAGCTCTGCACATCTACCTTCAAGGTCCACCAACTCTGCAGACCTGTTATGAAAGGAAAGGGTGGGGTGGAGGGCCAGTTTTGACAGTGCACATCCAACAACAAAGACTTACTCTAATATAAAGCCAGAGCCCTCATTAAGTACCTGGAAGGGCAGTCAGTGACTGACTTGTGTTGCAGACAGGGGAGTGCTGACCATACATTCTGCCCCTCTTCACTCTGCCTGAGAACACATACAGGGTTTATTTCCTCAGTCTTTGTGCCTGGGGGGAAGCAAAGGAATGCTGCCCCATGTACAGCAAGTCTTTGTCTAGAAGCTTCAAGGTATGATTGTTACTGTCCATATAATTACAGAATAAAGTAATGGTATCTGCTAAATTAGCACTGCATGAGTGCCCTCTACAAGGAACTGCAGCTCTTGCAGCACTGCTTGAATCCAGCAGCAAACATTAAGTCACGTTGCAAAAGCTCTTCAGTCCAAGCACTTTGGGACTCAGACCTGTTGCTCTAAAACTATGACTTCTGTGAACCTCAAGTCAAACTTCCTCTAATACAAGGGAGAAGCAATAGTATCAGAAGGTTCTCCACTGATGAAGTCCAGAAGGGAAGGAATGTTTTCTGAACCCAGGTGAGAAGCAGCCTTCGGTGGAACCTTCAAAGAGTTTGACAGAGAGGAATAAATTTCTGAGACCAATATTCCCTGCGGAAGGTACAAAAACTGTTTTCCAGAGCTCGTAACGTGCTTGCACTTTACTGTACCAGTTGCTCATCAAGACCTGAGTCAGCAAAAAAGTGTTTCTAAAGTTCCATTAACTTTAATGGGAAGTAAGCAAGTGCTTCACTGCACTTGACCCCAAAATAGTAGCAGGCAAAGAAGCTCTCCAGCTCAGCACAGCAGTCAGACTCAGTCAAAGCAAGTAAGAGCAGTGGAAGGAACAAAGGTCCAGGCGTGGTGCTGTGGGAAGAGACCAGAGCAGCCAGACCACGAGGAATAGAGAAGGAGAATCATGAAGAACCAGCACACCAAGAAAATGTTCTACCGATCAACAGCTGTCTGTGTTTGTTTATTTGCTCAGTTTCCACTGGGTAACAATAATAATTGCGGAAAAAGTTAGAATATTTTGTAAAAGAAAATGGTACCTACGCAAAAATTTTCTCCTTGAAGTTTTATTGATAGGCATTAAGAAAAAGAGCATATCACAGAATTCTGGTATTTAGTATTTCAATCTATTTTTGCTTCTTAGCAAAGACTTGAAAATCTTTTAGCTTCCTCCTTTCAGGATTGCAAGCAGGCTGAGAAACTTGTGTTTTTGCACAACTTGTGTATCATAACTTTGTTGATGTCATCTTATTTGACCTAGAACTACTTTGACATAATCATTTATCACCTGTTGTAGCAGACTAATTGGTATTTCCATTAAATTTCTGATAATACTGTTGCAGGCTCTCTGAAGCCACATGCCTGGAAATGGCTTTCTTGTATGTAAAAATCTTGGGCAAAAATGTTCTTGAAGTGCATGTTAAGAAAATACCTTTACCAAGGAAAAACTGAGCCCATGTAAACCCTGTTCAACCTTCAGTTCTACACTTACTGAACCTAAGAGGAGAAAGAAAAGCTCTTGAGGCACCTCCATTAGACAGTCAGTATTCTCCCTTATCAGGGCAGGCTGCTGTCTGGTTTCCTGTCTCAAGCTACTTCTTAGAAGGAGAAACAGTCTAGCAAGGATAAAAGATCAGACTTTTGAAAACAAATGAAGTATGTGGAATGGTATGATAATCTTTCCCTTCCAAACTGAACTTCAGGGGTTTTTTTGTTGTGTTTTTCTTAAGAGGTTAATTTTTAAGTTAAATTATAAGGAGAAATAGTAAACCTTTTTATTATGAGGGAAAAATGTCAGAAAATACTGTTCTCTTATGTGAAGGGTTCTGCTATTTCAGGAAATGTGAAAAAGAGATTCAACATTTTTTATAGCATGGGAAAGAAGAAAGAAAATCTAATCCTAGAGAAAGGAAGTATACATTTATGAATAATAGCCTAAATGATTGATTTGAACATGGATCTGAATATAGGGCAAACATTGATGAACTTCTATGAACACATGGAAATGAAAAAAAACCCCAACCAACCAAGGAAAAGAGGTGGACAGTGTAGTGGGTACAAATGTGACAGTGATCAAAGCAGCTTAGACTCTTTAAAAGTGGAAACTCTGTCATGTCTTTATGGATCAAGTTAGTTTGTTGGTAACACACACTGACTGCATGATAGCCAGACCATGCGTTTGGTTGGAGGTTTTTTCCCTTCTGAGTTAGTTTACTATTTAAAACCTGTTGGAGCTTTGTCTTTCCATTCGGCTGATCTACACTTACACTTCCTTCCCCTGGGAGATATCACCTACGGCTACAAAACCCTCAAAGGAAGCTTCGGTATCAAGTGAATGCTTCACAGGGAAGAGTTAAATCTCTCCTAAAACCAGCTCTGCCAAACTTCATATTCTGGATTGGAAGCAACTAGCCTCGGAATGAAAACACAAAGATTGAATGCTGACAGCATAAAAGAACTCTAAAAGACCTCCTGTTAGCAGCGTTAATTAATATTTAAAAGTTGGTTTACAGAAATTATTATAATTTTAACCTCAGTTCCCTATTTTATTGAACTTCTGGCTACAAAAAGGTGTGAACCACAAAATTTACTGCATTTATTATACAGCAGTTTCCAATATTAAACACAGCTAAATGCAACTCTTTTCCTGTGTCATTGGAAAAAAATGATTAACTGTTTGAAATCTTGGGCAAATTAACAGTACAAGAATTAAAATATGTAATCGTGTTCTAATGGGTAAACTCATCCATGGTGTTCTAAAATGAACACAAAACAACAAAATAAAAACAACTGAGAGCAACAAATTAAAATAATTAATAAACAACTTACCAAAAGTGTGTAGCCAAATACTTCTTGTTATCTGAATTCCTGAACAGACAAAAAACAGTTTGCTCTAAGCATGTGCACATAATCCAATAAAAATTATTTTTTCACATACAATCAAGCTCTGAAAGAAGTTTAAAATGTGTATTTCAGGTACTTCCTAAAGATACCTTCAATGATCTCAAACAGCTAACCTGTAGCATCCAGAAGAGCAAGAGCAGGAACTAAAAGACTACTTTAAAAATGACTGGGGGAGCGGGAAAGAGAGTTAAATGAAAGGGTGGAAGTATTTCTGTGTGTACAGAAACCATGTATATTCCAGCCCATAAGAGACAGAGAAGAATAAATACTCCATCTCGCATTTTCATCCAGGGCACACTGAAATTAATGCAAGTCTTTATCTCGATTTCACTGAGCTTTGGCTTGGGTCCTTTAGCTCTTCTTCTGTCAGATCCAAAGCAACAGAAAGATTTATGTTTTTCTCAATTTCCTCTCAATTTTTCACTACATCTGCCTGCAACAGGGTGATGGGTAAATATAAATATAAAAACAGGAGCAAAACAACTACTTTTTCGCCTTCAAAAATGCAAAATGTGGGACCGCGGTACTTATTAATGCCAAAGAAAAGTTAGCAGTGCCTCATTTTCTGTACTACATCTGGAAGACAATGAACGTTCTAGTCTGTATAAGGAGAAAATACCTACTCCTTTTGAGATATGGAAATACAAAGCGCTTATAGTGGGCCATTCAGGTTGAGTAACGGATGAAGTCAAAACCCTCTCACAACTATGAGCCTATAGATGTGGACTTCCTTCTCACTTATACTCTTTATATATCAGTGCAACTCTGTGACTTTAATGGAGCTATTCCAGATCAGCTGATGAGCAAGCGAGAGCAAAAAACTGGCTCACTACTTTCTGGAGACTTGAGTTCAAGTTTTCAGGGAACAGAGCTAAGCTCTCCAGTTCACCCCCACAACTATATTGGAGTCGAGCGCGTGCGTTAAAGGTTAACTTGGAAACCTCGTTATGACATAACACAGGCATCTTAAGCAATCCTGAGTGTGTAGAGACATGATAACTCATCGGGTGGGGATTGGGAGTTGAGGGGCAGTGACAAGGGGCCTGGACGAGGCTACCGAACTGCCAGAAAACAGCCTGAAACAGGAAAGAGCACCACATATGCCACTTGGAATGTGTGACGCAAACCCCAGCCTTGAAACAAAGAACAGGAAACAGCTCTGCTGGCTGCGCTGGGGAGAAAGCACAGAGAAACATTTAGGCGGCCCTCCCTGACCCTATATTCATGAGCAGCTGGAGTCTTTTAAAACAACAACAGTGGGTGGAGATGTTTGTTCATTGGGTGTGAATAAAAACACTGTCCTTATGCAGGGGACCTGCCCTATTTACAAATAGCCTCCCTTAACATGAGGGAGCAGGAGATTTTAAGACACCACAGGTCAGGAGGATTCGCTGAAACCTTCCCTTAGACCAGCTGGTTTATTACCGTATTTACAGCATGCCAGTAGCTAAACAGAGCTCGGGCTTCATGACATCAAAGAGGCAGCGCCCAGCCTGGCAGTAAGCACCTTCTTGGCAGAGAGAGCTGGGGGATGTGACCATTGCAGGAAGGATTTGTAAAGCTTGGGGCTGCTCCTGGACAGTGGCTCACTCATGCTCAATACTGCTCCATAGCTGAGGACCAACGTCACTCAGTGCGCCCGGGAATATTTTTCTAAGCCATCACATGCTTTTAGCCTTCCACATCCCTGTTTTCATATGCACTCAGACTTCATTTCAGAATCTGAATACCCATGAATTTACTACTTTTATTTTTGAAGCACACATATATACAGCTGAATATATGAAATAAGCTGAAGCAGAGGAATAGCACAACTTATCTAGATTTCATGCAGTAGAATAACTTCAACACTTGTTTTCCTTCAAAGCCGTGGTTTTAAATACTCTCGCTTCTCTTAGATACCTTGCATCGGTTATTTATATACCACGGGTGGGACATCTAATATTATCAAATGTGAGAATGTGTTACAGCAAACTATGCGGATGAGTACCACAGCAACACCAATGCATGCTGTGGGGTTCCAAGGCTGGAGTTTAATAATGAACATGGGGTAAAAACTGGCTAGTAGAGCATCTACACAGCAATGTGTGGGTGTAGGTTTTATGCCAATAGTATCAGTTCCTTACTTCTTCATACTGAATAACTGCAAATATAGGTAATTTGGTGATTGTATAACATCTCTATTACCACTGAGTCTTCAACTCATCTCACTCACACATCTTTATTTATCTGAAGACTTTTGCTTTTGGCTAAACAGGTGTTGTCTAGGTCAAATGTTCACAGTACCTAAGGGCTCCCTTGCAGCTCTGCAACTTGGGAGGAAATGTTTTTGGATTCTCAGGGAAGGGAGAGACCATTTAGCATTCTTTCCTGCCCCCACCCCTTGCCCTTACCCCTAGTCTCTCTTGTGGTCTGTACCACAGCTATAACAGCATGCACAGGGGAAAAAAAACCCAGAAATATTTGCCTGCTTGTAAAAAAAAAGCTACTCAAGCCAGCTTCGGGTTTTTTATATTTTGATACTAGACAATAACAATATATTCTTAAAAAGACAAGGTGAAAGCTAATTTGAAGTAAGTATCTTCTGGGCCAGGTGGGATTATCAAATCCAGATGTAATTCCTCTCACTCAAGTACCAGCTGCTCATGTGATTATCACGCCAGTATCTTAGAAGTATTGAAAAGTCCCTAATCAGCAGCCATGTAATTCTCTTTTCAACACAGGTAATGTATATTTATGAATATTAGTTTAAATGAAGTCAAGTCTTCAGAGCTCTCCTATCATCCACCCAAATTCAGCTTTTCCTAGCAATTAAACCTTCAGAGTTCAGTTCCATGAGCAGTGACACTTCCCGAATTTTCAAAGGTGAGGAAGTGAATAAAACACAGCGGACAGTGCAGGTACAGTACCTGAATAAAAAGGGAAGTGCACAAAACAACTTTAATGTACTTTTTTATGTAACTCCTGAACGACCACTTGAGCTATTCTGAACTAGCTCTTTCTCCCAAGCTCAGTTAGGTGCTGTGATCTCCCAGTGCAGGCTCGTGTTGCTGAGCCTTCCTTTGCCAGGGCTCCCCTAGCTGTGCCAGGCACTCACCTGACAGCGGTCCAAGGCAAGCAACTCCTATTCCCATTTCGGTTAAAAACAAATAAACAGAAATCCAAAGAAAAGAAAGAAAAAAAAACGACAAAAGGCATCTAGCAAATAAAAGGTTATTTCTAACTCCACACTTCGCTGATGTGCTGTCCCACGTTTTACCTTCGCCTGCGTGGCGGCCAAGCGGTGCTAAGGTGACGTGACAATACGAGGGGCAGACTTTTGGGAGCCGATTTCATCCTAGACTTCACCAAGAGTGAAACGGAGGACATGGCGCTTGCCGATCCGCTCCGCACTACGGAGGGGACACGGCCCAGACGCCAGCTCCTGCCCTGGCATCTACCCCGCGGAACCGAGAGAGCCCGCTATACTTTCCACCTCGGTTTGGTCGGGCGCTGTATCCCGCCCGGGATCCGATGGCACTTCAGTCTGTATCCGAAGACGCGCCTGTCCCGCCCCAGCAAGAGGCCGGGGGCTGCGGCCGCGCTGGGCGGGAGAGCGGCGCCGAGGGGCGGGCGGCCCGCGGGCCCTCCCGCCGGGGACAGGCGGGCGGGGGAGGGCGCCGGGGAAGGCGCCCCCCGAGC
>VWPU01005661.1:0-21655 GCA_013398955.1 Callaeas wilsoni | reverse complement strand
TGGAGCCTGTGGGATGGGATGGGATGGGATGGAATGGGATGGGATGGGATGGGATGGGATGGGGTGATGATGGAGCCGATGGGGTGGGATGATGGAGCCTGGGGGATGGGATGGGATGGGATGATGATGGAGCCTGTGGGATGGGATGGGATGATAATGGAGCCTGAGGGATGGGATTATGGTGCCTGTGGGATGGGATGGGATGATGGTGGAGCCTGGGGGATGGGATGGGATGGGATGGGAGGGGATGGGATGGGATGGAGCCTGTGGGATGGGGTGATGGAGCCGATGGGATGGGATGGGATGGAGCCTGTGGGATGGGATGATGGTGGAGGCTGTGGGATGGGATGGGATGATGGTGGAGCCTGTGGGATGGGATGGGATGATGGTGGAGCCTGTGGGATGGGATGGGATGGGATGAAGCCTGTGGGATGGGATGATGGAGCCTGTGGGATGGGATGGGATGATGGTGCAGCCTCGGTGCTGCCTTGTAAACAGCGCTGTTGTTGCTGGATCCTCGCTCCGGGGCAGGAGCCAAATGTGAGTAATGGCAGGAAGGGGAGGGATGCGCTGGCATCGCTCCTTCCCGGCCGTGCTCCAGTGGCAGGGAGGGAGCAGGGAGCAGCACTGGGATGCACGGGCAGCCTTTGCTGCCAGCTCCTGCCCACGGAGCACACTCCTGGGTGCGTTTGACTGGATGCAGGTGGGCAGCACGCACGGGCACAGGCAGCAGCTGTACCCAGGGGTACTCAGGTACCCAGGTACCCTCCATCCCCTCTTTCCCAGCCCGGAGCTGCCCTGCACCCCCTCTCCCCATGGAGAGGCCAAAGGATGTGACCAAGGGCAGGCAGGACCCCGAGTGCAAGGCCAGAGCCTTCTGGGGCTCCCCCAGGCAGATTTAGCTGGGAAAGGTGATGGATGTGCAGTGGTAGGGATGGCATTTAGGAATGGCTGCTTTCTCCAGGTTTTGCAGCAGGACAGACAGACAGCAACACTCAGGCTCCTGTTTTATCCCTGCTGGCACTGATGCCAGCTCTGGACCCTGCTGGGCTTCACCCAGGGAGCCAGCCCCTTTGGGGGTGTCCCACAGGGAAGGCTGCCAAGGCTGAGGCTGGCAGGGTGACACCCTCACCCCTCTGTTTTCTAATTCAGAAACATTCCTTAACTGGCTCTTTATTGGGCATCTCCATCCCTGTTCCTGGGACCAGGGGCTCAGAGCAAAACCCTACAGGGATGAAATCCAGGGGAAAAATGCTGTGTGAGGACATGTCACACTCTTTTCCTCAGGCTCAGCTCTGCAAGGGACAGTGATTCACACACCAGGGTCAAAGGGGACCTGCAGGGTTTGGGGGGCACCTTGCTCCCCCAAAACAGATGTTTAGGGAGCAATGGCAGGGGGGCAAGGCTTGAACCCCCTTCCTGCAACCCAGTCCCAAAGGTGACATCTGTGTCCCACTGCCACCTCCTCGTGTCCTTGAACCTGCATCTCACAGGGCGCTGGCCCGGGGCAGGAGCAGGGGTCTGTGCCTGGGAATTTGGGGTGGGGTGGTCCCAGGGGTTCCAGGGGTGCTGCTGCCCTGCCTGGTTGCATAAGCCTGGCAGCCATGGGAGGTGAAACGGGATTGTGAGGGATTACAAGGAACAGGCTCAGGCTGCTTGATTCTTGTTTCTAAAAGGAGCTCTTAAGCCGCTGTTGTTTTCCCAGCACTTTGGATTAGGGCTGAACCTCGTGGGGCAGCCCCCAGGCTCCCCAAAAGGACCCCCCAACCATCACATGCTCCCCACCAGCCTGGGGTCTGTCTGTGAGTGCCAAGCACGAGAGAAAAACAGGGTTGGGGGGTGACCACCCCTCCGTGGGTACCCCAAAACCACCCCCATCCCCTCCTTCATCCCCAGTTCAGGCACAGGGTGAGCGTGGCTCAGCATGACCCTGCACTTGGGTGGGGGTTTGGTGCCTCCAGTGCAGCCTCAGCTGCTGCCAGCAGGTCCTGGGGTGCTGTAGGAGGGAAACTGGGGTCTCACTCTTGCGCATATCCCCTTTCTTCCAGAGATTATGCACGATGTGATCCGGAAAGTGAAGAAGAAGGGGGAATGGAAGGTGAGCACCAAACCCGGGCAGTGGCCAGGAGAGGAGGAGGAGGGGAGGAAGCAGGGAAAGGGGCTGGGTGGAGATGGTCCTGCCGTGCCCCCAGCTCACAGGGTGCTCACAGGGTGCTCACAGGGTGCTCACCTGTCCCCAGGTGCTGGTGGTGGACCAGCTGAGCATGCGCATGCTCTCGTCCTGCTGCAAGATGACGGACATCATGACAGAGGGCATAACCAGTGAGTACCCCCTGCCTGCCTCCCGCACGTCCTGTGGGAAGGGCCAAATCTCCCTTTGCACCAGGGCACCCTCAAAGGCATCTCCAGGCTGGCACAGGGCGGTTGGCACAGCCCCCACCCAGCCCTATCCCACCTGGGACGGAGCCGCTCCACCTCCCGCCGCCCGTGGATGGCTCCTGGTGCCAGGCTGGTGTTCCACAGGTCCCTCCTTGCCTGCTGGGGCTGGAGCAGCCAGAACACCTTGTCTCCTGGCAGTCCTTCAGTTTGAGAAGGGGACCAGGTGTTGTTTTTTCTCAGCCTAATAATTAAATAGCTCCCTGCAACACTTGGAAAGGAGAAGGAAACCCCAGGCTGGGAACTGGGAGGTGTTTGGAACTGTGGGGTTTGTCTGGGCAAAGCCAGAGCTTCATCCTCAGGCGAAGGGGGATGTGAGGATAAACCAAGGGAACAGCAGCACGGGAGCACAGACAGATCCATGGCCCCTGGGACCCGGCCAGGCGCCCGCACCCACAGCTCCAGCAGGGTCCATGGGGCTGGGATGGGGTGGGTGGGGGTGCCCCAACTCCTGGGTGGGCAGGGACGAGTGGCTGGGGGTGTTTTGGACACGAAGGGGCTGCCATGGGATATCCAGCAGCCGTGGGGTGTCCGACAGCCCTGTGTGCTCTGCCCACACTCTCTCTGCCATGATCCCTGTTTTTCCCCCAAGTTGTGGAAGACATCAACAAGCGCCGGGAGCCGCTGCCCAGCCTGGAGGCCGTGTATCTCATCACCCCCTCCGAGAAGGTGAGCGCGGGGTGGGACACAGGGACAGGGCCTCTGGCCAGGGTGAGGTGCTGCGATGGGCAGCTGTGCCCATGGAAAGCATCCTGGCTCCAGTGAGGCCAGTGGTGCCAGCAGGGTGCTGGGATGGAGGTGCAGAGCGTGCCCTGAGCCAGGAGGGAGGCCCACAGTGCCATCCTGCCCAGCCCAGCTGCTCCCTCTCTCTTCCAGTCCATCCACTCCCTCATCAACGACTTCAAGGATCCCCCCACCTCCAAGTACAGAGCTGCCCACGTCTTCTTCACTGACTGTGAGTACCTGCAGGGGAGGGACAGTCACTGGAACGGTGCCAGCAGGTGGGGATGGGTTTGGGATGGAGGGATGGGGAGATGCTGAGCACCACCCTACTCCTCCTCCTCTCCTTGCAGCCTGTCCCGATGCCCTCTTCAACGAGCTGGTGAAATCCCGTGCCGCCAAGGTCATCAAAACCCTGACGGAGATCAACATCGCCTTCCTCCCTTCCGAGTCCCAGGTGAGGCTGGGCTGGGGTGGGACAGGGGGTGGGACAGCCAGGGGGTGGGGCAGCCAGGGGGTGCTCCAGGTTCCTCTCCAGCCTGTCAGGGTTTGTGTAACAGGCTCGCTCCCCCAGCCAGCTCCTCGGCTCTGCCTCCCTGTCTCCTTAGATTACTTCCCGGGCTGATCCCGCGGGGGATTTAGCGGGTGCTGTGCCTTGGCCCCGTGCCCACCGCTGCACTGGCCAGCTCTGCCACCAGCACAGCCACCAGCCAAGGACACCAGAGAGCTGGCCCCATGCCATCTGCCCCTGCTGGGGACAAAGGGACCAGGGGGCAGACAGTGCCAGACCTGCTTGGTGCCATTAACCCTTCAGTTCCTGGGGAGAGACCTCTTGGCATCTTCATCTTGGTTTTTAGTGGGAGCACAGCTGGGGAACAGTGTGTTTCTGCTTGTCCCAGGTCTCTGTTTCTGTGTCTGAGAGCAGGTGCCTGCTGAGGTCAGGGGTTTTCCTGCCTACTCTGTTCAGCTGGGAGGGACACGTGGATAGGGATCCTACCCTGGAGCTGGAGCTGGGGCCAGGGAGCTGGAAATTCTGAGCATCACTGAGCTCCAGCTGCCTGGTCCCAGGCTTGGCTGGGTTCATCTGGGGATGAATCTGGTTTCCAAACCCCGCTGGGGTAGGGCTGCTCTCCTGCAGACCTCCCCTCTGACCTCCCTCCCGCTGCACCCCCAGGTTTATTCTCTGGATTCAGCCGACTCCTTCCAAAGCTTTTACAGCCCACACAAGGCCCAGATGAAGAACCCGATCCTGGAGCGCCTGGCAGAGCAGATTGCCACTCTCTGTGCCACCCTGAAGGAGTACCCGGCCGTGCGGTACCGCGGGTAAGGCCGGCGTGGGCATCACGGGGCTCGGGTGAGACTGTGCCGTGTCCAGTGCTGGTCAGGGCGTGGGGATGGACGGGCTGGGGGCATGGATGGACATCCGTGCTCAGTGTAAACAGACTCGATGCTCTGGAGAGCTAGGGGCTCGAGATCCTGAAATCTAAGCGGCACCAAGGCAAAGGGGAGCTTGTCGAGGAGAGGTGCAACCAAACTTCCTCAGCTCCCTCCTCTCCCACAAGCCAAGGAAAGCCAACATCTCCTCCCCATCCCGTGCCCTGTGGGGCTGACCTGTCCCCCTGCCTCCCCCAGGGACTACAAGGACAATGCCATGCTGGCACAGCTCATCCAGGACAAGCTGGACGCCTACAAGGCTGATGACCCCACCATGGGCGAGGTGAGCAGTCCCGGCAGCCCCGGGGGAGGGTGCTGGGGGTGATGCTTCCCTCCTAAAGTCCCGCTCAAACTCTGCCCTGCGGCAGCCACAGACCTTGGGTGGGGACCCCAAAACTATCCCCTGAGCACGTGTTGGGCTGAGGGAGCCCCCACCCCAGTGCTGATGGCTCTGCTGTGTGCGCAGGGTCCGGACAAGGCCCGCTCCCAGCTCCTCATCCTGGACCGTGGCTTTGACCCTGCGTCCCCGGTGCTGCACGAGCTGACCTTCCAGGCCATGAGCTACGACCTGCTGCCCATCGAGAACGATGTCTACAAGTGAGTGCAGTGCTGCAGTCCCCACCAGCCCTGGGACGCTCCTGAGGCCAGTCCTAGAGCAGGAGTGGGGAGCTCAGCATCCCTCCATCCATCACGAGTCATCCATTGGGAGGCACCGGTCCTGCCTGCACTCCGGCAGGGCTGATGGGCAGGAATGATGCAAAATGGGCTTTTCCAGCCTTCAGCCCTCGGCCCCTTCCCAACGTTTAGGAGTTGAAGGGGTACAAGAAGGGAAGGGGTCAATTGCCGCACTGCCTGCTGCTTTGCTCTGGCTTGGCCTGTCGATCCAGGCAGCCACCCTCACAGGAGAGCGGCGCCTGCTCCAGACAGGGGCACTTCTGGCCTGAAGCCGTTTGCAACAAGCAGTCTCTGGGCTTTAGTTCGGCAGGAGCGAAGACAAGGAGGAAAGAGTTGGAATTTCTGTAGCTTTAATCCAAGTTTATTTTCTTGAAGGGGAGCTCACAGAAAGACCCCTTAACTCTTTGGTTCCATGTTTTTATAGGGTTACAAAGTGAGAGAGGTATAACAGAGACAGGCAATCCAAAGGTGACACGCGTGACAAAGAACTAATAGAAACATCTCAGGGGAGGAACTCAGCCTGAGTTACAAATGGTAGCACAGCTAAAGATAATCTTGAAACACACTGTCCTGTGAGAGGCCCGAATCTCTGAAACAAAGAGAGGAGGCAGGCACAAGTGACCTGAGGGGTTAAGAATTTTTATGCTGTGGCCTCTCCTTTGAACCTATCCTCTGAGGCAGAGTCTGGTGCAGTGAAATGAACCCATTCTGAATCACCCAAGATAGTCTGGGTCACTGCAACAGTCAATCCGAGTTGAAGTAACTTCACTTTGCTACTGGCACAGCCAGGAAAAGCCCCCAGCTCCCCCGGTGTCCCCCACCTCCCCAAAGCCAGCAGTGAGGGGACTGTGTGTGCCCTCAGCCCCATCCCCACCCTGACATCCCTCCACTCATCCCAGGTACGAGACGAGTGGCATTGGTGAGGCTCGGATCAAGGAGGTTCTCCTGGACGAGGATGACGACCTGTGGGTCACCTTGCGCCACAAACACATCGCCGAGGTGTCCCAGTGAGTGTCCCTGGGGGTGGCTTGCTGCCCGGGTGGGACACTGGCTTGGCATTGCCACCCACCCTGCTGTGAGGGTCCCCTCCTCGCTCACAGCTCTGTCCTTCTCTCCCCAGGGAGGTGACCCGGTCCCTGAAGGAGTTTTCTTCCAGCAAGAGGATGAACACGGGTGACAAGGTGACCTGGTGCATCCATCGAGCTGGGGACAGGCTCAGCCATGGGCTGGCGCGTGCTGGGGTCTCCTGGGGGCACTTTGCAAAGGAAGAAGGGTGGTCAGGTCCCTGGCATGCAGAGATGGCTGTGGGGTGCCAGCCCTGCATCTGGGGCTGGAAATTGGGGTGCTTTGGGAGAGCTCTGCACCCAGGGATCGTTTTGCCCCCAGCACAGGGTCCGTGCACCTCCCGCCGCAGCTGCTCTGTCCTCATTCCTGAGTTGGTGGCAGTGAGGGGACCCTGGTGGCAGCAGGATGTAAAAGTGGCCAGGAGCTGACAGGACCATCTGAGCCCCAGCCAGGCAGCCGGGGGTCCCAGAGGAAGGTCCTCAGGGGATTTCTCCCCACTACACCCCAGTGTGCAGAGCTGCAGACCCCCCTGCCTCTCAGCTTCAAGGGGGGACACCTGGCAGTGACACATCAGGTGTCACCAAACCCCCACGGGGGGCTCACGAGGGGACAGAAGTCCTTGGCAGGACCATCCCCTCTGCTCGTGGCCCCAGGTCCCTGAGGGTGAGTGACCATGTCCCCTTCCCTCACAGACCACCATGAGAGACCTGTCCCAGATGCTGAAGAAGATGCCGCAGTACCAGAAGGAGCTCAGCAAGGTATGAGCAGGAGACACTGTGTGTTCGGGGACTGAGCCCACCCGGGGAGCAGGAGGTGGCAGCTCTCCCTGGAGGGTCCCTGGACACGGGTGGTGGCACAGGGACCCTCAGCTGCTGCCAGCACTGCACAGGTGACCGCTCTTGTGTCCCCAGTACTCCACCCACCTGCACCTGGCTGAGGACTGCATGAAGCACTACCAGGGCACTGTGGACAAGCTCTGCCGAGTTGAACAGGTACCAAACAACTCCCTCAGCCCCACATTCCCACAAGAACTCCACCCTCCCAGGATGGAGGGGTGACGAGCACGTGTTCCCTGCAGGACCTGGCCATGGGCACCGATGCTGAAGGTGAGAAGATCAAGGACCCCATGAGGGCCATTGTCCCCATCCTGCTGGATGGCAATGTCAGCACCTATGACAAGATCCGCATCATCTTGCTCTACATCTTCCTGAAGAACGGTGAGGAGGTCACCCGGGCAGGGGTGAGGGCAGGCAGATCCGGGTTTGGCCAGGATGGTCCAGCCCTGCCTCCCTCACCAGGCTGAGTGTCCTAAGGTGGCAGCAGAGGGGCTGTGACCCCCCGGGTGAGACATTCCCAAGGAGAACACCACCTCCCTGTTGCATTCCCAGGAATCACCGAGGAGAACCTGAACAAGCTGATCCAGCACGCTCAGATCCCGGCAGAGGACAGCGAGATCATCACCAACATGGCCCACCTCGGGGTGCCCATCATCACAGACGTGAGTGTCCTCCTCCTGCTGCCCCCGCCCCTCTGCTCTGGCAGCCCTGAGCCGCCCGGGGTGGCCTCGGGGATGTCCCTGGTCCCCCGTGTCTCAGGCTGTCCCTGTGCTCTCTCCGTGCCCAGTCCACGCTGCGCCGCCGGAGCAAGCCGGAGCGCAAGGAGCGCATCAGCGAGCAGACCTACCAGCTGTCCCGGTGGACCCCGGTGATCAAGGACATCATGGAGGTGAGCCAGCAAGGACAGGGCTGGGGGACAGAACAGGGAATTCCAGAGCCACTTGGGAAGGGACCTGCAGAGAGCTGCATGCTCCCAGCCCAAACCCCGACACCTCTCTGGGCACGTGTCCTCCAGGCTGCTCCCTGCCTGGGATTGCAGCACGGTTGGGATATTTTGGGAGGCTTTCCTGGCCTCCACGAGCGTGCTGGCCCCAGGTGGGATGCAGAGAATCACAGAATGTGCTGAGTTGGAAGGGATAGCAAAGATCATCGAATACAACTTCCAGCCCTGCCCAGACCCCCCCAACAACCCCACCCTGGGCATCCCTGGCAGCGCTGTCCAAACGCTCCTGGAGCTCTGGCAGCCTCGGGGCCGTGCCCATTCCCTGGGGAGCCTGGGCAGTGCCCAGCACCTCTGGGGGAAGAACCTTTCCCTGCTCTCCAGCCTGAGCCTGCCCTGGCCCAGCCCCCGCCGTTCCCTGGGGGCTGTCCCTGTCCCAGAGCAGAGATCGGAGCTGCGCCTTCTTTTTCCCTCATGAGGAAGTTTCAGACTGCAGTGAGGTTCCCCCTCAGTCTTCACAGCCCAAATCAGGCTTGCCCAGCATCCCTGCAATACAAATGCAGTAACAAACCGGCTGGTTTTGTGTGCCACCATGGCCACCAAGGCTGGGTGGCCTTGTCACAGCCTTACCCACGTCCCTGCAGAGCCAGAGGACGGACGTGGCTCTGCACAACTGTGCTTGTACCCTCAGGAGCTGTCCCAGGAGCTCTGCACCTGGATAGCCCTGGGCAGTTCAGTGCTGCCTCTGCCCTCAGACCAGCAGAGCCACAGCTCCCTCGGGTCCCAAAAGCACAGAGCTCATGTTTTCCTTTGTCACAGCCCCTCCTGGGGTGGCTTCACCCCCAGGACACCCCTCAGCCTCACCCCCAGGACAGAGGGGCCTGCCCGGGGCAGCAGCACCTCAGCAAGTGTTGTGGTGAATGAACCAACCAGGGGGCCACAGAGCCCAGAAACAGAGGTTTGGTGGGCTGGTACCAGGGAGTGAGAACCCCTTTCTGTGAGGATGGCTTCTGCCTTTGAATCCCTAGGATTCCTGAGGGGCGGTTCTGTCTGCAGTTGACAGACACCCCTTGTGTCCCCTAAGGGAAGGTGTCCTGACCTGTCGCACCTTTCTCCTCTTCCTATAGGTAGGGACCTATGCCATCCCTGCCCCCTTCCCTGTATCCCTTTAAAGCCCCGCAGTCTCTTGCCTTGTCCTCTTCGTATCCCATCCCCTTCAAGGGAGCTCCTACAATAAATCCTTGGAACACCGGCCGAAGGAGCCTCCTCTGCTCATTTGTTTCTGGCCACGCCTGGGCTATCCACAAGCCCCAGGCACGCTGGGCTCCGTGCTCTCCACCGCCCGGGCTGGGAGGCTGGCTAGCGAGGCACCGAGGTGCCCCGGGGCGTCCGCCCTTTGTGTGGGACATTCCAGACCAAGCTGCAGCCCCCCCAGCCCAGCCAGCGTGCCGGCGTATTAATATAAGCAAGGTGGCACTGACCCTCTGCCACTGGTGAAGCAGCAGCGGGTCCCTTGTGCTGGAGGGGGATCACAGGGCACAATCCTGCAGCTCAGCGCCCGCTCCTGAGCTTCTCAGGAGGGGAATCCTGGGCAGAGCCCTCCCCAGGGGCTGTGGGGCCGGGGGCTGTGCTGGCTCCTCGCTGACCCCGGGCCTGTGGCTCTCTGCCCTCAGGATGCCATCGATGACAAGCTGGACACCAAGCACTACCCGTACATCTCCACGCGCTCCTCCGCCTCCTTCAGCACCACTGCCGTCAGGTGGGTGCCCCCTGCCCCCCCGTCCGTCCCCACCTGGCTCCCTGTCAGCTTCCACCCCACACCAGCCCCAGGGGCTGGATCCAGCAGCAGGTCTGGGAGCTGCTCTGAGGGCATTCAGGCATCCTGTGCCTCAGTTTCCCCTCAGGCACTTCGTGTCTCCGTTCTCTTGAGGCACCCCAGGTCTCCATTTCCCTTTAGGCATGCCATTCCTCAGTTTCCCTCCAGACAGCCTGTGCCTCTGTATCCCTTTAGGAATCCCTTGTCTCAGTTTCCTTCAGGCGTCCTGTGCCTCAGTTTCCCTTCAGGCACCCTCTATCCCTGTTTTTCTTTAGGCATCCTGTGCTCCCATTTCCCTACAGATACCCTGTGCCTCTGTTTCCCTTTAGGAATCCCATTCCTCACTTTACCTTCAGGCACCCTCTATCCCTGTTTTTCTTTAGGCATCCTGTGCTCCCATTTCCCTACAGATACCCTGTGCCTCTGTTTCCCTTTAGGAATCCCATTCCTCAGTTTACCTTCAGGCACTCAGTCTTGGTTTTCCTTCAGGTGCCCCGTGCCTCAGTTTCCCTCCAAGCATCCTATTCCTCAGTTTCCCTCCAGACGTGCTGTCTCTCCTGCCACTCCATTTCTCTTTAGAAATCCCATGTCTCATTTACCCTTCAGACAGCCCGTGCCTCAGTTTCCCTCCCTGTAACAGCGAGCAGCACTCGCCTCTGGAACACTGGACTTTTCCTGCTGTAGCAGCAATGTCTGTGTGATTTAATTAAGATTAAGGTGCCTCGTGCCCGTCCTTCACCCTCCTCTTCCTCTCCTCAGTGCCCGCTACGGCCACTGGCACAAGAACAAGGCCCCGGGCGAGTACCGCAGCGGCCCCCGCCTCATCATCTTCATCCTGGGCGGGGTGAGCATGAACGAGATGCGCTGCGCCTACGAGGTGACACAAGCCAGCGGCAAGTGGGAGGTGCTAATAGGTGAGTGGTGGCCCCGGGGCTGGCCCCTCCCGCTGGCTGCTCATCCCACGCTCCATCCCGCAAATTCCCGGCTCCAGACGACTGCGGGAGCTGGAACTCTGCGGAAAGGTTTTCTCCGGACATCTGTTGTCACCCCTGTGTGTCCCCCTCTTCCCCATCTGGGTTGCGTCACTCCAAACATCCTCATTTTTGCTTCCATGTTCTCATCCCCCCTGGCTGGTTTTGTCCGAGCAGGGCTGGGTGAGAGGGGAGGAGGCTTGGCAGCTCAGATTGCTCCTGTTCCATCGGTTTTAGGGTCATTGCAGGAAGAGAAGTGCAAAATAAAGAGGGGTGCAAACAGGAGCCGCGTTTTTCAGTTGCACAGGACGTGCAACAGGACATGCTCAGGGTCAGCTCTTATCTGCTCCCAGGGGAGCAGGAGACAGAGGACACTCTGCCAGGTGTTAGCAAGGAGCTGTTAGGTCCCCTAAAATTTCTCTGGGAAGTACAGCGTGGATGCACACCTTATAGGGCACAGACAGACACCCCTCATTGTCTCATCTGATCCCTGGATTCTTGCCCAGGGTGCCTGGTGGAGCCTGTCCCTGGCATCTCTTCTCCTTGGGAGCAGCATCCCAGTCTCCATCACTTGCTGCCCCAGCTGTGTCCCCCATCACCGGACACCCATCCCAGCTCCATCCTGCCTGCCACCCATCTCATCCCGCCTCTCTCCGGGGTCCATCCCCTGCATGCGCCTCCAAAGCTCCGGGCTTCAGCCGCGTCCTTCCTCTTCCTCCCCCCAAAAGCAGCTGGTGGTGATTGTGGCGTGGGGGAGCCTCGGCGCAGCCGTCAGCCCTGCTCTGTTCTCCCGCAGGTTCTACTCACATTCTCACTCCCACCAAATTTCTCATGGACCTGAGGCACCCCGACTTCAGGGACTCCACTAGGGTATCATTTGAGGATCAGGCTCCAGCAATGGAGTGAGCCAAAGAAACCAAGTAAAGGCAGCTTATTAATGAAAAAGAAACTCTTCCTCCCCGAAGGGTTTTCTTTGATTCTTCGGTTCCTCCTTTCTTTAATTGTTGTTTTGGGGATTTTTGGGTTCTCCGATAAGAAAATGCTTGCGGTTCCTCCGACCAGGTGGAAAAGCATCCGGCGTCGCTCCATCATCCCTCAGCCATGTCCCCTGGCCGGCTCCTTCATGCCATCCCCCTCGCCAGGGCCGGAGGGGTCAGGATCCCGCCTGCCCCACAGGCGTCCCAGGGCCAGGCAGGGGGACGGAGCTCCCGGGATGCTGCCCTGGGAGCGGCTGGAGCGAGACTGGGGGAGAGGGGCAGCAGCGGAGACCCCCGCACTCGTCCTGGTCCCTCCCCACAGGCTGAGCGCTGCTGGGGCCCCCCAGCTCTGGGGTGCCCTGGGGCAGGAATCCCCCTCAGCTCAGGTTTGCTCGTGGATAGGCAGGAGCCTCCTGACGTTGCAGACCCACAAACTCTGCTCCGGGGTTCAGCTGCTGCTGGTTTCTCCAGTGAGTGCCACCCTGGCATCCCCTGTGTGCTGGTCCCTGCAGTGCCAGGGTGGCTGTGCGCCTGAGCCAGTGTGGGCAGCGTGGTGGGAGCCCCACTGGCACCGTGCGGGGGGACCCCGAGCGAGGGGCAGCAGAAGGCGTGAGCCCTTTTCTTCCTTGTCCCCTCCCAGCCCTCCCAGCCACCTCTGTGTCCCCAGGATGCTCCGTGCAGGTTGGGGGACCTGGGGAAGGTCCCTCCATGCCGGCTGTTCCCTGCGTCTCCCACCCCTGCACCCCGCCAGTGCCTCCCGCATCCCCCATGGCTCCTGGAGCGACCCCAGTGCCACAACCCCCCTGCACCGGCTCCATCCCTCACCTCCATTCCTCCTCCTCCGTCCTCTTCCCGTTCTCCATGTCCCCACAACCTCCCCCCGTCCCCATAGACTGCATTTCCTCGCAAGCATTTCCAGCGGCGCAGGGCTGGCGCCGCCAGGTAAGGGGGACCCGGGGCAGCGGGGACAGCGGCCGGGGTGCAGCTGGGGGGTCCCAAAGCCATCGCTGATCCCCTTCCACCCCTTCTCCTCTGCTCCCACAGGGTCCACGCACATCCTCACCCCACAGAAACTGCTGGACACGCTGAAGAAACTCAATAAAACAGAGGAAGAGAGCAGCAGTTAAAAGGAAACGCTGTCACCACTCGATGCCGACCCACGTCCCCGCCGGGCGCCCGGCCCCGGGTGCCGCCCTGCACCCGGTGGGCCCAGCTTCTCTCTTGTTCTTGTGTTGAACCCCCCCTCCCCTCCCAGTGCCTCCCCCCATCTCATTTTATCCACAGGGAGGGGATAACAGCCAAAAAAAAAATAATATATATATATATATAAAGAAAATGGATGCATAGTGTTTAAGAGAAAAAGGAAAAAAAAAATCTATATATTTGTAGCTGCAGCTATGGGAAGCGCCCAGGAGCTCATTGCTGAGTAACCATCTGCCCATTGCTAGTGAATGTGGTGGGGAAAATGACAGAAAAATACATTTTTTGGGGAATGCTCCTCCTTGGGGGTCTCGCGTGGATGGCAGGACAGGTGGACAGACACCCCACACCGCTGCAGCCGCTGCTCAGGTGGGCACCAGGCTGGCACCACCATCTGTCCCGTGGCTTTTGGGGTGGTGGGTGCTCCTGCCAGATGTGCACGCCAACATCTGGACGGGAATTTGGGATGGGGATGGTGCGGGGGTGCAGCCAGGACGCTTCACACCATGGTAATTCCCATGTGAAAAGGGACCAAACCGGTCAAAACTGGGAGCTGGGGCCTGTCGGCTTGCACGGCCCTGCTGCAGCCCCGCCTCCCTCTCTCTGGGAATTCCTTCAGAAATATATATATATATAAAATAAAAAGCTATTTTATATATATATATCTATGTGCTCTCTCTCCATGGATACCTCTCCATCCCTCCCCACGGAAGCTCGGTCCCGTGCCCGGCTCCGCTCGTGTCGTCCTGTGGTGAAGCGTTTCTGAGCGTGCCGTCGCCCTGAGGCCCCCCAAAAACCCTCTGGGCCCTCCCCAAAACCCTCTGGGGCCCCCCAAACCCTCCAGGCCCCCCTCAAACCCTCTGGACTCTGTGTATATTAATGACTGTGTCTTGTGACGTTCTTACGAGCTTGGTGTATAGTGATTTCCCCAGACCTCTGATTTTAGTTGGGTTTTTATTTGACGCCCCTGGATTGCCCCCTCCCCTTGCCATTAGATGCACTGCAATATTTTGGGGTCTATGGTTTTGTTCTCTTCCCCCTGAAGGCTGTGACCCCCCTTTTCCTTCCCTAAAATTGCTCTTTCTTGCCTCGTTGGTGGTTAGCCCCCCCTCTTTCCCCTCCCTTCCCATCTGCTCCTTGCCCATAAAGTTAAATATATATTTTTAGGGCAAAGGCTGTATCATTGCACTGATATTTGTTGGTTCCCCCTCGGTCTCCCAGCCCGTTTCTGTTCCTCCTCGGTTTAGCAATGCAAATGCTTCAGGATCTTGTATGTTGGACATTATTATTATTATTTTTTTTTCTGTTACAGTTATTTATATAAAAAATAATTTATCAAAAAGGAAAACTTTAAAAAAAAATAATCTAGTCTGTCTTGGAACTTGTTTACCTTGAAATTACTGGAATCTAAATGTTTGAAAGTGTTGAAGCACAAACATGTATCATCTCTGTATATCTGTTCTTCTGTACTAAAGCACTCGAGTGACTAAATAAAAGCGATCTCCATCCCTAGTGCAACCGGGGCTGTGCTGTGCTGCTCCCTCAGGGCCAGGAAAACAGGGAAAAGGCATGGGAAAATATTCCATCCAACCCCAAGGGAGGGCTCCTGGTGTGGGAATGCCAAACCTCCCCCTAGGAGTGGCTTTGCGAAGGAAAATCAGCACACGAGTTGTCCAACCACGTTTATTTCCTTCAAAAATAGGTGATTTCTTCGTACAAAATACCACCCCAGTGGCTCTGCTGGGCGTTAAAAAATAGGGGATAAGGAAAAAAAACCCCATCATTTGGTCCTGGCAACTGCATTTGGGATAATAAACCATACTTCCCACATGCTTCCATCACACTCTGGCTGGGCTGGGGGGGAGAGGGGTCACAGCTTCCAGCTTGGGGCACGGGCATGAGCAGAGGCAACACAAAAACCTATTTAAAATCCCCTAAACCTCTTTCAAATCCCCCAAACCCAGCCCTCTCCCCTCAAAAAAGGAGCAGGGGACAGCCCCATTCCCAGCCTCTCTGCGCTCAGGATCAGGCTCAGGGGGAGCTTGGAAGGCTCCAGCCCTGAGTTACTCACTGATCCCAACCTCCAAATGTGGGTATTCGTACACAAATAACAGCAAAAATAAATACATTTGACACTGGCACTTCAGGTAGGTCCTACACAGGCTGAGGTGCTGGGGACTGAGCAGGGGGTTTGGCCGGACCCATGCCAGGAAAAGCGGCCCCAACCACAGCCTTTTCCCTAAAAAACAGGCATTAACTCATTAGAAACCCAGCTGGGAGGGACAGGGGCTCTGCAGACCCCACACCTGCTTTGGCCTCAGCAGGTGGTTTTTCCTCTACCAGCCCAGGTCCCCTGGGAATGCCAGGGGGAAATCCTCAAATCCTTCATTTTATTTTCTGCCTGGATGATGCTGTGGGCTGCCACATCCAGGGATGATCAGAAAAACCCCCAAAAATGCCCTAAGGGTTGTGCTGGAAAAGCAAACCAGAATATAGACATATATATGTGTATCTATAGAAAGATATATCTATAGAATCAGACACAGATCTGTACATACACAGACCTATATATGTCTCTCTAGATACAGATATATAAATATGGATACGTCTATATCTAGATATATCCATTTATAGATACACACATATATCACACACACACGTTATAGATCATCAATCAACACTCAAAAGAGTGATTTAGCTGCTTCCTAGCTAAAAGAGTCACATAAAAACCACCAAAAAAAAGTTTCCCCGGGGAGGATCCCGTTGGGTTCAAGTCCATGGGCAGAGGGCACAGGGGCTGAGCCCCTTGAGGAGGCCTAGAGGCTGGGATAGGGGTGGAATAGGGAATGCCAGGGAATCCCAGGTATTTCTGCCCCCACAGAAAGGTGAACACAGCTGCCGAGGGGGGCTCTGCCTGTGCAGGGCCCACACGAGGTCAGAGCACCCCCAGAAGTGCTCAGGGTGGGGCGGTCACTGCCCTGGGGGGACAGGGCCACGCCGCCGGTGCCAGGGACGGTGCTGCGGGATGCCGCAGGCCCCAGGAGACTCCTGCCCGCGCCTTCCCCCCTCCCGCAGCTTGGGGGGTCCCGAAAACGGACAGACGGAGGGACAAGGCATGCAGGAACCGCAGGGAGGGGGTGGGAGCCAGGGCAGGACCCCCGCAGACCCCTCCAGCCTGCTGCCCCCAGATGTGGCGGGGAGCACCCTGTGCAGGGACGCTGAGGGGGCTCATCCTCCTCATCCTCTTCCTCATGGCGGGGAGGGTTTGGAGGTGCCGGCAGGAGCCTCAGAAGAGGCAGGAGCCGCGCAGGCCCCGCGCCCGGCCCAGCTCTGCGGCCAGGGCCCGGCTCATGCGGGTGGTGGTGAGCCTCACGCTCTGGGCAGCCTGCACGGCCCGGCTGAGGGACCAGTTCAGCTCCTGCAGCTCCTCCAGCTCCAGGCTCAGGCAGCGGTGGCGGCCCTGGCGCCGGGGGGGACGCTCTGCCCGCCGGGGCCCCACGGTGACACCGAGGGGGACCCCGGCCAGGGCTGGGGCTGAGGTAGGAACTGCTGGGGAGCAGTAGCTGGGAAGAAGAAGGGACATGGGCTCAGTGTTGCTGTGCCCCCCCCAGAGCTCTGTGCCCCTACTCCACCTTATTTCCATCCCTCTTCCCCATCTCCTCCACCCCCACCCCACAGCACAACCCCCTAAGCACAGCCCACCCCAGAGGAGAGGGTGGCCATGTCACCCCATTGCCATGGGCAAACCAGTGGGTCCCTGGGGTGGGGAGAGCTCCTCCCGGGTTCCCTCTGCACCCCTGGGGGATGCTGACCACCCCCGAGCCCCCTCCCAGCCCCAAAGGCGTCCTTACAGCATGGAGGGCACGTAAGGCGCGAGGGGGATGGGTGCCAGGCAGACGGTGGCAGCGGTGGCAGCAGGGGTGGCTGCCAAGTACCAAATTCCGGGCTGCTCCGGCTTCTCGGCTCCAACGTGGGAGCCTGGGGGACAGGTGACACCAGGGCCATGCTCTGCTGTAGGGAGGAAGGTGGTTAGATGTCCCCAGGGGGGTTAGACGTCCCCAGGGGTGTGCATCCAGTGGCAGCCCCAGGTGACATCACCCCCTGTGCCACACTGGGCAGCCACTGCTGGGTGAGGACACCTGCACCCGCAGGTGGCACCGTTGGTTGTCACTTCTGTCCCCAAGGAGTGTCAGGGGGCTGAGGTTGTTCCCTGTCCCCCACCCAGCCCCCACGCAGGGATGAGCCGTGCCAGGCACATGTCACCCTTGTCACCCACCGTGTGTGGCTCTGTCCCTGCTGCCCGGCGCAGAGGGGCCCATGAGTGCCCGGCAAGTGGGGCAGGACGTCCTCCTCGGGGTGCTGTGCTGGGGCTGCCGGGGGGCATCACCTGCCCCGAATCCACCTGTGGAGAGAGGAAATCAGGAATGTCCCGTGCAGACCCAGCCAGGGATGTTTGGGAAGAGCTGAGTGTTTTGGGGGGGCTGATAGGATGGGAGGGGGAGCTTTCCCTGCAGGGAAAGGGGGGTCTGCAAAGGTGGGCTCTGCACTGGCACCTGGGACAGGGCTGGGGACAGGTGACACTGCTGCCGGTGACACCAGGAATCCCAGGGAATCCCAGGAATCCCAGGTATTTCTGCCCACACAGGCACAGAGATAAACACAGATGCCAAAGGGGGACCTCCACGAGGTCAGAGCATCCCCAGAGCTGCTCAGCTCGGGCAGGTCCCCTTGGGGGACAGTGGGGTCTGGCCGAGGGACAGTGGGGAGAGCCTCAGGCCATGAGGAATGGGTTTTCTGTCCCCTCCCTAAGCCTCTCCAGTTAATTAATTGAAGTCGTTAGCAGCTCTGTTAGGGATGGCAGGGAAGGCTGGAAGGGGCTGGGGGCCACTCACCTGATGCCGTCCTGCCCCTGTGACACCGGGGACACCCCGAGGTGCCCGGCTCCTCTCGGGGTGCTGGGGCGGCACGCGGTGTCCCCGCCTGGTACCGTGTCCCTGCCAAACCCCAGCGTGAGCACGGCCACGGTCCCCAAGGTGAGGGTGGCCGCTCTCAGCCCCACCACCGACCGCCACAAGCACCCACCTGTGTACTGTCCCCGAAATGTCACCGCCCCCGGGGGCTTCCCAAGGTGCTTCCGCAGGGAGGGAGGTGCCCGGGGCGCGGCGGGTGAGGGCTCTGACTGGGAGGCTGCGGCGGAGGACAGGGAAGCGGGGTGGGATCCGCCGGCGCCGAGCTCCGGACCTGCAGGACCCGCCCTGGGCTGAGCACTGAGGGATCCATGGGACCGCCAGGATCTGGTCCCCGCGGTCCTGCAGCCGGGAAACACCCCGCTCCGCTTGGGAAGGGGAAGCGGCACGCAGGGAGGAGTGCGTTCCCGCTGTCCCCTCCGTCCCCACCCCGGTGGGGTCCCACTCACCGAGGTCCAGCTCCGGCCCGTCCCGCGGCAGCGATGCCGACCTGTCCCTCCGCATGGGTGTGACCCCAAGGGCCACCCTGCCCCGCACCGGGGGGCTCGGGTCCCTGCAGAGGGGACAGAGGTGCTGTCACCACCCACCAAGCTGGCAGTCCCCTCAAGCCAAACCTCTCCCTGGTCACAGCAGGGGTGGGGACAGGCTGAGGCTGGGGATGCCCCCACGCTGCCCCCCACAAGCCCCAGGTCCCTCCTGCCGCCTACCCCGAGGGTGCTGCGTCCTGGGGGGATGATGGTCCGCTGGCCACCGTCTCCCTCCTGGCCGGGGCGACACGGGGAGTGGCTTTTGCCTCGGGATAGCGTCGGGAGTGCTGCGGACTCTCCTCCAGCCTCTGCCGCAGCCGCCACACCTCGTCCCGCAGGGCCCGGATGGCCTGGCTGCCCCAGGACAGATGTCACAGTGAGGGGGGCTGCAGCCAGCAGGGACCCCAACAGCTCTGGGTGCCTTGGGGGAGCATCGGCACCTCCCTCCCGGATCCCCCATCCCCAGCACCGGCACCCAGCAGCTGTGACGCTCCAGGCTGGGCTGGGGTCCAACCTCAGCCACCACATGGGTGCCCAGTGGGTGCCTTTGGGGTCCCCTGTGTCACCCGGGGGGTTTGGCCTGGTTTGGGGCGGCGCGGACACAGACACTCACTCGCGCTCCAGACGGGAGCCCAGCAGGTCACAGTGAGCCGGCTCGAGGGACGGCAGGTCAGGGGACAGGAGGGTGGGGGATGGTGTTTCGGGGGATGGCAGGGGGCTGGTTGGGCTCCTGGCCACGGCTGAGGGGTGGCCACCGGCGCTGGCACAGCTCCTGTCTCCCACCTCTGAGTCGGTGTGAGCTGGGGAGGAAGGGGAGCGCAGTGAGCCAAAGTCAGAGAGGAGACTGGGACACATCTCCCTCCAGGCCAGCACCACAAGGAGGACTGGGAACCCCATAAACCAGAGCCACAGAGCCAGGGCCCCCCCCAGTCTCTCTCCCTCCCCAAGCCCCGTGTACTCACTGCCATCACCGTCGGGGTCCGGCCCTGCCTCACTGCCTGCGCTCTCGGCCCAGCGAGGGGGGGAGCTGCTCTGTGAGGGGCTGCTGGGGGGCAGCTGGGGCCCCCCTGTGCCCCCCGGGGGGTAGATGCCCATCAGTGCTGTGTCAGAGGGAAGCGGGGTGGTCTCTCTCTTCCGTGGGGTACGGAGCGTGGTGGGGATGGGGACGGAAGGTCCCAGTGAGCCCGGAGTCCTGGGGAAGGGACGGGGTCATGCAGGCAGCCCCCATGGCTCATCCCACGGCCTCCTGCACATCTCCGACCCCCCGGAGTCCTGCTCCCCACACCCTCAATGCCTCCCCGCCATCCCTGCTCCTCTTCAATCCCCCAAATCCCGCAGACAGAGCCGAATTCCTGAAGGCAGGACCGTGGGCCGTACCCTGTGCCGGGGGGATGGCGCTCGGGGGTGTGCACGGGCGGTGACACCCTGCTGGCCTCCGAGCCCACGAAGCCACTGTCGGTCTCTGGGGACACGATGCGCTGCTCCTGCAGGCACAGGGAGAGCAGCATTGGTGCCCAGCACCCCAGGACGCTCTGGGGGTGCTCTCAGGTGGGGACCTGCAGTCCCAGGGACTCACCTTGCGGGGCCCGTGCTGGGTGGCAGCGCTGCCTGTCCCACTGCTGCGGCGGGACAGAGGCATCCCTGGTGGCCCAGGGACGCCCAGGAGGGGCTTGGCAGAGGCTGTCGGATCCTCAGCAGTAGCAGGGGATGGGTGGCCCTGTGTCTCCCCCAGGTTTAGGGGTCTTTTGGGGGAAAGCATCGCAGAGCTTCTCTCCGGGAAGTGCCTGTGGGGAAGGGATGGAGCAGGAATGATGGGGCAGAGCAACGCCAAGCGTGGGAAATGTCCTGGTCCAGCTCTCCTATGGAGGCTGCTAACTCTGAGGTAGAACTGGAGATCTGATGTCAAACCTCCTGCACACCCCTGCCTGGGGACTCGGCCTCCCACAGCACTTACAAAGGGAGGGTCTCGAGGCTGGCCCCCTCCTCGAGTGACCGTGTCCTGCAGGGGACCTTGCGGGGGCCACTGTCCCCTGCTGTGGGTGCATCCACCTCCTCCTGGGACCCGCTCTCCACCAGGCTCAGCTGCTCCAGGCTCAGCGACTCTGGCAACGACTTGAAGTGCTTGTACCTGGGGGGACCCGCGGGCAGAAGGTGCATTTGGGGACATGCTTCGTGCCCGTGTCCCCCCACCCCACTGCCAGGGCACTCACTGCTCCAACAGGTCCTCGAAATCCTCCTCCACTTGGCGCTGCTTGTGCCAGAGGGGCCAGGGCAGGCCCCCTGCCACTTCCTCGCTGTCCCCTGCTGTTCCCCGGGGACCCTCCACCACCGCAGGGCTCTGCTGGGCACAGCAAAAGGGAGTGAGAGAGGCAACTCCCCACAACTGCAGTGGGGCGGGGAACCTTTGCACCCCCAGCTCACCTCGGGGCACGGGGAATGGGCGGCCGGCGGCGGGGATGGGGCTGGAGGGCAGCGGGGCTGTGGAGGGGGCTGTGGAGGAGGCTGAGGGAGGGGCTGCGGGAGGGGCTGCCACCTGCGCCCCGGCTCCAGCAGCTCCTTCAGCCCCTCCAGGCGCAGCCCCAGGCGGTAAATCTCCCCTTCCACCGCCCTGCAAGACATCAGCCATCAGTGCGGGGGGGACAGCGGGGGCTCTGGGGAAGGGGTGGCAGGGAGATCGAGCACGTACCGGTCAGGATCAAACCCCCCGGCAGCCCCCGGGAGCTGCTGCCGGCCCCGCAGGTATTCCCGCTCCAGCGCATCCTGCGCGTTCTTCAGCATCCTCATCCTCTGCGGCACAAGGGTGCGGGGTCCGAGCCTGCCCACTCGGCCCCGGGCACCACCACCCCCCGGTCCTGCCGCCCCCCCCGGGCTGGGGGTAGGGGAAGGGGCTGGCGCACCTGGAGCTGTTCCGAGGGTGTGGGGGTCCCTTCACGCATCCAGCTTTCGAAGGATTCCACCTGGCCGGGATTGCACGGGCTGAGCCCGGCCCTGCTGTAGCCCCCCCTCTCGCACCCCCCAGAGCCCCTCCCCGCCGCCCCCCATATGAAGCATGCCCAGAGACTGCTCCAGTGCAATCCCCCACCGCAGCCCC
>VWPU01005656.1:0-249978 GCA_013398955.1 Callaeas wilsoni | reverse complement strand
CTTCCCTTCCCTTCCCTCCCTCTTGTTGGATCCTCTCATCTTTAGAAAGGATCTAACAGGATCCTTCCTTTCTTGACTATAACGAGCGGCTTTGTGGTGCTTAATTGCTGGCTGGGGTTAAACTATCACAAGATCCTTAAAGATTTACACCCTTGAGTGGTCTCAGAAAAGCTGTATTTTTTTTAAGCCTGGGTTTCTTCCCTGCTTTCTTCCCAGTTTATTTCACTGAGAGAAGATGTGGCTTTTAAAGTCACCCTCAAGGCTTGTTGTTTTCAAAGATCAGTGGAGGTAGCAGTCTTTGGCCAGGGATAAGATGGCACTCTGATTGCACCAGCATATTCAAGACTGAAAAAATGGAAAACCCCTACTTGGTCAGAATGGGTTTCAACAAAATTTTTGGAGTATGTTTTGGAGTTGTTTGGGGTTTGTATTTGTTTTGTTTTGGGTTTTTTTTGGTTTTTTTTTTTTAAGTGTAGCTGGATTTTGCTTGTGGTCAAGAAAATAATCAAGTGTAGTTCATCATATCTTATTTTTGTTTTGAGAAGCTTTAATTTTTGAAACATCCTCAGGATGCAGTTTGAACCTCACAAAAGAGAATACTGTAGACCTCTTTTTCACAGCCTCTCTCCATCATTCCTTTCTATGATCTAAGACGTTCCATCCCATTCCATTCTTTCTATTAACAATAATGTGTCAGTAAATGTATGTTAGATTTTGTGGACTGTAGGAAGATTACTCAAAAGGCCAGGAGTCTCAGCGCTATATTTAATAGCAGAAAAAGTGGCTAAAACTTTTAATTATACCAGAAAAAATGAGTTTTTTCAATGTAGACTGTTATTTTCAGTGAAAAAGTGGAAGTAATTACTTGAAACAGCAGTAAACTTTGTGCTGTGTTATAGAATACGTCCAATAATGAAATTGTTCTTAGAGTTATGGATTTGAGACTTTAATACCAGAGTTCGGTACTGACTGATTTTTTTTTCTAATCTGGAAATCAATTTACTGTGAAATGAAATGCACTTTAAAAATGCAATTATAAAGTATGGCAGCATTTCAATTTACTGTGAAATGAAATGCACTTTAAAAATGCAATTATAAAGTATGGCAGCATTTGTAGTTGTGTCTTGAGATTTGGTTTTGGATTTTGAAAATAAGGGCTGTGTCTTTGTAATGTTGCCTTCAGTGTTTGGATGGACTTCATTTTTTGTAAGAGTGAGTTTTAATGGTAAGACAAAGAAAAGAAAGGGACAGTCATTGGGGAGCAGGCTGTGTATTCTGAGACTCTCTAAAAATGTTGCCTTGTTGAACACTGATCTTGACAGAGAAAGCAGTATCACTAAGTTTTTTTTCCTTTATAATCTATTAAGCACTGATTACTCTTTTAGTGTTAGCTGGGAACATGTGTATTCTATGATAGATTTTTCCTTTTAATGTAACTTCCAGGTTTTCTTAGACATTTTTGAGCAAAGTTGAGGTTTTGGTGTTTGTCATTACACATGCATAATTGGTCAGTCTCGTTGCATAGCTTGCTTTCTTTGCATTTATTGGTTTGCATCAGAACTCAAGGAGATGACATGGTCAAATCTGCCAGTTTTCCCACACATTGTATAAGGATAGCAGCAGTCAGTGGAAAAAGCTGAATTTAAGGTTAGTGCTTTAAATGCTTCATACCCCTAGCCTTTTAACCTTGGCCTTTTATTTAGAGGAATATTTTAGGCTTTTCAACAAGACGTTATTTTCATTATATTGAACAGGAAGTACAGGTTCATAGAAATAATTATATTCTGGGAAATGGCCCAACTCTTGGCTTTCTGTGCTTAAACCAACTCATGGTTCTCTTGCAAGGCCTTTTTGTGTGGAGAGTCTCAGTCTGGATGTCATCACTAAAGCCCGTTGCCGAACGAAAGTTCTGTCTAGCAGGAGTAGGATAAAATTCCTTTCTGTGCAGTCTGTGGTCCCATGTGCCCATCACTCTCAATGGAACAATAGGGCTAAAGGTTAAACAATGATACAGGTCAAATAAACAACCTTTTTCAAATGTTAGCACGCTGTATGTCAATTACTTGTCAGTTCTTAGACTATTATCTGGTTTTAAAATGACAGCTTGTCCTAGAGGGGTTAGAAAGAAGGTAATCTCTGCTAGAAGATTAAATGGTCTAGGATCTTCTTAAAAGTTTTCGGTCAAATCTGTGAACTAACAGGTGAATTACTTTGTTCTCCTTGTTTATTTGACATTTGGATTTTTATTTTTACTTTTAAAAACTGCTTTTGTTGTAGTTAGGAGAGGTGGAATGTTTCAGCTTTATACCAATAAGGATATAGCTCCTGTTGAGATGGTTTGCTTTGGAAAATTAAGTGGCTCTGGACCTCTGATGATGCTGGAGACTGTGTAAGTGCACATTTTGCTGATGTTGATGTATTTTGCAGGCAGATGAGGCAGCTGTAAGCTAGTATTTGCATACCCTGAAAGAATGAACCCTAATAAAGGGCAGAATATGCAGACATTGCTCATCCGTGTCTGCCAAGAGAGCTGCTAACCAAAAGTGACTGAAAATTACAAAGCCTGTCTTGTATCTCCAAGTTGCCTACAGACATCATGTGGAGAAGCTTTGCAGTCATGGGAGAGAAGACAGAAGAATTACATGGCAACAATGACGGAAGCAGAAGTGTCAAATAATCTGTCTATTTATTGAAGATTTTGAATTCTGCATCTTAGTGGAGACGGAATGTTACCATCTGGAGGTTTTTTATTGCCAAGAAGACTTGTTTCCTCTGTTTTTATTTTTGTTTTGATTTTCTATGCCTTCAGGAGTAGTTTAATCGGCTCACCTTTCAATCCTGCATTTCATGACCTAGAGTTGGCAGCCATTCTTCAGTGTCTGGCCTGCATCATATTCCTCACTCCATCTGTTCCATTCCAGGGTTTTGGCCTATTTGTCATCTCATCACCTTGTAATTGTCTTCTAACCCATCTCTCCTCTACCATTTTGTTTCTGTTTGTTTTTATTTCTTTGTTTCTTATATTTCTTCATCACTTTTTCCTATTCCCTCTCCCCAAGAATGGAAAATTTAATGGTGTAAAAGCAGTATTGCCTTATTCCACCCTTAGATGCTTTTGTGCTGGTGTTACCTTCACTTAAATCTTCTTTTTGGCATGTTTTTCTTCCTGTAAACAGAAATAATCATTGACCTGAGGAACCTAGTAAACAAGTAGTGAATAAGAAGCTGTAAAGATGTTACCGTATGCTTATACTAGAATTTGAAATCTTGACTTGGCAGCTGTCTTATATCCCAGCATGTAGTACTTCAGCCTGATTGTTCAAAGTTATTTTTACATATGAATTGTAAAGGTAAGTACTGCCAATCAGCCCAAGTGGAAGCTTTGTAAATTGTAAGATGAAATAGGTGACTAAACCGCAGGTCTTGAGCTGAATGTAGGTTATTGCCACTTGAAATTCAGTGCTTGAACTGGGGCTATTTCATGCAGCTGGCTGCAGCACTGCAATGATGTGAATACTATTCAGTAAACATAATTTCTGTCAGTGGGAGGTTGAGGGTAGCAGAGGCTTTGTAGGCCAGTGCTGCTGGGGGGTCCAGCCGCCTCTGAGTGTTCCTTTGCTTTCTGTGGGACAGGGAGGCAGCAGCTACTTGCTTAGATTTGGGTTCCCTCATGCCAGGCAAAACACTGACTCAGCTGTGGCTTACTTCTCAGCCTCCTTGCTTTGCTGGAGTCACTTAAGGAGACCCATTCATGAACAAGAATCTGTGTTCATTTCCTAGAGTAAACAAAAGAGGATTAGGCTACTTGCTTTTGGTTATTATTATTTGTGATGTTAAAGGTCAAGTATAATATTTCAGCACAGTAGAATTTCGGCTAGGAAAGAAGTTTTTTTTCTTTTCATTTAAGAAATTATTGACACATGAGTTACATTTCACATTTTTCAGAAAGTGATCTACAGAAGTTAAAACAGTCTTGAATATTTCTATGAAGGATTATTTTCATAACTTGCGGCCCATGTTAGATATTGCTAGTGGTACAAATTAAATTAATGTAGAATAATTCAGATGTGGAATATGTAATTAAATTCTGACTTGTCAAACTATAGTGTGAGAAAGAAAGCAATGAAACGATTTGAAAAATAAAGGCTTATAGATAAAGTATTCTACTTGGTGCACATTGTAAGTTTAAACATCAGGACAGTACATATTCAGCTTAGGTTTTAACACTTTAACATTAGATTTGAACATTCTAACATTTTTGTAAATTATTTCTTCTGTATTTCGTGCAGTGGAAATACTATATACCTTTCTAAGTAGGAAAAGTGTCTTTAACAGTGATATCTTCTTTCAGTTTTATGGTGTATTACCAAACCAGGGAAATGCAATCTGTTTGGACCTAATTACCAGTTGGTATGCCAGTATGGGCAATTGAATTGTATATTTGATATCTTCTGAATTAGTTAGAAGACTCAGCTGTGGTGACTAAGTAGGTCACTCCACTCATTAATTGAGGGGCAACTGTTTAATATTGTCCATTGTGCCACTTCACAGCCTGTCACTTTCCAAACTGCCTTCTGGCAATGCAGCTCCACAGGGAAGCCATCAGCCTTCTCGTATTGGAATGACGTTCAAGAGACATGCGCTTAATTTGGATAAAATGAATAAAAGCACAAAGAAAATGGTAAAGATGGGGGTGAAATTTAAAGCAATTTATTATGATGCAAGATTATAGGACATTGCTGCTAGCAGTTTCTTTTCTTGTGAGATGCCCAAATTTGAGAAAAAAACCCCAAACCAGACCTTGTACAAAATTAATCTTTAAAATAAAGAAATTACAAAATCTTATCATTTTACTGTTATGGCTTTACAATTTTAATTTCAACTTTGTAGCAAATAAAACCCTCAAGTGCCATTGCATAGCAGAAGAATAAAATTTTTTTTAACATCCAGATTATAAAGTTAAACCTTAATTTTTGTGTTAAAATCAATGCTTCAGGCCCAGTACAAAATCTTAGCCCAGTTTGAATCAGGAATTTTAACAGTAAATGTATGAAAATGTTATATTCTTGTATATCAGTTTTATGTCTAACTGAATTATTGTATATACAGTTTTGTCTTTGTTGACAAGTCTTATTAGAAATGCTTAATAAAACAAAACCCTCAATTATCTGACTTAATTAGAACAGACCTATCCATGATTTTGACAACCAGAGACTGGATTATGTTGAAACAGTTTACACAGGGACTGGGTAACAGATAAACCCAATCAAGTATGTAACAATGGGAGATCATTCAGAAAACAAATTAAAATGTACTTGGCCCCATTGTACTTAACCCAGTGCCATTCTTTCAGAAGAACTATTGAATGCAATATTTGGTCAAACCCAGAGTATTAGGGAGCTTGCAAGCATCAGTGTGATGAGAGTCTTGCTCAGTTGAAGACATTACAGACTTTACCAAGCATCTTTCATCCATTCAGGAATGTCATAGGTTGCAGATAATTTGTAAATAGGTCTAAGCATTTGCTAGGTGAACCTATTAAACCTCCTACAGCTCCAGCAAGACTGTAATCTCAGATGGGTGTGTTCTGCCAGGTAGGAGAGCATGGGGAGAGTGATGTGGGCAACATCCCCATGACTAAAAGAAAAAAAATAAAGGCACCTTGCAGTTTGAAACAGAGAACTGTGAAGGGCACAGTAAATGAAATGGCCAAACTATGAAATATATTGCTGTTTCTTCATCAGGAAAAATAAATGAAATATTGCTGTTTGGCAGGGTCAGTCCCACAAAGCTTCGAGGAGTCTGTGTTTCTCTCATTTTGAAGCTATCACAAAAGTAAATTAAAGTTTCTTGAAGGAGCTTATTTCTCTTATTTGAAAGAAGCATTTGAAAACATTGCAGTTAATTGATGTCAGTTTCTCAGTTGTGTTTTTGAGAAGAGATTGACAGTGAGAAATGCCTCATGCTTATTTTGAATTCAGGAATGCAGATGTGCTGTCAAATTAAGCATTAACACACATAGTGCTTGTGTTTTTCTTGGGTATTGTTTAGAATATATTAGGTGCGTGACCTTTGGAGTTACTCACTCAGAACCAGCACATGGGTGATAGCTCAGTGGGGCTCTTACTGTAGCATGCCCTAGGTTTTTCTAAAATGTCTCCAAATAATTAAGAAACATGGCATAGATCTAGTGTTATTAGCATATTTGAAGCGTGCTGTTAATGAATTAGCTGCAAAGCCAAAAGATATTAAAAAAAAAATTAGAACCATCAAACTTGATTCCCTGCCACTCTCACAATGTATTTTACTCTTGTTCACAACAGCATTCTTTTCCTGTGTGGCTGGGTAGTGAAATCAAGCTAGTTTGGTTCTTAGACTTTCTTAACATCCAAAGTTGCATCCCAGCACACACTACAGTGACTTCCAGTTACTCATGTATCTGGAAGTGGCTTTTCTTTGAATCTTTTGGAGGGGTAATAGATTTAAGAAACAGCTTTCAGTAAATGATATATATGATTTCTTTTAAGTTCTTTATGAAAAAAGCAGACTAAAACTCCCTTGTGAAATTGGCAACTGTTCCAGTAGAAAGTGGGAAAGCTCTTAAAGTCCAGTGTGTGGAATAACAGTGTGTGTTTTTTTCCTAAGAGGTGCATCATGGCACAAAGCAAGTTGCAGACAGAAGGGATGAATCTCTTTAGCTTACTAGCTTGGAGATGTTGCTCATTCCATATGACATGGATATAAACCGGAATTTCTATTGCCTTCCTCTTCTGGAAAATATATATAGACTCTGGTGAAGACTTTTCTGCAAAATTGCTGTTCTAAAAGGTAGGGAAGAGTGATTTCATTAGTTAGAATGCTAATAACCAGTCACTAGTAGTTTGGGCCCTTGTCAGTCACTGACTATGAAATTATATGGGCAAATGGTTGAGGAAGATACTCTACAGTAGTTGTGGTTCTTGGAATTGTTAATTTTGGTCTGTGGCCTTCCTACTAGCTTTAAGTGTCCAGCATATTTGACTTTGACATCAAGACATAAAGGAGTCTGAGAGTCCTGCACATCACACTTTTCACCAGGAAACAGAATACTTGGAGCTAAAGTGCAGACCATAGATACCAGTGGCAGCCTAGATCTGCAGCCTTTCAGCTTCATCCACTTGGAATGCAAGAGGGCCATCAAATGAGAACACGTTTATAATACATCTGAGAGGGCTGTTGTAGCTATGAGGTAAATAAATGTTTCTTTTAATGCTCCTGCTGAGTTTCTAACTAGTTGTAGACAGAGAAGAGTACATAGTTGCCGGAGCAAACCCAGAATTAGATCATCTTCCTTCCTTTCTGTGCATGCACCTGTCCGTTGCCACTTCATGTTACTTCAGCCTTGCTGCTCACACTGTTACTAGTGCAGAGCTTGTGGAAGTTCAGTGGAAGTGCCCAGGTGACTTCCTGTCCTGCTGTAATGGGCTGTATGTAGGAGAGGTGACCCCTGGTAAACCTGACCACTCACAAAGTGCTGGGAAATACTAGAAAGTGAGCCTTCCACAAAAGGATTTCTTCTTGCCATTATCTGTAATTAGAACAAATGGAAGGCTGTCAGTGAATACTTTTTTGTGGAATATGAATTTCAGAGTGAGCATCCTCTAACAGTATTTTGCTAGATGAGCCATTAGGACCATATGTATTTGAATACCATGAGTGATGCTCTAAAGGGTAAGCAGTGTATTCTCTACAGGAATGCTTGCTAAAGATCCATGGAGGAGTGTAGTGAGGAAGCTATGCATATGCCTCCTGCAAAAGAATATTTGTTGCTAGAAACTGGTCAGTCTGTGACGTATTCAGTATCATTAAACATACCTTTGATTGACCTTTAAAATGAGGGAAACATGCCTTGCACCCTCACTTTCTTGGGCTACAAGTTTCCTATCTTTAGCAGGTCTTTAGTGCTGGATTCTGGTCTAGTGTGTTTAAAATTATTAGGGTATTCCTTATGGAATTCTTAAAATGTACTTCAGTGACCAGTTGTAGCCAATGTGTTTTTGTTGTGGCTGTTGGCTATTCCTACACCTAACAGATGGCACTCGTGTACACTAACAAGCTGTGGGATAGCTGAGCATTACTAATAAAACCTATCACATGTTAAACTTGACCTGACATTAATCAAGTTTTGAATGCTACAAATGATTCATGGATAATAATTAGTCTCTTGATCATATTAGTGAACATCAGTCTCACAATGCTGCCATTATCTGCTTTCATTCTTATAGGGAACAAATCTATTGCCATAATTAGGTGTTTTTCATGTCTTTTGAGCCAAAATGTTCTGTATGATTAACTTGGTAAAGAGGTTATTTTTAGTCTTTCGGTATGATTGATCTCAGAGCTTCTAGTAAATTAACAAACTGAAAGGCTTTCTATAAGATAATACTTTATAAAAGTATATATTTTTAAATTTTATCAACTGAAAAAATTCCCATGCCTCTTTACACAGTCATTTGGTATATTTTTCATCACCATATGGTTCAGCTGTTGCCAGAGATTACATGGTTCAAAATTGGGGTGATTTTGTTAAACAGGTGAACCTTGGGAGTTTACTTTTACTCTTTTTGTTTAATTACTGAGTTACTGGTTGACATCAACGGCTTTCAAGATGTATGTATTCATACAGACAAAATGTTAGTAGCTTTTCTCTGTTTTTGTCTAGAATTAGCATCTTGAGTGGATGGCTGTGTGAAAGCTAGAATTTGCGCTTTGAGCATACATTTTTTTAAAGGATTTTCATACAGTTTTACAGCCCTGATTTTACAGCCCAAAAGCATGACATTTCTTTTTAAGTAATAAGCAAGTGAGAAGTTTATACTTTGTGTTCCTTATGCAGTTAGGGCAAAGTAGGTAATTTCACTGGTTTACTAAAAATGTAGCAGTTATCTTCAATATGTGTTGGTTCCTAATTAGCATAGGAAACTTCTTTAAGCAATTCCTTCTTAGAGAGCTCAGTTTTTTAATTTATTTTCTACAGTTTTTGATCCTACTTTTCCTTTATGCATATTTTAGGTCATTGGCATGGGTTGGGATATATTTTGTAACTTCATGATTTTTTTCTTAGCATATTAGCTTAAGAATATTTAGTATAAACTGTGGTTTTCTGACTGTGCTCTCAGTTATTATGATGCATTTTCTTTCTTGCCTTTTGTTGCTGGTAAGATAAATATGGCTAAATACAGTGAATAATGGAGGAGGATACATTATAGAATTGGACTTGACCCTGATGTAGATACACTTCAGCTGATACTGTTCTTACCTCATTTTTTTGACGTAAGGTAGCATAATTTATTTTGATTAGGAAATGAGACTAATGCAGAGGAAACCGGGTCATGTTAAATTATTGAAAATCTGCTTTTCAGCATTTTTGTAGGTCATTTGGAGGACAATATTAAATCATATAAATGAGAGATCATTTGTGGTTTTGTGAGGGAAATAAATGTTAACATTGAAGTAGAAATAGTTACTTTATGACCATTTCTTAAGTCACACTCCTGAGACCATGGGCCATGACTTCAGGATCTTCGGGAAGGAACCACTTTGAGGCAAGCAGCCAGTTGTAATAAGCCATTGGCTAGTCAAATACTTTGGGAAGTGCTCATGTATCCAGAGATCTCCTTGAAAGGAGACTCCTGTAGAAGAGAACAGGGAGTGCATTTTTTTTTTGCTGCTGTGGCCCTTCTGGAATATTCTGTCTAGTCTAAATGGGATGGTTTCAGTTGATAAAAAAATGGTATGTGTGGGATATCTTTTGAGGACACATTGAAATATTTGAAGAGTTACATCTGCTTCCTTGTGAAATGTTTGAAATGTGAACTTTGTTTCTAAGAAAAACCTCTAAGAGATGTCTTGGTCAGAGTCTAAAAAGAGGAACAATGAAGAAAAGTTGAAGTAAGAAAAAATTGCTGAGAAATAGGAATTAATTTTTTAATTGCACAGGCAGTACTTCATTGGACAGCTTAATGAAGACTGTGGTTCTCCATCACAGCATGCTGTAATTTGGGATTGCACAGTTTTTCAAATAAATTACTTGGCACTTGAGCATATCACTTGAAGAGGAACTTAAATATGCATGAGAGGAGAAGGTTTCATCCTCATAGCTGTCTGAAAGTCTGAAGTGGTGATCCAGGCTATGTCTGGTTTGGAGCAGGGAGGGTAGGAAGCAGTAGAACTGCCAGAGGTGTGTCTTTGATCCTCTCCCATCTGACCCCAGATAGTTAATTTTACGCTAGGTTTGTTTAGATCAGCTGTTTTACTGGCAGTGCAATGGTAGATGAGATGATTGGTATCCTGAATGCGAAAAAGATAAAAGTCTGCATGAATTGAGTTTCATGTGTTTGTTTTTGGGATTTGTTTTTTTCCTCTTTTTATCTATATTTCAGAAGGTATGTGCTCCCTTTAATTCCCAAAACCATGAATTCCCCAGAGTCACTAAAGATTGTTTTGAAAGTTTTGCCATATATTTGTAGTAATTCAGTCAGTGAACCGCAATCAAAACTTCTCTTAACATTTTGTTTTGGGCTCTATTTCTGTTAAAATATGAACTAGCCAAGTTCTGTTTGGGGGAAGTTTGAGATTCTGGGTTTTATTTTTAAATAATATATGAAGCTTTTCTCCCCTATGGCATAGTTACTCATATGCTATTTGATGCTTTTTAGCTTTGAGACTGAAAGCAGCTGTTCTGTTCTTGATACCTTCTCTGCTTTTAGACACAAAACAAACCAACAACAATGTGATGCTGCAGGACAGGGGAAACTGGAAAGATTCTGCTGAGGAGGAAGGAGCAGAGACCACAGCCATAGCTTAGAGGACCAGCTTCCCTCACTTGATATTAAGCTGCACTCGATAGTATTTTCAAGCCTTGCAGAGCAGCCTGCATATCATCTGAGAGGAAGCTTATACCCCACCAAATGCATGCTTAATTCTTTTCCAGGAGGCCTCCTTTTCAAAATGTAATGTTTGAAAGCTGGAGTTTAGAATATCAGTAGTTTGGATGATGGCTCTGTCATTGCCTGATACAGTTTGATTTCTTTTTGAGAAGTGTGATAGTTGGGATGAATCTGAGCCAGACTATTTTTGCGTTGTTTTAACTGATCTTAACATAAAAATCATTCTGTGGGGTTTCTGATGTCATTCAAAAACAGGATTTATGAAGATTTATGTAGTAGTTTGTCTACAGAGATGTATGAGCTCATGTTTATAAAACTCGACAGTTGTCAGGATGTGAGAATTTCTTCGAGGCTGATGGTGAGGGCTGTCATTCTTGGAGAAAGGGATGGTCCTTCAAGTTGGACTGAAACCTAAGCCAGTGAAGATGCTGGCTCTGTGAAGTTAGGAATGACAGTAGGCCCATGTCTGAAGGTGTTTTATATTCTGGCTAACTGGCAATTCAATTAATAGTTTATTTGTAGCTAATACTTTTGATTGAAGTATGTTCCCTGTCACAGCTCTCTCTGTGGAGTGAACAGGTCCAGATGATCAGTAGTTTGAAGGTGGCTCTGGAAAACTCCATAGGAACTGCAGGCAGAGTTGTTCTATCTTGACTTGAAGTGAAGCATATAGCAGTTCTGAAATAGAAAAAGCAAGGAAAAGGGGCATGTATTTGTCTTGTATTATAACATTCAAAGGGATTTTTTTCTGTATCCCTAAGTATTTCAGGAGGCTAGCAAGCAGTGTCAGTTTTGAATCAGAAATACAGACAAAATGATTAGCAGTATTTGTATATTGTGACACAGGAGATCAATAATTGTTGTATGTGTGCAAGGACCTTAGTAAAATTACTTTGTAGAAAGTCAGTGTGACTTTGCAGAGTCATCATTATGTTTTGGAATCCTCATAACTCGCATTGCATTGTGTTTCCATGAGATATTTTTTTTTTTTTTTTTGTTAGGGCAAGGAAAAGGCACAGTAGTATCTGCTGGACTTATTTATTTTATGAGTAATATAATAGCTGCAAACTCATAGAATCATGTGTCTTGCCTCAGAAATACTGAAACACTAACGAAAACCTACTAGCACCTAAATTTTCTCCCCTTCCTGCTGAAGGAGCAAAGTGATTTCTATGTTGATATAAGTACAGAGAGATCTCTAAAGCGTGAATTTTCAATTATCCACAGAAGAACTGCTGACTGGTTCAGTGTTTTAGCAAAATCAGCTTCAGCAAGTTATTAGTGCTTTTTTGGTGACATACTGCTGCTCTTCATCTCAGTGGTTAAGGAGCAAGGAGAAATTCTGTTACTCATCATACAGCTCCACTCAATCCATGCAATTATACCATTCTATTGCTTAGAGAAGTGTTATTAGATGTAGCAATAATTTTAAATTTAGTTAAAAAGTATGAAAGGAAAAGTTTTAAATGATAAACTGTAATATGAGTATATGGCTTACCGCACTGTTCACGGGGAAGAAGGAAGCTGAAAGAAGTGAACAAAGGTGATCTCAGGTGGAAATAGATGCCATGAGGCTACAAGGAATTGGATGCCAAAAGAGCTGGTTCACATGCATCATTTACCCATCTTTTATAAAACCTCGTTGAGATGCATTGCACTTTATCTGATCCATGGCAGTCATCCCAGTCAAGCAGGTGTGCCATTTATCATGGCGCCGATTAAAAAAGACCATTCTGTTCAAGTTAATGAGAAATTTGAACGTGTGGAACATTGAACAACGTTTTTAAAAAGATGAACCGTGATATTTGCATTTGAAGTTCATAAACCGAAAAAACGTAACTTTTTAAAAGTCAAAAATGCTTGTATGTCAAACATTCCTTTTCTGCTCATTTTCCTGTCATTCCAAACCTTCTGCAATATTCGATGTCTATGTATTCTGCTGTTCACAGACAACCTTTACACAGTTTAATTCTCAAGAAAATTTTTATGGGAATAATGTCAGAGAAAAAGTACATTCCTTCCTGCATTCTCTCCCCCCAATTGCTAATCCTTTCTAGTCAAAATTCCTTTCTAGGGAGAGTGTTATCATTCAAATACGTGTAATTGACCTAATGAGAATGAAAGCAGCATAATGAGAATGAAAGCAGAATAACTGAGAGTACAAAGAAGTGTAGTTATCTGTTGAGGCTTGTTCTGGATTTAAAATCCTTTTGTCTTTGATATCTAATTGGCACTTGGGAGGAGCTGTCTTAGTGAGAACACTGTGGACCTCCAAACTGAAAATGTGTTTGACTCTGAAACTGGGTGGCAGCTTGGTGAGACGGATTCCTTTACGTTTTGTAATTCTGGCTAAGTAGTGAATGAAAAGTCTCAGAATGTATTTCTGAAATGGGAAATTTTAAATTTCTATTTTCCTCTCCATTTATCAAGTTGTAATAGTACTTTAGTGTAGTTTTCTAAAACTACATGTTCATCAGAGTGGAGAGAGTTGCAGGCTAAACAGTGTACGATAATTATTTTATGCTTTTCTACATATTCCAAATTTAAAGATTGTCTCTATATTCTTAAGTTTTATTTTGGGAAGGAATACGTAATACAGTTATGCAAGCTCCAACACCGCAGTAACTGTGTCCTCAAATTGTAGTTCCCTTAAGAACTTCAAAAACAGAAGCAGATACAGAGGTGATTGATTTCTCTTTGCCATGTCAGTTAATACCTTTTGATAAGTTAGCCAGAAATTTATAAAAAGTAAAGTCTCAACTAATTTGAAGTTTCTTGTTTTTGTGGTTTTGATTTGTTTTGTTTTTTAATATTGTTATTCGTTAATATTATTATTATTCACTGATAAGTTTTTTGGTACCTGAATTTAATGAAATCAGTCTTGTGCATTTTTGTATGTTTGAAGCATACTCCTATTACAGCTGACTGGCCAGTCAGTTTTGGAACTGCAAAGTAACTTGCTAGTGATCCACAGAAGACTTAGCTTGTGTAGAAGTTTAAAAAACCCACAAGTTTTAAAACTTTTTGGCATTTATTTAAATATTTTTCCAATGCACTCATTGCTCTAATAAAAGCAAAGACTAACAATAGATTTTTGAAAGAATTTGGGATTATTTTATTGTTATTTTGGGTAGACATATGGTAGCAGAGGCATTACATTGTGAGCCTCAGCTGTAAATTTCAAGATAGCAACTGAGATCAGAAGCCTAATGAAAGCTTCCTATATAATTAGGGCAGATATTCCTAAAGCAAAAGTTTATTTTCTTTTAATGCTGCTAGTTGTGTTTCTGAAATGCAATTCAGGTTATAGCAGCAAAGTGCAGCTTCAAGTTTCAATTATGGTCTTTCTCTTCTGGAAAATTGTGTTTCATTGGACAGTTTCTTACTCAGAATTAAATATTCTTAAAGTATTTTTCCGCTTGACAGTACTCTCATATAGTGTGTTTTTTCCAGTTAAATTGTATAGTTGAAAAGTGAAAAAGTGAAAAGTGAGAAGTTAAATAGTGAAAGCTTTCTTTGTTGTTGGAGCTACAGGCACAAATGTAGGCTAATGACTAAGTAAGAGAAAAGGCTAGCTTTTTATAGCAAAATGATCAGTTGTTCTGCGCAGTTACAGATGTAAGTGAAACGTTGAATTATTAACATTTGAAGTATTTGGCCATCAGACTTCTGATCCATGAAACATAAAAGTGCATTGCTTTTAGTCGTACAGCCTTAGTAGGATACAAATGTTAGTTCTCAGCTCCTTTCAGACTTTATTGACTTAATTTGAATAATTTAATCATAATTTGGTCAGCAGGTCATTAAGTTGAGCTCTAGAAAGGAATTTGTACAAAATTAGCAGACCAGGCCAAAATGATGGTTTTAAAACTGACTGTGATTTACCGGTTCTGTATTTGCTATATTTTGTCAATATGTGGTTACTTTTTCATCAAAGTTTTTTCAAATGTTACTAAAAGTACCTATAACTTCAGGACAGATTCTTCATCTCAACAGTAAAACATAAATTGAAATCATTAAAGAGTTTTTTTGGTAATTCTCCTATTTTTTGCTATTATTGGTCAGTTGTAATTCTCCTTGGTTATTTGCTTTTCCTTAGGCAAGTCATAATTTAAAATGGAAGTATATAATCAATTCACATAAGTGTTGACTAGCTGATTTCAGTGGTTTGTTTAATTAGATGGTTTTTTCTCTGGTAAATTCATCTTGATGGATATATTTGCCTCCATATGGAATTCACAGTCTTTGAAAGCATAAAATAGAATATTCAAGATACAAATTAATTCGAAGAGTTGTTTTACAGTCATGTAGCCGTGTTACTGGTTTATGCCCTAGTTAGGAAGTCTGTCAAACATGAATTTCAAATTATGCCCTGAAGTATTTTTCAGGAGATAAGTTCAATCTAAAGTAAGTGCTACTTGTGTGTTAAAATGGCAAATGGATTTTTAAATTTGCCCACAAATTACTGTAGTGTCCTGTATTAGAATTGATATTTCTTCATTTTCTAGTGTATAGAATCATCTTGGTTTCTAAGTATTTCTTTTTGGAAAAAGGCATTTTCTAGCCTTGAGTATTCTTTGTAGAAACCGCTACTTTGTTGACATTGACATTTCCCAAGCTCTAATGTTAAACCATAAATAAGCTGTTTACTGGCAAACGATTGCAGTAGTATCATATAATCCGCTACTACTCACTTTGATGTGCATTTCTCTATGGAAAAAGGATTTCTTTCTCTTTTGTTCTACAGCTCCTGGAAGGTAACTTTGCCAGAGAAGTTAGCCATGAAGTGGATGGACTGATATTTCAGCCTACAGGAGTAAGTAGCATAAAGAATGGATTTTTCTCCCTTTAGTCCCAGATGAAATTCTCGCTCTCCCTCCCCACTCACCCATCTACTAGCTAATCTTTGTTTTGGTCGGGATTACTTTGCAGTGCTGTTTCTGACTAGTTGCTATCTCATTTGTAGTATGTGTGATTTCTTACTAATCGGTGGTGGTAGTTTTCAGGAATCATCTCATGTTTTTTTAGAGTATGTACTATGGATATGTGCTGCTAAATAATGAAGAATTTTCTACAACTACATGAGTTCCATAAATCTTTCAACCATTGATTTGAGCTCTCATATTATTTTGCTTTTTCAAGGATGTTCAGGCATTAAAATGTCATTAAATTTTGTGACTCATGTTTTAGTGCAATTGAAGCATGATAAATTCTTGAGCCATGTCTGCCAGTGTAAAGGTATATGAGTGGCCTGGGGATAAGTTACCAGAGGTACTGCAGACAACCAGAAAAAATAATGCAAGTGGTTCTCAAGCTAGCATGGCCTCATCCATTCTATTACTCCTCCTGTTGAATCAGATACAGTGGATACACAGCAGTGTGTATTGGCATAGATCATGACTGTAGCATCATCCATCTTGACTTTTTTCTTAGCTTGTAAATCATAGGATGATTTGTGTTGGAAGGCACTGTAGAGATCATCTAATTCCAATCCCCTGCCAGAGGTGGGTAGGGACACCTTTTACTAGACCGTGTTGCTCAGAGCCCCATTCATCATAGCCTGAACACTTGCAGGGATAAGCACCTGCAACTTCTCTGGACAACCTGTTTCAGTGCCTGACCACCCTCATAATAAAGAATTTCTTCCTAATATTTAATCTAAACCTACGCTCTTTCAATTTGAAGCCATTCTCCCTTGTCCTGCCAATACATGCCCTTGTCAAAAGTTCCTCTCCATCTGTTTTCTAGGCCCCTCTTAGATACTGGAATGCTGCTATACGGTCTCCCTGGAGCCTTCTCTTTTCCAGATTACACATCCCCAACTCAGTCTGTCTTTGTAGGAGAGGTGCTCCAGCCCTGTGACCACCTCAGTGGACCTTCTCTCGGCTTGTTCTAATAGGTCCATGTCTTTCTTATGTTGGAGGTCACAGAGCTGGACACAGCACTCCAGGTGGGGTCTCTTGAGAGCAGGGGGGCAGAATCACCTCCCTTGCCCTGCTGCCCATGCTTCTTGTGATGCAGTCCAGGGTATGATTGGCTTTTCGGGCTGCAGGTGCACACTGCCAGCTTAAGTTGAGCTTTTTGTCCACAAACACCCCCAAATCTTTCTCCCCAGGGAGAAAGTCTCGATCCATTCTCCACCCAGTCTTTGTTTGTGTTTGGGATTGCCCTGGCTCAGGTGCAGGACCTTTCACTTGGCCTTGTTGAACTTGGATGTTTGCACCAGCCCACTTCAAGCCTATCAGGGTCCTTCTGGATGGCATCCCTTCCCTCCAGTGTGTTGACTGAATCAAGCAAGGAACTGTTTTAAATTATTTCAAATTTGACAGATATTTGTACCCTTCCAGTTACTCGAGGAAAGTACATCTGTATACTTTTTCAGTTGAAACATACTTTTCCTGGTCTACTTCCTATACTGTAGATCTTAGCAAGGGGTGATGACATGCCCATCTGGAAATAAGATAAACTTCTCTATTTTAAATTCTACACCAGCTAACTAAGCAATTAGGCCACATACTTTTTTTTTTAAAATACATAGTTATTTCCAATTTAAAGCAAAACTACTAGGGTAAAGAAAGTTCATACTTTCATAAGAAGTCCTGATGATATCTTAGAATATTGTTAGAATCTAAAGCAATCATAAAGGTTTATCAGAAACACTTCCCTGAAAATTAGAGGTTAATCTAAACAGAGTTACTACAGCTAAATTTGAAATTACCTTTTCTAGTTGAAATGAACTTACTGAAGAATGTTTCTCTTAGTCACTGTTACAGGAAATCAATATCTGATGTTTTGTGTTTCTAGAACTTGTATTTTCTGATTTAGCACACCATAAAATTTATAACCCAACTAAAACCAATTTTCTTTTATAAATGCTTATAAAGCCTATTCATTTTTAATGTATTTGTTTAATGTTCAAATTTTAGTATTGTTTCTGAGTTTATGGAATGTAAGTTTGTTGCATCTGTTATTTAACTGATTTTCCTGGATGAACCAATATGCAGTTTTCTCAGTGTAATGACTTTCTTAGTTGAGAAAGTGTAAGTAATATATTGAAAGTGAAAAATATTATTGGTGACCTGTTACTTGGGAAAGAAGTATTAAAGCTGATTAACTGAAAAGGATGAAGCTGATAGAGATGGCTTTATTTTATGTGATACAGAGGGAATGAATTAATAGGCAACAATACAAGAGCAACAGTATAACAGTGCGTAAATGACCCCTTGAGAATACGAACTGAAATAATTTTTGTGTTGTAGTTGAATGCATGATGTATTACATCTTTTCAGAGAGAAAACAACAACCCCCTGTTGTTAATTGGGGTGTAGAGCCCTGAACTTTGGTTATTGTGAGAGTTAGAGACCTTTATAAAACCTGTTTTTCTCAAGTGATGAGACCATGGCATATCCAGAAGAAAATTAAGAACCATATTTACTGACATAATTGATCTTGCAGAAAGAAAGGATAGACAGAAATAATGCTGAGTTTTAGAAGATCAGGGAAATTCAAGAATATCTTTTGGGAGCTCCTGAAATCCAGTGTGTGTTTTGAGGAGTACACAAATGTACACAGGAATTGAAGCAAAATCACAAAGAAGAATGAAGTGGCAGCAGAGAAGGATAAACAGAACGTCAGCATTTACAGACAGAAAATTCTTTGGGGAAAATTACCCACACTTAACATATTTTTGATAGGTGAAGCAGAATGCAGAAGTTAACTATTTAATACAAGGAATGTTCACCTTATTAGTTCATACTGTTTGAAAGTCTTTTCTGAGCTTCCCTTCCCCTCTGTCCCTCTTTACTCAGAAGTGTTCCTCTTGTTGTCTGGTCTTAGACAAAGGCATCCAGACCTGAATATATGGATATATTCCCAAGTAGCTACAGGCAACATTGGTACTGGGAGTCAACATGGATGGAGAAAGACTATTTTGTTGTTTTGAAGTTTGGTTTCATTCTGATTTGCAATAAAACTCAAAATATCCAAAATTATCTGTGAATATTCCTTTAGCCTCTAAGAGCTCTTGGTTTTCTCACTTTTCTCTTTGTTTTGAAGAGATTTGGCATCAAGTGCCTCTGTATTAGTCCAGTTTTGAGAAATTGGTATACTTTAATGAAAAGGGATTTGTGAAAAAGTTTTACTACTGAATCTAGGGTTTCAGTTAGATGTAAGAGGGTTTGTTTTCTTCTGTTAATATTCCTATCTAAACTCTTATTATGAACAGCAAGGTTCTTGTACTGAAGCGGAAATTATTTTGCACTGTGACTGATGACGGTAGAAACAACATTAAGGAGTAAGGAGATTGTTTTCTGCCTGTGCAGGTTAGTTTATTTTGCAAGATCATACTAACTGAGCGTTATTATTCCTAATTCACGGGTTACTTGAGTTGCTTATGTTGGTTATTGCTTGGGGTATACAAAGGCTTTCATTTCACAGTGACAGTTGAAAGGCAATGGCTGTGGCATCCCATCTTCCTGTTTTCTCCCTTCTCAGTTTGAAAGCTTCCACAGATCATGAGAAGAGCATGTTTAGTGAAAGTGATGTATGTTTTTGCCTTGTTAATGATTTAAGAATGCTTTGTAGGTAGCTTGATGTGATGTGTGGTTCTTACACAACTCCTGCACTAACATACCATCAACTCCATCACAAGAGACAAATGTCTTACTATTGCTTCTCTTCTTCCCTTTGTACACTTTTCCTTTACTCTTTTTCTCTTCATGCGTTCTCTTTATCCTTCAGCCTGTTTCCCCATTCCTTTTGATTTCCCTTCTCTGTTGCTTCTCCCCAACGCTTCTTTTCACTGCATCATTTTCTATCCATTTAAGATCCTATGGCTATAAGTCCCATATGCCTAAATCAGCTGTATTCCATCTGATCAACTTTCTGGTTCCTCTAGCTATAACAGGTTGGCAGAGCAGAGCCCGAAGGTAGGTGCTAAGTAGGAGTAAAACAGAGCAACAGGAAACTTCATGGACAGGTATCTCACCCTGGGATCATGCCCCAGACAATGAATGAGTTAGTTTAAAGGTAAAAGCCACGTGCCTTATTTACAGATTCAGAATGCTTGTGTAAAGATTGGAAGCTTTCAGTCCTTTTTCTGAAATGTTGCTGCAAAACAGCAAACTTCTTACGTTTGTTTTAGAACACTTGCAGGTTACCAGCCTGTATGTTTTTAATGAAAATCTCAGAAATGGCCTCTTCTGATGGCAGAATTGGCTCTCTGGCCTCTGCCCACTCATCAGTGAAATTAGTTTTCATATCTACCTTGTAAATCATACCTTTGCTGGATGTCTCAGACTGTCAAATTTTTATGCTAGTAATCTCCTAATAACCAGCTTTCTTGCTGACTAAAACTATTACTTTTCCTTTGCTTCGGGAAAGGATGTAGGAATTGTTTTCTTACTTTAGCCAGCTAAATGAAGACTCACTGGCCATCAGTTAGGAAGGCCTAAGGACAGCTTTTAAGCATCTGTGGAAAGCTTGTATCACAATTTAAAATCTTCTGTTTTGTGTTTGCCTCCTGAGTACTGTTACATTTTTGCATTGGCTCTGACTGATTTCTGTTTAGTACTCCTCCATGCTCTTATTTTGGATGAGGAATAAAGTCTAGTTGTGTGGAATTGGGATTTTTTAGAGGGAAGGACGAAGGGCAGCTGCTGAGCTCTGTTCTTCTAAGATAAATGTTATTTTAAAGAACAAGTGAATTATTTAACACATAACTCTCCATACTGAATACTAATGCAAAGCTTAGCCTTTAAAATGAAAGAATAATGATCAGGTTTTTATAACTGAATAACATTGCATGAGTTATTACTATATCTTCCTTCCCTTCCCTTGGCAGACTTAGTGGTGATCTGAAATGCTTGGTTGCCTGTTAATTATTTGTGCTATTCCCATTGTATAATAGACTGTGTTATTTTCTGTCATTGTAAAAGTTCATCCAAAATCACTGAAGTTAAAATGGAATGAAATATCTCCAAAAGATATCACCAAATAAAATATCTCCATGATTTGTTTCATTAAGCAGTGCCAGTTTGTCCTAAATAATCCTGTATAATTGGGAAGCCTTTTCTTCCACAGTATATATTTTATCAAATGGTGTGTAAATTTTTAATCATAGGCCTAGTCACTTGGTGGCTTATTTCTGAAACTCAGACATCCTGTTTATCAGTGATGAGGCAACAATATTGTTACGTATTTCTGGTGCAATAGCAAGTAATGGCTTCAGACAGACTCAGATATAGTCTCAATACCAAAGATGATATATAAAGGCTTAGGAAGAATCATATAATAGCATAGATTTTTGCTTCTAACAAATATATGTTTCTCAATTTAGCTTTCTAATTTTGTAGTGATTCATGTAAGATTTAGAGGCAATGGAATAGAATAGAATGGAACAGACTATTTCAGTTGGAAGGGACCTACAGTGATCATCTAGTCCAACTGCCTGACCACTTCAGGGCTGACCAAAAATTTAAACATATTATTGAGCATATAGATCAAATGCCTCTTAGACACTGAGGGCTTTGGGTCATTGACCACCTCTCTAGGAAGCCTGTTCAATGTTTCACCATCGTCTCAAGTACTGAAATGCATCCTGATGTCCAGTTTAAAACTCCTGTTCCCACACATCCTGTCACTGGGAGAAGACATCAGCACCTCAGTTTGTTAACATAGGTGCTAAGACCACCTGATTTTTTTTCCTCTAGAGTTTGCAGCAGAAGGAAGGAGAATCTAGAGTCATTTTCATCAGTCTTTGTCTTGATCCACATTACTAAAACCTTTCATGTATCTTTAGAGTATCTCTTTGCTAAATGTGATTTCTTCTGTAAGAGGAATGTTCCTGACTGAATCTGTTACTAGTCAGGGGATGCTGTATCACTGTGCACTTTTTGTGCAGTTGTAGGTTTTCCTTTAACAGAGAACTTGCTGTCAGTCTCCTGAAATGCCACTGAGCTTTCCAACTCTTTTCTGCCTGTGAATAGTTGTTATATTCAATTTCCATGGCAATGTTCCTTGCAATTCATCTCTTAAGTAGCTATTCCTGTCTCAAATATACCATTTTTTCATATGCTTTACAAACATACCCAAATGTAATAGCAATACACAATATTCCTTTGAGGGGTTTTCTGCAGCTATACAAGTAAAATTTTTATACCAATTCAAGTTTGTCTTTGCTTGCTTGGGGTGATTTGTTTTCTACTTTTTTTTTTTGAAATCAGAAAACTAGAAAATTAAGAAATGCTAATCTAAACACCAGTAAGGTCTAACTAAATTAATTACAGCTCATTTAATTAAATTGTTAGACTCCTAGATACCAGTACCATGATTTTTGAGCATAGCAGATTTTTATGATTTCCACTTACTTTCCAAGAACCTGAGGTAATTCACATCCTAGAAAATTTCTGCTTTTCTTACAGGAGCAAACTCCTAACATCCAGGGTTGAAAAAAAAAATGACCATCCTCCCCCCCACTTTCCCTTTATGAGTAATTTTTAGCTCTAAATATAGTAAGATTGGGGTGTAGCAAAAGTTTTTCTTGTTTAACTTTCTGCTGTTGGTCCTCTAGTACATTCAGATTGAAATGCAAAGGTATTTGCTATTTGCCAGAATTGTTTAACCTGACTTCCTTATTATGTCAGCCTGAATAGATGTCGGTGCCTTGAGTCTGATTACCTAAAGAGAGTGTTGGTTCTAATTGGTGTGTTGTCTCATTTGCTTGCTAATGACTTATATTGCCTGACATTCTCTGATTTCTCAGGCAGTGAACTGCATTTATGGATGCTGTCTAAATGGGTTCTTGAACTTCTGTTGTGCAGGTTAATCATTCTGCCTGCCAGTGGCAGTAGGAAAGATCTTTCCTACATTATGTGTACTAGTCATGCTTGGGATTGTCAGTTGACATTAAGATGGTAGTGTCTGTGCATGTGTTGTTTACGAAAAGGAAAAAAACACTTTCTCTGCCTACTACTGTTTTAAGTGTTGGGAAAATAAAGATGTAGAATCATCATTCATAAAGGCTTTCAAAAATGATTTTTGCACAATTTCTTTGTCTCAAAGCTGGATGTCAGGGAGCTTGTGGAGTGCACTTGCTATCATGCTTCCAGCTATGTCAGGTTGCATGTACTTTCTAACTAAAATAAACAGGTAAATTTTACAACTATATACTGTAAATGAGATTTCAGGTAAGAATACCAACACAATTGTTCAGCTTCTGCAAAACATAAAAGTGTAGGTCTGTATTCCAAAAATTACATTAATTTATATGTGTTGTGGATCAGTTTTGGAAAAAAATAAAAATCTCTTTTATAGCTGGATAGGGAAAGCTAAGAGAGTTTTTGATTTGAATCAGTGAGAACTCTTTACTGAATCATCTGATTCAGCTCTTGAATAGGCTAATGAAGTAGTCACTTGTCTTCATGGCAATGTTCTGACTCATCCTGAAATTTACAGCAATCTCTCCAGGACTGAGAAGCTGGCAGATCAGGAATGATTTGGAAACTGGACAGTATAGTAGAAAGTATTTTGTCAACACTTCCTTTTCTTCAGATCCCAGAATAGATATCCACAAAAAGAGTGCTTCATTTATGATCCCTCTATACTCTTTCTCTCAAACTGAAAAATTTAGCAAAGTATCTGATTGTGATTGTTTTCTCACAGTTCTGTTTTCTGTACATGGCAGAACAAGACAGCCAACAAACTTTTCAAGCTTTCATGAAGATCCTTCATAAAATGTTCATATTCTTTATTAGGCAGGAGCATAGCACTAAAACGAAAATAGTGGTATCAGGATAAACAGAATATTTAGCTAGATCTCCATCCTGCTGTTCAGTGTAAGCAGTAGCCCAGCATTTCAGAAAAATTATGTATATACCAGAGATGTGAGAAAACAGGATGACTTTCAGCGGAGTATCAGCACTTGCATTGTAGTATCCGGATGGTCAAAACATTTAAAGATGGTTTCTTTAAAAGCAGAATGATTTATTCTACATTACCCTGTTATTTGTAATTTTAAGTGTTTACCAGGTCACTGTTCTTATAAACAGCAATTTTGGAAATGCATGATAAATATCACCAAAGGGTAACTGAATTTTTTAATTCTAAAAATATTTTTCTTAGGTGCTAGCATGTATTATTATATAAACCTTTGAAGGTAACTGTGTATATTGGTGACTGCACATTTAAATAATCATGTTCATGGTACTGTACAGAACAGTACCCTGCAAGGCTCAGAGGTGCCTGCGGAATAGTATTCTGTACTGAAGAGGTACAGCAGAACACTGTGATAATTCAATCTCCTTCTACCTGACAGTAACTTTAGTTTCAGTTGTAATTGTACTTTCTGTTCTTTTCATCAACTGTCCTAGCCTTTGATATTGCAAAAATAGTGAACCAAGTCCATTAACATGATTAAAAATGAAAGTCTTGAGCTTGATATGAAAGCTATAAATTGCTTCTAAGAAAATTTCATTGTCTTCCATTGGGGTGCATGGTGAATAATTTAGACATGATTGTATCATACAGGTTTACTAAGTACAGAGGTAGAAGGGTAGTGCTGGACTTCATGCCTTGATTATAGAAGTCAGAGATCAGAAACCTAATGAAAGTTTCCTATGTAATTAGCGCAGATATTCTTAAAGCAAAAGTTTATTCTGCTGCTAGTTGTGTTTCTGAAATGCAATTCAGGTTTTCTCCACATTACTCTAGAAGCTTTCCACTGAAATAGAGTAATGTACAACTGTGACATGTCTGCTGGTTTATTCTGAAAGGGGAAAATGATTAGAAGTCTTAGCTGGAAATATCTCAGATTTCCAAAATGCAGATGTTCTGTACGCTTTGAATTGTTCATTAAAAACCAGTTAATACACGTGTTACATCCTATTTGAAATTTTTGACAAGTTTGAACTGACAAACAGTAGGTTTGTAGCTTGTTTCCAAACAGTGATCACTAGACATCCCATGAAGATCTTGCATCTGTATATTCATCCAACCACTGAAACAAAACTTGTTTTAAGCAACATGAGATTCTCTAGACAGAACTTTTAACTTATGAGAGCAATTGAAGCGTGTGTCTTTGGGACTTGTCAGACAGTGAATTGATGTTGCCATTGTTAAATGGCCACAAAATATGGTTTGTTCTTCTGGTAATGAGAAAAAGGAACCAAAAGAATAAAAGATAATTCTAAATAGTTTTGGAAACAACTGTTTAACAAATGTAAGTTGATCACAGGATCCAGTGCTCGTAGTGCTCAGAGCTCAAAACAGGTGAAAAAATAAGTTTGCTAAGTTGTTAACAAAATAAGAGTTTCGTGGTTGTTCCTTTTTTTTTTTCTTCAAGTATAAAATATAAAATTCCACTTTCATACTTAAATCTGTTCTGCAAGATGTCTGATGCATATGATGGTGAGGAAAATGTAAGTTTAATTGGAGAAGAGACTGGCAGAGGTCAGTATTTGCTAGTTTTTAGGCAGCATATTCCTTTGCAGCAGTCTTACTATCGACTTACATCAAGCAAAACAAATTCATATTTGGCTTGGGTTCCTTCCCCCTACTCCCCTTACAGAGCTGGCTCAAAGGCCAGTAGACAAAAGCATTATTGCTTTGTTATTCACAGAATATTTTTTAAAGGTATCAGTTTTAAGTAATACAGATCGTTCTGTAAGACAAACATGTATGCAGTGAACCATATTGGCTATATTGTATTTCTGAAACCTTCAGAGCTTTTTTTTTTTCTGCACTAGTGTGCTTTTGGAAGAATGTGTTTGATTTTTGAGTAGAATCAGCTCTACTCTTTAAAATATATATATAGAGCACGGGACTACTTACATATACAAAGACTGGTAAAGTTGTTTTTTAATTTATTTTTAGACAGCTTAAGTATTACAATGATACAGTCACAATGCTTTTCATTTTTACAGGATTTGGTTTAAACTTTGTATTTCATTAAAATATTTGAACCAATAAAGAACATGAGTGTAGCTTTACATAATTTGCATATGAAGAAGAGCAACCAGATAAATTATTTTTGTGATTATTTATTGACATTTTAAAAGATTTCTGTGGGATAAGCTGTATTTTCTATGCTTGCAAGACCTGGTATTTTACTTGCAAAAGTGTCAGACGTAATATATTTTTGTACCCATTTGCACTATTGACCGTTTTCAGCTTCTGGATGGAAGGGACATGTAGTACCATGTGCTTTGGATCTAGTATCAGTCAGGGAAGTGAAACTTTGCATTGGTCGTCAGATCAGAAAATGGGCCAACAAACATTGTCACAAAATAAATCAGGATTTTTTTTTTTTTGTCCTAGTCATGACTTGCATACAGATAGTTCACAAACAGGACCTAATTTGTCAAATAAATTTTCATTGAAAATCATTCCCATGGCTCTGATTGCTATGCACTAAGCTGGTCCATCTCCATGGAGAGCAGCTACAATGCTAGTAGGAGCCTTTGTTCAGCTGGTTTTGAGAGTTTTGGTTGCTGGGTTGGTTGATAAAAAATTTAAATTTTTGTGTAACAGCAGGTAATGAGGGTTGCTTAGGTGTAACTATGTATTTTTATATATTTTTAAAAATTAATTTTACTTTTTTTTTCATGTGTCTCACTCTGTAGCTACTTCTTTGTATTTCATGTAAGATGCTTTTGCACATCTGACAATTGTTGCATGGAGTCAGAGTGTGTAGTAGAAACCAGCTGTAATACAATTATTCTTTATGATGCCTCAGTCTCTTGGCTTTTTTCCCAAAAGACGGTCTTACTCAGACTTGCTTCATCACAGTTAATTAGTTTGACCTTATACTTATGTTTGACTTTGGCTTTGATAGTGTATTCTTGTGAACTATTAATGTTTTTAATAAATCTTTACAGTTGCTAGATATATGGAATGTTATGGAACAAATACTAAGTGAAAACTGGGTTTAAGCTTATACTTTGTCTTGGAGCATGTTAGAGTGGTTAGCTACAGTGCCACAAATGGTGTTACTATGGAGAGAGCTTCGGTTTCTATGACATTTGCTTGCATATTTTGCTAGGCCTTCAAAAGAAGTAGGGTTCTGTCCGCTATCAAATTTGGTGGGTGTTATTCCATTACTTCTGAAGCTTTGCAGTGTCTCACTGCAAATATATATGAATTATTTTCTTAGGAAAATTAATGGTGACTGGCCAGGAAAAAAATGGAGGGGAATAAAGTTATTAAAATTTTGATCATGCAGAAAGCAAGGGTTTTTGATAATCTTTTTAAAATTAGAATAGATATTCCAGCTTGATTTTAACTGGTTATACTGCTCTGCTTGTACACATTTTGGTTGCTTAAAAAAGCCTACGGCTATTAAAGAAGTAATGTAGAGTTTTACTGGTTTTAGAAAAAAAATATGTTTAGCTGTATAGCTAATGGTTTTATACTGTGAGAACTGCCTTGTACTGCAGGGGAATTTTGAATAACAGTAAATTTTTAATTCAAGTCATGATGTAGCTCACTGTTTCAGAATCTATTATTGGCTTAGGGGTAATTTACAAAAACTCAACTCTTCTTAAGATGAAAGAAGTGGTTTTGAGACATGAAAATCTTGGCAGCTATTCATAAAGGGGAGTTTCTTTAGTAACTGTTAGGGCAATGTCATGGTCACCTGCAGGCAGCTTTTGACAGCTCTCTTGCATTTCTGACTGCAGTCACATGTGCTCACAGTTCTCTTCTGCAAGATTGCACTTACTTAAATGCAGGTGGGTGTGATCCCCAGGTGCTGGAATAGAAAGAGTTAGGGAGCAATACTGATTTTTGAACACCACCGTGTGACCTATTCTCTCCTGTACAAAGGGTGTTGGGGAGGAGGGATGCAGGGAGTTAGACACCATTAAGTATTCTTATGCCACCCTGAAGACAAAATTGCTTTCCTTCTGTTCCTAATGAACAGCTGACTGTTGTTCCCTTTGTACACTAGTCTTCTGCTCTAATTAGGTTTTAGTGTCCTAGAGTGCTTTTGTTGTTTTAATGGTCTTTCTCTTTTACCCCCAGTTGTGAGGGGGAGTCTAAAGCTTTAGATCCTTTGTAATACCTTCTTGGAGCATATTATTCTGTAATATGTCTGTTTGCAACACTTATAAACAGTTGTCAGGACCCGAGCTGCTACCCCTCTTGAAACTCATTTTTTTCAAAGCTTTTCCCAATTTCATGCATTTTGAAAGCACAAATACACATGTGCAATTGAGGGGAAAATATCCTCAAAAGCCTAATAACTTATGTGTTGTCTGTGTAATGCAGCTAAAACTTTGGTCCACCTATTTTAGTATTTTTGTAAGTAAGGAATGGTGCTTTACCTAATAGTCTCCCTCAACTTTCACTGCAATCATTGTTATAGCTCTATTTTAGCTAAGATGTCTTTGGTTTCCTCTTGAACTGAATTTCTAGATCTTTCTGCCAAAACTGCTGCCACTGACTCCCCATCTGCTAACACTAAGATTCATATTCTTTGTCCCAACTTCAGAATTTAATTTCAACAAATAGCTTATTGAATGATTTTGGTTTATAAAAGTTATATTCTCCTCTTCTGTTGAGGATGCACTATACAACAGAAAAGGTTTTTACAAGACAGCTCATAAAATGAGTGTGGTACTTACTGTTCTTCGTGTCAAGAGAAGTGTAGTTCCACATGGCTCTCTAATTCTTTTTGGAGTACCTGCTGGATCTATGACTGGTGGACTTTTGTTATCTCTGTACTGCTCATTCTGCTTTAAGAAAGCTTTTGAAGGATTCTATTGAAGTTGTTTCACAAGTAGGATTGAGCTTCACAGAGCTCTAATTTATTAGCTCAGAATTCATACAAGCATGCTCATTATTATCTCTGCATTTTAGTAACATTTGCATTGAAGTGATAAACTCGCTTTATCTTGCAGGTTGGAAGAGATTTTTAAACTGTCTTCCAAACATCATCACAGATTCTTGCTCGAATCAATGATGTTATTTTTTTTTCCTATGGTGTTCTCAGTTGTGTTTTATGTTCTAGAGGTTAAGGAAAGGACTGTTGTCTTTTTATGACATTAAGAAAAAGCATGCATGGTGGGAAATAAGATTTGAGGGAAGTATTTCCTGAACTGGCTCAGGTTTGTTTGCTTTCTTCTCCCAGAATTTCCCAGTGACTATGCATCAAATATTTCAGTTCACTCGATGGATGCCAGTGAATTGGTGCTATGAGTAGCAGTTCTCTTTCTTAAGAAATATAATTCTGTTTTTTAAATACATTGTACATTTGTTTATGGAAAAGCTGTGCTTAATTACTCCTTCTATTCCCCGTTGTTAAAATATTAAACTGTTAAATAGCAGCTAAACCTGATGACATTTGTTTTGGCAAATGGTAATTGTCACTTACCCCCTCCCCTAATTCTTTGGCCCTTCAGCTGCTTGCCTGCTCAAAGCATAGCTACATTAACATTTAAATGTTTGTTATAATTAAAGAAGAAACATTTAAGAAAAAGGAAAGGAGGAAAAAGTCTGACTCTAACCCTTCTGCCTGTAAAAAAATGAAAGCTCCCTGCCAGCACCAGAGAAGTTGGAACAGGTTCTTCATGGCAGTTGCTCAGTCACAGTATTCAAACCAGAGATTTCGTGTTGCTTGTCTGATGGGTGTTTGTGTGGTCATGATCTGTAGAAGGGGTAAAAAAAGTCTGATGTGGCAGAAACCATTGTTTGTTTACAAGGCAATATTAACAACTTACATCAGAACCACTGTTTTGAATGGGAGAATGTCCTTCCCAAGGATAGCAACTAATTTCATAATAACTGGAATTTTTTGAGTAATGTTCTTAAACTACAACCTATATTTCTTTTCTCTTTACTGACAGTGCTCAGCAAATAGCTACCCTATTTAACTTAACCTATTTGTACCCAGAGACACTGACTTGTTTGCTCCTAAGTCAGAACTACAAGGATTAATTTCACACAAAGAGTGGGCAGGATCCTTTAATTTTCTTGTTTGGCATGGTATGTTTTTTCTTCTTCGACCAGGATATTTCCCTGCTCATTATACAAATGAGTCTCCTGAAAATGCAGTTTTAAGTTGTATTAGTCTTGTAGGAGACTTGAAAGAGAAAGTACATACTGATTTTTTTTCAATATACAGTTTTTCCCCCACTTTGCTTTTCATCTCTCAGCACATCAGCCTGCTACTTGCAGAGTAAAAGCACTGTGAAGCACATGCTGAGTTCTACTGTTTGGAGTTAACTCCCATGTTGTATGAATGTTTCCTTTTGAAAATAAGGATGTGATATATGTGGTTTCCTATTTTAATGTCAATGGCTAATAATAAATTGACTATGATTAAAACTCATCATTTTATAATTTATATACTAGAATATGTAGTTGAAAAGGCTAGCTTCTATTGTTTCTTATAAAATACCACAAGATTCAGTATTCCAAGCAAGACTCATGAATATTTAATTCAAGGAGATTTGCAGCCCTGTAAGATGTAATAAGCTAGCCCTTAATGACAATTTTGTGTAGCATACATTTAGCAACATGTAGAAAAAAATCCTGCTGGCAATTTGGTGCATCATCTTTCAGGCATATCTGTTGAGCTCTAGGGGCTTTTTAGCTCTGGAATTGTAAAGAGTAATCCGACTATGTCTGAGACCAACATGCTGCAATTTCTTAGTTAGTACTTGCACATTTCTCCTTATGTTCAGATTAGCTAAAAGCTCCAGCCTACTGATTGCCTTTTGATGTAAGGCTTTATTCTATTTTTCAAGATTGGCGTTCCTCAAGAAGTATTTTGAAATATATTTTTGCATCTTTCTATGTAAGATTGGTAGTTTTCATTAATCTTCTGGGCTCCGAGGGGATTTTCTGAAATGTTATTCCTGGTATACTGATTATCATTGTAGCTTACTAAAAATGTCAACAAAACCGATGTTATGATGAAGCCTTAAATTTACATGTTGGAGCTTCTGCAAATGTGGCCTCTAATACTGATAAATTACCCAGCTTCCAAATCGAGTTATTGTAGTGAGTCAGCCAAAAGCACTGCTGCTCAGTTTGTGGAGATTCTTTTGTTATACCAGGGATGCTATGGCTGTGAGACTTGAAGTACTGAATACTTCCCGCTGATCCAACCCAATTTTTGTGGGACTTCTAGGAGCCTTTGATCACAAACTAACTACCCACAATGAAATAAGTCCTCTGAGAGACTGACTTTTTTCTCTCTCTGGTGTAAATTTAAGCTTGAGTTGGGGCAGAGGTGGTAACAAAGAAAGGACAGAAGGTGAAGAGAGATTGGTGCCATTGGGTTTGAGAAATGAGAGAAGGTTTTGGCTAGTATGTACAACACTTTAAACTTGTAAAGAGATATAAACAGTAAGGCTCATAAAACAAGTGATGCAATGAAGCAACTACACTTAATACAATGAAAATTGATGTCTTCTCCAACATTGCTGGCTTCATGTGACCAAGGCTTTTTTCACAGTAAGAGTGTGAAAGGAAGATTAGAAGGAAGATGATCTCCCTAAGAGTTTTTCAAAGACTTGTTGTGTCACTGGGGCAGAGAGAAGAATAGTAAGCATTGCTTTAAGAGAGAAAAATAAAAGAAAATCAGTAAAGGAGTGAGCCAGGAGTGGTTCTTTATTATCTTGGTTCTCCCAACAGTTTACTTTGGAATTATCCCATCATCCTTTGTCAGCAACTTCTGTTGCTGTGAATTAAGAGCCGAAGTCTTAAACAGCTCCCTGGAGATGAATTTGGATAGAGTCATGTTAAATGTACAATGGAAAGAGAAAATTAAGACTTAAAATTTGGAGTGCTATCAACTCTAGAATAGTTTTTCAAAGGTTACTGTTTGTACATACAGAAAGCATCAACAGAACATTGTTATTGTATCTAGCAATACAGTTGTCCAGAGTTTTCCATTTGCTTTCTAAATTTCATTTAGTGCTGACTGAAAACAATACGAATCATCTAATAAATAGAACAGAATTGCTCCTGCCTTTCACAGTCCACACTATGGCTTGTTGTTCCAAACATTACATTTCTGTTAGATATATTAATACCTAGTTAGGTCTAAAAGAATAGCAGAAAAAAAAGCAGCATTAGTGATCTCAAATGTTCTTATTTAAAGAATGTTTGAATCTTTCAGATATGTAGTAATGTAATGACTTCAAGAAGAGTGTCTGAATCTGAAAGTATTGAGATTAGCATATAATCTTGTAAGAGACCTTGTATTGGAAGTGCCTGAGTACTACATATATTCAGTGAGGCAGAGCAAGTCACAGGGACTCCTCTCCACCTAAATTAGGTGCGTAAACATGTGCAGAGCTTCAGATCTGTGTCCATTCACCATGTGGGAAATGTGCTTATTGGAGAGATGTTTTATTTAGCACTTAAGGCACCAGTGTCACTGTTGTGCCTAAGTTAGACTGGATTTCACCACAGTCTGCAATGATTATAGCCTCCTTAAAAGTAATTAAAGGTAAACATAACTTTTAGACTTAGTGCCAAGCTAATTTCTGTAGTTTTTAGCAAGGATTGTGTTGAAATATTCAAGAAGAGAAGGGCTTCTTGATCACATGATAGGAAGGGGCTGATTGTTTTGGGCAAAAAGGTGGATGGAAATGAAGGAAGTTTGATTTCAGTTCATATATCATAGGGTCTTTTGGAGATCAGGGTGAAACTCTAATTTAACCTAACTGTCATTGTCTTTATGGACAGGTATTCTAAGCCATTTAGCTTCTTACCTCTGGGTTTGTTTATCTGTGTTTCTTAGACAGGTAGAAGTTAACAATGTATGGCTGAGAAAAAGTTATGTAGATATGAGCTTTTCCATTATATTAATTTTTGGTTAAGGCTGTTAATGAGTTGTGAAGCTGATTTTGAAAGAAAATTTCATCTGGAGAAACAAATACAGTAGTTCCTGGCCATTATATTCAGTGAAAGGACAGAAATGATCAAAAATAGGTTTCTGCTGCTGATAGTAATGTGCTGGGGGGAGGAGAAAAAAAAATTTACTGGCTGCTACATTCTGATTGCTATAAACATAGAGTTTTGGCTGTGATCTGAACTTAATTTATCAAATATTAATAATATTATTATGTAAATGATGTTTAGTTATGAATAAAATGTCCTCATATTTTTCTCCTTGCTTAATGGAATATTGAGAGACGCTATTAGTATAGCTGTGAAAGAAGATGTTTAATGAAGCTGGAGGTATAAAGCTAAATTAAAGTGCAAGAGGAGAAGACGTTTAGCCCGCTAATTACCAAAGAAGTCCAATATAAATATTGCATTAGCAATCAGAGGCACTTTTGGAAAAAGCAGTTTTCGATTAACATATTAACAAAATAATTTCTCTATACAGGGTAATCTTCTAAACCTGGTTTGCATTCAAGTGTTATAATCCTTAGTATAAAACATAATCTAACACTATTTAAATGGGTGCATATTTTGCTTCTTGGTCTGGTATGATAGTTAAGCTTAATATTTCATAGGTAATTTTGGATATAATCGTTTTCATTCTACTTCATATAGCTTCAAGTCACATTTTCATAAAAGACAAATTGCGGTACAATAACATTTTCTCAGACAGCTGTTCCAAAACAGCTCTTGACAGCTAACCGGCCCTAATGCATTAAAAAGTGTTAATTCTTTAACTGTCTAAAGGAAAAATTTCTGGAATACAGATGTGATTGTGTCTTAAAACATGTTAATTTTTCCTTATTTTGATTTTTGAAGTGGAGGAATGGAAGAATTAACACAAATTTGTTTGATTACATGGAATTAAAAGCATCATGGAGACTTCACTGTCAAGTAGAGAGTTATTTAAAACTGTGTTATCTGGAGTTGGCTCTGTCATCCTTTTGGATGGACATCCTTAACCATGGACACTAAATTAGTTGAGTTTAGCCAAGGAACTTGTCTTTTCCCCATCTTTTTGAGTCTCTAAAGTTACTGTTGAGGATTTACTTTCAATGATGTGATGACATTACTTTGTATAATGTCTAGAATTCTACAACAACTTTATTTACAAGCTGATCAAATATTTGTTGAACATCAGTGTGTCTATTCTGGTCAAATCACTGAATCAGGCAAAAAGCTGATGTTTAGTGAGGACTGCAGCTCTTTGATTGTTCAGGTGGTTTGAATCAGTAATTTAGAACACTAAGCATTAAAAGCAGCATTTATTAATTTCTTTTACTTAAAAGAGTTTTTTCGAAGGGAAGACATTAGCCTTTTTTTTTTTTTTTTTCCCCTTCTTTTAGTTAGGGCATCCTGGCCATGTCTCCATGTTTAGGCACAGGTTGTGTTTGATGAAGGGTTTGGTACAACACATGAAAACTGTGAAACTGGAAAGCACTTGAATTGTGTTTTGGAGCTGTACAATGTTTGCAGCCATTTTGTGTTCTTATATGTTTTCCATTCAGTGTTTAGATTCTTGTGTTTTGTCTCAACTATGAAAATGCCTTTCAGAACTGACAGGTGTTTGGAAAGTGCCAGTGTTTATCCGGGAGTTTCTCTTGGCCTGATCACTCTTAGGGGTACTTACAAATCACATCTCCCTGTATTTCCTTTATAAATATAGGAACAGTTGACTCACATTTATTAAAAGAAATGCCTGCTTTACTATTTCCAGAATTTATACAGAAATTATGTCAAATGTCTACAAGAAAGAAATCAGTACTTGGTACATTTGATTTGTTTTTGTAAAGAACAAAGGAATCCTGATAATCTTTGAGACACTGAGTGCCATTGAAGTGATTTTTTTGAAGCATCTTTTTTCAGTGGAAGTTATGCGTCTTTCCCTTGCTGACCTGCATTTGTCAAAAGTTTCATCTCTTGCATTCATTCATAGAAGTTACTCAGATGCCTCTGAATTCTTCAGACTTTCTAAGAGTTCTCTTTCTGCCTCTGTGGTATGTGGAATGTATTTGGCAAAGACAGTCTCATTTGGCCAGCTCCTCATGTATTTTAAATAAGAAGTAAATATGATGGTTTAGTGCAAGAATGAACAATAATATTTTTCTCTTATTGTCTGATGTTTGGTCTAAGTAGAAAGCATTGTCTAGGTGTTTATTTCCAATGTCCACTTCAGATCAAAGCACTAATTTTATTCACTTTTTCTGTGTATCAGTCTTTGTAGTCACACACCCTGTTGTTTGAACCCGGAGGCGTTTACTCTTGGGCATTGTTCTCCTTTATCTCCTAGACCACCAACATACAAAGTAGCTTTCTCTGTGGGTGTGATGGATAATCTCTGAAGCTGGTTTGCTGATGACCAGTGGTCACCACCAAACACCATAAATGCCATAGTGTACAACACTGTTTGCCTTCACCTCCAAGGATGTGAGTTAGGGGTGAGCCCACAGCTCTCAAAGCATTTTTTCAAATAACCTGTTTGTTTCTGACTTCAGTAAGAAAAGCTGGACTTTCTGCTCCTCAGCCAGGGAGTGGAGTGGGCCTGTAATCAGACTAGCACACCCCTTTCTTCCAGTTCTCAGTGTCTTGCTCAATATACAGCAAGAACAAGCATTAATCACGTTTACCCATCAATGACCGAGAAACTTTTGGTGCCACATTCCCTTTTGCTTAGCTTTTTCCCAGGCAAAGAAAATAGAATACATGAGGAATTGAGGCGATGGTCTGTGGGAACTATGGGGAGGTTGTAAGTTGTTTGTATGGGCACTTTGAGGAACAGAAGGAGTGGGAAGCTGAAAGGGCCAGAAGGCAGAATTTTTGAAGGAGCTAAGGGTTGTAGTTTAACTGCTGGTGAGATAACTTATTTCCTCAAGTAGATTTTAGTGTCTTGTGTTTGGTTATGTTTGGGGTTTTTTTGTTTTGTTTTGATTTGGGTTTTGTTTGTTTTTGTTTTGTTTCTTTGTTTGTTTTGTGACAGTTAAGGAAGTTCATTACCATGAAGAGTTTAAGGGTTTTAATGATAGTGTTGGGATTTTGCATATGTTTTTATGGTCATGTTGTTAATATTTTAAACTTTTTCAGCAAATGTACGTGTTTTCCTGAAAAATCAATCACGTAGGCTAAGATGGATCATTTGAACTTGTGACGGTGCTTGAATACAGACAAATGTGGGCTGTATTTCCAGGAGTAAGTGTATTAAGTCCCAGCTAAAGGCATGAATCTGAAAAGAATTATTTCAGCTAGTTATCAACACCTCCCAGTGCAATGCAGAAGAATACAAATACACTGTGTACTGCTGTATGTGTAAGCAATGTAAAGAATATTGGAATAGTAGGTTCAGTTCTTTCGCCTACTCTTCTAAAGGCTTTTGTGAAATTACACTGTGATGCTGTGTACGTTAGCCAACGGGGAAATTACCCATGCAGTGAGACTCAGATTTACTCATTTTATCTTAAAAAGGGAAGTAATTACGTGGAGAGCCACGCTTCAGTCTAAAGTAAGGAATTAACAAGACTCCGTGTAGAAATAAGCATTTTTAAGCACAAGTGTAATAAATGGCTGTGGTATCTTCCCTAAGATACATGTTGTGATTTCTTCATTATGTGGTATTTTTCATAAAGGTGTCTTGTATTTTGAATAGGGATTATAAACTTGATATAAACATGACTGTACTTTGAATAGGAGTTATAAGATTCATATAAACATTATTATTCAAGTTTCTCTGTCCTGTATGCAACAGAGCCGACTCAATGAGCCCAGTAATGGTTTCCAGTCTTAAAAATCTATGAATATACAATTGAGTCAATGGTTGCCTTTGATCTTGTGGTTTCTTGATCCATTGTTGTGTTTTATTCACATAATCTGTCAACAATGTTAGCAACTTCTGTGTCTTCAGCTCATTTCTTTATAAAGTCTAGCCTGAAATAATTGGTTATAATCAATCCTTTAGTTCTTTAAAATGATCCAGGGTCTGTAGTGCAAGAAAATAAAAACACATTTTGGGTAATTATTCTGTCTTTATGTTTACCCAGCTGAATGCAAGCTATTAGATTGAGCAGGCCAGCAGCTGCTCTGTGGATTAAGAGGCCTCAGAATTAAGTAGAGCTCTTCAGATTAAACATTTAACACTGTTTTGCATGGTAAGAGCAGCACATTTGTTGTCATTATAGGTTCGTCGTCGTTAAGTCTTATATTTAGTAGTTAGGTTTTATATTTAATATTTATATTTCATGTTCAAGGATACTTAATTGCACTTTATTACATTTTCAGTGTGGTTAGATGCTAATATCATTTGCAGTGTGGCAAACTACATTTAATGATTTAAAAGAACGCCAGTAGATGTCCAATAGCTGTTTAGGTTAACCCCATCCCCTCCTACCTGCTCTGCTCTCACTCCTCAAAGATACTCAATCTTCCATACATCTTGGGCAAGCATGACAATGCAAACAAACCTTCCCTGAGCTTTCTGCGCCCTTTATTTTAACTTTATTTCTAATCTGGTGTGTGCCAAAGCTGCCAGCTTTGCAGCCCTTCATATACTTCACAGGCTAGGTCTGACCAGTTCACTGAGGAGAAATTAGAGCTGACAGAGCAGCAGCTCTGTGCCACTTAGGACAAAAGAAAGAGCTGGGTTATTTGCTGGCCTCCTGTCATTTGGAAGGAGTGAGGGAAGATACGGAGGAAGGGAAATGTAAGATGGCCTGTGTTAGCTGCTGCTTGCACTTCAGGAGGATGGTATTTAATAAGGGTTATGGGAGGTAGAGCTGGCTGATTAGACTTTGTAGGATAGTGAGACATCCACCCTTGTAAAGGAAACCTTCTTTTCCTCTTCATGATGAGGCACGAACTTCTCTCTTGATCATCCCACCACCTCTTCCTTTTCAGTCGCTAGGAGAAACCGTTTGTTTTGTCTAGACTTTAGGCTGAAGTCACTCAGTCTTCCAGGTGGGTGTCTTCATGGTGAGTCAACGCCACCCCACACCCCAGACTGCCTGCCCAGAATGCAGTCCCAGAAACTAACCCCGCTCTTCCTCCTACAAAATACTAAGCTGAAACATCTATCCCATGTGGAAGCAGCTATTTGGAGTTAGTTTATCCTCCTTATGGGCCTCTGATATCCCCCCTGTCTAGGCTTTCAGCTTACTGCTCTGCCATCCGTTGAATGCAAATGCTGACACATTGCTTTAGACGAATCCCAAACCTGTGTGTGAGGCTATTCGCAGTTGACAAGAAATATGTCAACAAAAGTTAAGATAATAGAACCTGAGGCTTTGAAGGCCAGCCTTTCTCTTGATTTGATGGGAGAGGAGAAAAGAGGGGCTCCCTCTTTCAGCAGCTGTGGAGGAAGGGGGGAACTAGACTTAGTATTGTGGGACAGGGTAGAGGATTGAGGTTCAATGTGACCAGCAACCCATAACTGTGCCCTGCAGTGCTAAAACGATTCTAACAACGGTCTAACAAAACCCTCATAGTGGTTTAACTAGACCCACTTGAGCCTATGGAATTGAGTTTGAGGTGAGAAATCAATGGATTTAGCAGCCTAAGATGGATGCCAGAGGATATGCTTTCTGTTGAGCTGTCTTCAGTGATGATTCTTCATCCCAGGGTGTTGGATGTGCACCTGAGTTTTAGGGCCATTGTGTTCTTCCCTGAAGTTCAAGATCTCCGTAGTAGGAGCACATTTGCAATGCTACTTCTGACACATCTGTTGTTCCTGATCTTCATCCTCTTCATGAAAGTAGGGGCCTGAGGTTTTGCCAGGAGAGAATGGTCACAGAAGATAGGGCATTTATATGACTACTACTACTACTACTACTACTACTACTACTACTACTAAAAAGACAGAAGAAATGTTGGGTAGATGGTGAGTGGCTGTAAAAAGATGAAAAAAAATGTAAAAATTGGAGAGCTTAGGGTTCGTAGCCAACTGAAGGCACTGATACCCTTATTTCTTTGAAGCAGCAGTTCAGGATGATCTTCACAGCTCAGGTTTGTTTGTGCTCCATAGGTGCAACGTAGCAATGCAATGGAACAGCCTTTGCCTTGACCTCTGGTGTCTGTACTTTGGCATGAAGGGCATTAGGTGTGTCCCTGAAGTGAAACTTCAAGTTTGGTTGTACATTGATGGAATCCAATTTGCGTGCACCAGAGCTGCCCAGCTACCACCACTAAAGTATAGTAAATAGGAGCAACTGGGGGATTTGTTTTGAATGTTCATTGTTTTTGCAAACTAAAATTATGGCTGCTAAAAGAACGAACAAGCAAAGAGAGACACCATTTTATAGATAATTTAGATTGGAAGGGACTTCAGGAGGTCACCTGGTCCAACCCTTTAAAGCTATTTGAGATAGTTTCTGATTTGTCAATGTACCTTTTTGGTGTGGAGTTCTGCTTTTTGTGCTTAGACTAGGTTGACAAGTTTCAGATTGAAGCATGAACTTTGTATTTGAGATGATAGGGGATCTGATATGTTTTAGAAGTAGTCGTGTACATACATATTTGTTGGGGGGTGGTGGTGTGGATATCATTGCTATGAATGCTATATTTAAAATGCTAGGGTGTAGTTGGATCTCAAACAGATTGCTTCACATTTTGGTTTGGAATTAAAATAAAGAGTAACTTCACGCAGAACAGGTCTGCAGTATGCAGTGATTCATCTAAGGTGAAGTTTTCACATATTTAACAAGCAGAATTCTCGTTTGGCTTCAGCTCATGTTTAAAGAAATTGATTTAGCACTTAGCATTCAAACTCAATAACTTACTAGTGCTGTCTTGTGTGTGTGGACTCACCTGTTACAAAAATTAATCTCTTTCTTAGGAATTATTATGGCCTTTGAATGAATTCTCCTTTTGAGCTAGACTTCTGTGAATTTCTGTCTTTCATGGTAACAGAAGAAGTTGGAGGAGGCCAGGGAGGACCTGTATAAATTGTTCTTTATATGAGCTTTGAATTCTGATGGCTTATCTAAGCCTTTGTAGCTGTTTCTGAAAGATAGCTGTAATTTACCTGTTACCTTTACCAGGTGTTCTGTATTAACAAATTGCTGTGAAGTGAGAAGGCTGTTATTTGACAATGGTCAAAACTAAATGTAATAGTCAAAAGGGTATATTTATTGTCATTGCTTTCTAAGTGAGATATCTTTGACTAACTTGAGGTGTGGTAGAGATTATTTTTTTATTGACAGAATAAAATGTTTATCTGAGGCTTGTCTCACACTATGCTGGTTCTAGAGGTACAGAAAATAACTCCATCTTAATGAACAAATCCTCCCCCATTCCCTTCAAGTAAGCCAGCCAGTTAATTTTAAACTTGAGTCAGAATTGTAGATCCTGCAGTGTAATTACAGGTATGCAGATATATTCCGTCAAAACATTGCTTTTCATTACTGATCTTGGAATACTTGTTCCTGTCTGTTGTGAAGTTGGTTTCTTACTAACTTTTGGAGGATGTAACTTGTCAGTCTAGGAAAAAGAGTTTGAAAAAATTGGATAGTAAATCCTATGTAAAAAATCTACATTAGTACCTAAACATGTGATGGTAGAAAATAGAATACCAATTTAAAAAAACCGAAAGTGGGGACAGATATCATGGAAGATCAGGGAAGAAAGAAGTCCTGTCAGCTTGGTATCTGGACTGGACAAAGGAGTAGAAACAATAAGGAATACAGTAGTTGGTATCTGGGTGAACGTGATTGATACAGTTAGTGAAAATTACATACCTTTTTGAAAGAAAGGTTATGCCTCTCCAACAAAGGGTTCAAAACTCATTTAAATAAGGATCATATGGTCTTTCTTGCTAAGATTTCCAGAAAGCCTCTTGTCAAAATTTTCTTGAAGAAACAAAAGTAATGTGAGACTTAAAAAGTTCTTGCACAGATATCTAATTGGTTATAAAGTAGGAGTGAAGGGATGGGTTACTGTTCAGTCCTCACCAGGGAAGGGAGTCACTTTTACTGTACATAACAAATATGAAAATTGAATGAACCATTCAGTGATGTTTTCTTGATGGATCAGCAAGGGATGGTCCTAAATGTGGACAATCACAGAAAGTTCTTACAAGACTGGGTGGCTGAGTGATAAAAGAGTGCATAAACTTTTATGTAGATAAATGTAGAGTAATATAAGTGGAGAAAAAAGTTGTAACATCACATGTAAAGTGATAGCCTCTGAGCTGAGTGCATTTCTCTGCATATAGAGGCATATGAAACGATGAGTTGCATGGAAAAAACGGGGTTTGATTGTTAAGCATCTCTCTTAGTATGATCCCTAGGAAGTGCAAGTCTTCAAAAACAACAAAAACTTGTTCAAAATAAACAAAAGATGGTGTTTTTATTCCTGCAAGGTAGTCAGGCTGTGTGTGAAAGGTTGTGCCATGAGCTTTTACAGCTGGTGGAGGTTTACATGGTCTTGCTGCGGGTCTATACAAGCTCATGCAGAGAAACTGAAAATAGCTAAATATGCAGGAATCACATTTGGGTCACATCCACATCCGGAAGTCTCAGAGCTTCAAAATGGATATTTTCTCAAAGAGTAGTAGAAAATATCATATATAATTGCCTTGCTTTTCATCCTCCCTGAGCACATGCTGTTGGCTGTTGTCAGAGTCAGGATACAAGAGCTCTAGTGAGGAAGGTTTTTGTAAAGATCAGATGTAGCTTTTCCTCAGAATTTCAGTGCTGTGACTCAGAGAGGTTGGTCCATCCTTTTTGCATCATTAAGAATTAATGACCATCTTTTCATCAAGAAATGATAAGTAAGATATGCTGCATTTGTTTTGGAAAGAGTAACTTTACATTCTTCCATCAGAAAACAGAAAATTCATCTGCTTTTGTCATTTTAGATCTAGAACTGTTAGGTTTATCATCAGTAAAGTCTGTGTTTTGAAAATATTTAACACAGCATGAGTGCATGGTGATGCTAATGACTGTTCTGTTACCAAAGACAGTGGACATTCTTGGTTAGTTTTATTTTTCATATAAAATTGCATAAATTTTCTCACTGTATATAAATAAAGAAGTAAAGTTTCTCATTCTATGCATCTCCAAATTATTCTTTTACTTTTGCCCCGTTCATGTTAATTCTGATTTTCTCCATTGCCATGAAATCTAGTCTGGTGAGGAAAGGGTCAACAAGTTAACTCACACTGATAGCTGAGAATGAACAAAATGGCAGCTTAGTAAATGAAAGCAGATGATAGCAGAGACCATGAGAAATTAAAGCTCTAATTTAAGAGAAAATTGTTCCTTTCAACTTGTGGTTCAAATGGGGACCCTCTCTCTTTAGCAAGAGATGGCCTCTTATTGATGTTCCTGTGTATCATGATGTTCTTTAATCTTTACATAACTTAAATTCCTTTGCTATCAAAGAATATGTTTCTGATGAGTTTTTCTGATAGGTGGCAGTATGGTGGCTTCTGCCTTTTTTATGTTGTGTCAGCCAACAGCATGGATAACAAAAATATTGTTCATAAAATTGTTCCAAAATGCTGAGATTACTTTAAATGTATCTTTTCTGTATGTCCTATCAGTGTTTTCATTTCTCTCTGTGCTGTCTTATTTTCTTTCTTGAAATTTTCCATTAGTCAGAGAGAGATAATGAAGTATGCTAATTTTTATTTCCATTCTTAGCTTTTTATTATATGCAATGGCATAGCTACAGTGCTAAGCAGTTTTAAAAGGGAGAAGCAAATAAGGTAGTGAAGCACAACTACCTCCATGGTAATGGTATTCATTGTTTCAGTCACTAACTCTTGTAATTCATTAGAGACAGCTAATAGAGTCTGAAAGGCTGAATTTTTACTTTTAAAACCAGTGAAAACCAATAAGCATAATTAAACTGCATTTTAATTTACTTCAGAAATACAAGCCTGGTCGATGTGATGATATTTTGAAATGGAAGCCACCCAGCCTGAACTCTGTTGATTTTCGTCTAAAGATAACAAGAATTGGTGGAGAGGGGTATGTAATCTCTTCCCTTTTTAAATCTGTAATACTCGTGTGAATGTCCCTTAGCAGTTAATCTCTCCTCTGATATTTCTTGACACTTCCTGGGGCTAAGCCTTTCTATATTCTCTAGAACTTGTTCATTCAAAATATAAGCAACTGTTGTAATTAGTGTTGTACTGAAAACAATGGCAGATGTTTATATTGTGAATTTACTCATTCTAAAATTAAGTTTCTTCAAATTTCTGAAAAAAAGTCCCATTTGGATTTGGCACTAGCCCTTATATTTTGAGAGTAGGCAGGCCATATTAGCTTAAATTCCTAAAACTACTTTTCACTGAATTTAGACAAAATAATAACAACCCAAGCTTTCTTCTACTTTAGAATTGTGCACAATGACAAACAGTACTTGTTTTCTTAGAGAAAAACAAAGCCTGACATTTTTACTCATTAGACGTTCCTTGGTATTGTCTTTAAAGCCATTAAAATCTTAATCAAAACCAGTGAGTTTTAATGGCAGAAGACATGAAAATCTTTACGTCGGTCCTATGTACTATTTGCCTAGTTCAGTCACTGCACATATTAAATAGGGGTCATTTCCATGTTTAGTTGTGCTAGAGAGTGGAAGGGAAAGATTGAATCACTAGATTAAGCTTGCTTTGGAAAAGATTTTGTTTAAAATGAAATTAATGATTTTTAAGTTGCTTAGTGTTTTAACATCTGGGACTCATTTCAATTGACAGTGTGAAATACTGGCATTTAACTTTTCTTTTTCTTGGTGCCACAGGCAACTCAATATGATTAAACAATTAATTCAGATATTGCTTGCATATTCCAGAGTGCTAATAATGGCCCATTTAACTTTTAGACGTCTGCGTGTCACATTAATGAAAACATTTGATGAATAGAGAGAATCTTAACTATATGGGTTTTTTCTGGAAAATATACTCAACTGATAAGTTCTCAGTGTTTCATGAGGTCAGAATTATCTGTTCAAATTTTTGTGTTTGAAAATGCAATATTAAGTCTTCAGTAACAACATAACTATTTCAGAGAATACACAGAAATACTTCATTTTACTTCAGATAATCAGCTCATTATGACATTTTCTGTTTGCTTGCAATTTATTTAAGTCACAGGATAATGTAATATGAAAGATTTATGTAAAAAATCTCTTAAAAATGGCCCATTATTTGATAGGAAGGTTATTTTTATTAAAGTATTTTTATAATTTCTGCTGGAGTTTACACATATACAGTATTAGCTTGTGATTCAGAAACAAAATGCAATACCTTTTTCATTTCACATTAATAAAGAAGTGTTGGTTGATCAGTTATCTCTGATTTCAAATACAAAACTGTCAGTGCTATTGTGTTATGTTTAATATATTACATCATAGATTATTTGATTGGAACATGAAAAGGTTATAAAATATGAGCCAGCAAAAAAGCTATTTCTAAAACATTAGTAGCAGTTAATAACAAGTTATTAAAGAATTGCTGATCCATTGTAGAATTGGAATAACTTTTTAACATTTAGAACATATTTCAGCTATGTGAAAATGAGAGCAGTTCTTATATTATGGAAATAACTACCTGAATTACTCTGTAAATAATGTAATATTTAAATATGTGAGTGTTTATGCTGCTCTTACGTGCATATAGAAAATCCTAGAAATCTGATATTTCATAAATAAAGTACAGTTCTTCCAGGTAAGTTTTACTCCATCACACATGACAATTGACTGCCACTAGTAATATAAGTGCATTCATGCAACAAAAATAAAATGTAATGAAATATGGGGCAGAAAATAATAATTTAGCACTCTTGAGAGAGAGGTATTTATCTTCAATAATGTCCTATGAAACAGTAGCTTCTGCTCAGTGAAACTCAAACTGTGAATTAAATACTCCAGGTTTGCCTGCTTCGGTTGTTACTTTGGGTAAAATCTAAAGTCATTTGAAGAAACTTCAGAATAAAACAGATTTTAAAATTGTTGACTAGAGTTTTAAAAGAAGCGTCTTTAATTTTAGACTGTATAAAGACAGTTCCTGAGTTCTGAGCACTAACTAAAATTCTGTTTGATTTGATGAACTGAGTGTCTTGCTACTGCAGTTCTAATGTGACAACATTAGGCTTCCTGCCTCCTCTTACCACACTGAGATTAAAAGCAAGCATTTATACTGGCTTCAACTTTTTAGGTAAAGAAAATTTTCTTATTCAGTAATCCAGAAAGGAATTACAGCACTACAGAATGGGTAAGGTTGGGAGGGGAGTGGGTTGGTCATCTGGTCCAACCTCCTTGCTCGAGCAGTCATCCTAGAGCTTATGGCACGGGATTGCGTCCAGATGGTTCTTGAATATCTCCAGTGAGGGGGACTCCACAATCCCCTCTGGGAAATCTATTCCAGTGCTCAGTCACCTGCACAGTCAAGAAGTTCTTCCTCATATTCAGGCGGAACTTCCCGTGTATCAGTTTTTGCCCATTGTCTCTTGTCCTATTGCTTGGCACCACCAAGAAAAGCCTGGCTCCAACATCTGACATCTCCCTTCAGATACCTACAGACATTGATGAAGTCCTCTCTCAGTCTTCACTTCTTCAGGCTGAACAGGCCCAGCTCCATCAGCTTTTCCTTGTAAGAGAAATGCTACAGTCTCTCAGTCATGCTTGTTGCCCTCCACTGGACCTGCTCCAGGAGCTCCAGGTCTCTCTTGTACTCAGGAGTCCAGAACTGGGCACAGCACTCCAGATGTGGCCTTACAAGGGCAGAGTAGATGGGCAGGATTACCTTCCCCGACCTACTAACCATGCTGTTCCTAATGCACCCCAGGACACCACTGGCCTTCTGGGCCACAGGGGCACTGCTGGCTCATGGACAGCTTGTACTCCACCAGAAGCCCCAGGTCCTTGTCCGCAGAGATGCTTTTCAGCAGATCAGTCCCCAGCCTGTAGTGGTGCGTGGGGTTATTCCTCGCCATGTGCAGGACTGTGTGCATTTGCCTTTGATGAATTTTAGAAAGTTCCTCTCTGTCCCTCTCTCCAGCCTCTTGAGGTCCTTCTGAGGGGCTGCACAGGCCTCTGGGGTATTGGCCACTTCTCCAGCTTTGTGTCATTGGTGAACTTGCTGAGGAGGCCTCTGCCCCTCCATCTAAGTCATAGAGGAATAAGTTAAACAATGCTGGGCCCCACCACTGAACCTTGGGGAACACCACTAGTGACAGATCTCCAACTAGACCCTGTGCCACTGATTGGAACCCTCTGGGATCTGCCATTCAGCCAGTAAATCTGTTGGACATTTGACAGCAAAATACTATAGATGTGGCTGAAGTACTGTTACAGAATTTACAGAAGTTGCGTGTTGTTTTGGCACAGTTAGGCAAATAACATTTACAGAAATAGGAGGTATGCCTTAGTATTGATCTCTTACAGACGAATAAGGAGCCCAAGTTAAAGTATTGATCTCAAATATGTAACAGCTTGAAACAATGTGAACAGGGATTGTCTGTAATTCCTAAGTCCTCCGTTCTGATTTACAGGCTCATCTTTAAATCTTGAAATGCAGACATAACTAAATCTGTGCTACAGTTGTGTGTGATCTTATCACAGTTTACAGCCTGGGCAGAAATGTTACAAACTGAACCAAATCACAAAGCTTACAACCATGCAGCCCTTACATTTATAGTTCCCTACTCACTCAAATAGTGGGAAAAAAAAAACATATAGGAGCATTATTTATTCAGTAGCATAAGATTAGAGTTCTGTCAGCTGTTGGACATGTCTTTTAGATAGCATATGTAATTGAGATCCTGAACAATTGTAAACAATCTTGTGCATTTTTCATCTGAATAAAGGAGTTACCTCTGGGGAGTTCGCCAGATTTTAGTCAGTGTGATTATTTTCCATCTATGTAAATTCCCCTGTGTTTTGAGTTGAGCATTTCCATCCATAGATCAGTCTGCAGCAGAAGTGTTAACTGCAAAATAGCTGCTGTTTCACCCCAGATGTAGTCCCGTTATGGATGAATGACCAATTGTTTTTATCTGGGCTTCAGTTATTTGACTCTTGATATTGGAGGGAGTTTTGCCATTGAATTAAAAAGGATTGGTCTTACGATCTGTGAAGTACTTTTAGAATAAGCCTGATAAAGATGAAGACTGCATAACAAAGAATAAATATAAAGAAGAAAGATACTCTTGCATCCCAAAGAAAGGCAGGGTTTCTGTAACCTCAGTGACCTATTACTGACACTCCTGTTCAGTGCACATATTTGAAAGAAATTGCATTATTGCACCTTAGTGAGTTACATCTTATCAGCTGAGCCTTGGTAATTGTCCCCTGTGTATTATCATAGTCCAGCCTTTCCAAGCATCAGGATGATGGTTCGATTAACTATTTTTGTGTTGTGTTTGCAAGAATTTCAGCTTGTGCTCTCTCTCAGTCTCTTCTCATTACATCAATATATTTAGTCCTAGTTAAAAAAAAAAACACCAAAACCCCCTAACACAAAACTCCTGCAATAACAGCTAGCAACTCATTAAATCAATCAAACAAGAGAGTACCTCATTGTTTGTCTCTTGTGAAACACAGCAGTTGAACTGAAAAGCCCTAACATTACATGTGTTTTAAAAAGGCTGACCCGCTTCCCAGCACTTCTCTTTCATTTCAAGTTTATTGGAACAATGGTCTCACATATAACAATGCCTTGTGTTGGCCTAAATTATGGTGATGCTCACAAACAAATAAAATAAGAGTCTTAAGCATATTAACTGCATTTCCCAATGACCTACGAGTTAAATAACCTTATCAGTAGAGAACGCAAATGATATTTATTTGCTGTGTGCAGTATCTCACTTATATTACAGGGAAGACTGCTTTTAAATAGTAGAGATGCTTTTTCTCAAAATGTCTGACTGTATGAATATTTCTTAAAAAGCCAAAAACCCCCAAACTAACTCTGAGTCTTATTTAAATGTCACAAATACCGACTGAAAATGTCACATAGTACCATATTTCTAGTAGCTTCCATAACTAGAATTTCTTAAATGTCCATGCTTCCTTTTACAGATTTTTAATTAGCCTGTGAAAGTCCCTTAATTTTATCTGAATCAAACTGCTAAAATCAAATTACAAGCAAAGTTTTGGCTTTATTTGCTTTGAATTAATATCTTAATGGGTCATTTTGATACCATTTCAAATCACAAGATACTACAAATTTTATCTAGTACCTTGAAGTGCTGGAAAACATCAAGGATTTTACTCATCTTTGAACATGTACTCCTCTTAAAAAAAAATTAGTAGTCTGAAGTAGACATGAACTATTTATTAGTGTTAAGTTTGTATTTTTTTAATTGTATCTGTGATTAACTAGACCATATGGGGAAAAACCCAAACAAACAGTGTTTAGGCAAAGTTCTGTTTAGCTTGGACATTGTCAAGTAATAAAAAATGGGAGATAAAATACAATACATTCAAGGATGGCAGGGATATCCTTGGATACATTGGAAATTACAAATCAACAACCAGATATAGATACCATGACTACAGGCAAGTGGATGTCCCCATTTATTTTGTTTTTAGAAATGGCATTTTCCTTTTTATTTTATGAACTGAAAAGGACTGGGGGAGAAGAAAAGCTGCAAATAGTTCCAAATGGCTGTGGTATTCTTGATTTGCTCTCATATAGCTATGTTTCTGTCCTTTCTATAAGCTAGTCTTCCTCACTCTTCTGTTTAAAAAAAAAAAAAATTAGTAACTGGCTGAAAAATCATAGGAGTTAATTGAATCAGCTAAGATAGCTGAACTGATGTGATAGTTTGTATGGCCCGGGTGTTGGTGCTCCTTCCTCTCTTCCCATTCTCACTTTTATGTGATATTGAAGTTGTTAGTTTGGACTGTGAAGTCTTTACCTTCTCACCTGTTTGCAGAATGTCCATTATCAAAGAACACAAACTCATTCTTATATGTGCCATCCATCACAGAAAGGGGCTTTTACAAGTAATACCCTGGTGATAAAAATAATAATCCCATGTTCCCCTAGTCTCTAATGATCACAGTCAGTGCTGGGGCTGCATTGCCGTTGGGTACAGTGGAGTTATGAGGCAGAATGCAGATGAAGTTGTACAGTGGTAATGGAACAAATAAGGACAAGATGTTGCTAACAGAGGCAAAGATGTGCAGTATGGGGATGACAGCAGGTGGAGTGCAGGTTTGAATGTGTCAAGTGTGTTTATGGTTGTACTGTTGTTAAAGGAAGCACGTGTGCTTTGGAATTGCTTAGTTTTTGTGGAAATGTGAGAGTTGCAAGTGACAGTAAAGGAGTAATTTGCTTAGCTATTACCTTCAGTCATTCAGCTGTTACTAGAGTTGACCTTCTGAAGAGGAAATGTAGCAGCATGGTTGTGCAAACAGATTGAAGAAGATGTTATGTGTAGAAAGAACAATGCAGTGACACAGGAAGGGGAAACCCAAATACCACCATGGTAGAAATATGCATGTGCAGCTGCAACTTTGGCATTGCAAAGGAAACTGGTAGACAGACATTTTAGCAAAGTGCTATGCTGTAAATATATATGCTATATTGCTTATATGAGGATATTTAAAATCTTTTTGTAAAGCTTCAGGCTTTAAAAACTATTTTCAAAGTAAAGCTTTGAATCTAACCTCTATTTATACTCTGGTACACTGAACAAAATCTTGTACCTTCCACAACTAATACTCAGGATGCTCTTGGAATTTCTAATGTTGTATTTCACAAATTAACTCAGCCTCATCTTTTTATATGTTCAAGTGGCAGCCTTGGGCAATCTCCATCTGTCAGATAATTATTCTACTTCAGCTACTCATTTCGCCAGATTTTTAAAAGCTTTGCCTCATATCATCCTAAAATTATCTATATGCTTGCAAATTGGAATGTAAATGTAGTCTCGTATGTTTTATAGACCCTGTTCCTTTTTCTTGAACTAGCTGCTGCCTTAAAGTAGTCTTTCCAGTTGCTTGTGCCAGTTACTGTAATGATTATCCACTCTGTTAAGATCCATTTCTATCTCTTGAGTGAGATCAAGAAAAGCTCCCAAATACCACATCTTCAAAATTTTCTTATCTCCCATATATTTCTCTGTTCTAATTCACATTTGGATAGATATTTTATTCCTATTTGTCCGTATAGCTTAGATTTCTTGCTACTTGTGAATGTGGAAATGGAGGGCTGATGCCACCCCAACTAAAGTACTGTAGGATGGTAGAATCTTAGAGGAGTGAGAGAAGCAGGCAGTGAAGAAATTATGCTGGACTTCAGAATGGTTGGCTTTGGCTTTTTCATGTAATAGAGGTAGTATCCCACGTCAGATCCCTTTGAACTGCAGAGAGGCCCAGGACAGCTTGGTTGATCTTGAAGAACAGCTTCCTCAAATGCACAAGGGCATACTCTTCCCTGTGCAAGAAGACAAGCAGGTATGGCAAACGGTTACAGCTTGTTTGAATGGGGAATTCATAAGTCAACTCAAACAATGAAATGTATGGAATCTGTAAACAGTGAACAGACCTCCATGGAGAATGTAAAAACAGTGTTTGGGTGTAGAGAGAAGGAAGTAGGAAAGCCAAAACTCACCTGGGGTTGAAGGTAAGTCACTGGTGTCTGTAGGTACCTTGTTAATGGAAGGAAGACTTAAGGAAATGATGTGATGCTGATGCAGCCCTAGACAGTGAAAAAGATACAAAAAGGGTAAGAGTATACACTGCAGCCTTTGCTTTGGCAAGGTCTGTTCTCAGGCTTTTGAGGTCCCTGAACCTCATGGCAGAGTGCAGGGAATTGAAGTTAGGGACTGCTTAGGCAAACTGGACCTCAGGATACTGGAAGGCAAAACTTTGAAACTGGGGCAAGAGTTAGCCCTTCGAGCAAAGGTGGCCAACTAATGTGGTAGCTGGGCTGCAGTGCATTAGATGGTTCTTCACCTCCATTCAGCATTTGTGAGACTGCATCTAGAGTACTGTGTCTTGTTTCGGGCTCCCCAAATTGAGAAAGACATTGATGCACTGGAGCAAGTCCAGTGGAGTGCCTCCAAGACCGTGGGGAGATTGGGGAGCATGATATACAGAGAAAGGCTGAGAGAACTGCGTTTCCTCTGTCCAAATAAGAGAAAGGCTGTGAAATACTTTATTGCTGTTTACTACTCCCTAATGGCAGGTGGTAGAGAAGATGAAGCCACATTGCTCAGAGATTCATGTTGAAAAAATGACAAGCAAAGGACACAAATTGTAGAAGGTCAAGAGGAGAAACAGTGTGATGAAAGTCAAACATTGTAGTAGGCTGGCAAGTTGTGGAGTCTCCATCTTTGGAAGCATTCCGAAGTTAATTAGAAGAGCCTGTGAACAACCTGATAAAACTTGGAAGCTGACCCAGTCTTGAGCATGAGGCAAATGACATGCAATGGCCCTTGCCAATTAGACTTATTCTAAGATAATTTGTGGATCAGCTGTTAAATATTTTGCAAATAACATAGACACTTAAACTAATAATGTATTTTGAAACATATTTGGTTTTCTTTCTTCATGCTTTCTTTACTATAAAAAGAGATTCTTCAGTACAGTACAATACTTACAGTAAGAATACTTATTGTACATATATTTAATTTACAAACTGTAGGATTGTCCTTTTTGAGAAGATTTGTGAGTTGCAAAGTAAAATAACGTGCAATTTTTATAAACAGGAATTTGATATTATTCTATGTTATACACTGTAAAGATTTGCCAGATGCATAATTTAAAAGCCATCTAATTTACATAGAAAAAATTCATCTTCCTTTTGCTATAGCTTGAAATAGATACACTGCTCTCAGACTTACTGTAACTCAGTTGGGAACACTTTTTTGTTTCCACCAGTACATATAAACTTTTTAAATAATAGGCCTTATTAGAGGGTACTTGTGAACATCTTGATCAAGGTGCTTTAAATGGATTTTAGAAATTGGTGCGAGCTTCTTTGAAATGCATTTTTTGCATTTTTGCATGGAGTGACTATTTGGTCTTTTTCAGACAAGGGGTATTTTCTAGATTTTTTAAGTATGTCATGAATGGTACTTTAAGTAAAAATATTTTTTTCTCCATAAATTGTTTACAGTATGAACTAACATTCAGATCTTTGGGGGTTTTTTGAAGTATGTGTTTGTGGTTTTAATTTGTTAATTAATGGGATTTTATTGTCTGTTTTCTTGAGTTTACAGATCTGTACATTTTAAACTATGTTCAGAAAGGAGCATTAATATAGGATTATTACAGATCTGAAAAATAAGAATTGTTCCATGGTGTTTAAAATAAAAGAAGTAATTGTGGGAATGAGTTCAGAGGAGGCCCCAAAGATGATCAAAGGGCTGGAGTACCTGTCCTACAAAGACAGGCTGAGAGTTTGCCTTGTTCAGCCTGTAGACAAGAAAGCTTCCAGTACACGAAGAGGGTGCAACAGGAGAGCTGGAGAGGGACTATTTACAAGGGCCTGTAGTGATAGGACAAGGGGGAATGGCTTTAAACTGAAAAAGGGCAGATTTAGATTAAGTATTTCGAAGAAATTCTTTCCTGTGAGGGTGGTGAGGCACTGTTGCAGGTTGCCTAGAGAAGCTGTGGATGCCCCTTCCCTGAAAGTGTTCAAGAGCAGTTTGGATGGGGCTTTGAGCCACCTGGTCTAGTAGGGAGGTGTCCCTGCCTGTGGCAGGGACAGGAATTCAATGATCTTGAAGGTCTCTTCCAACGCAAATCATTTTGTGATTCTATGAAACATGCATTTAAGGGGAAAAAAAGCTTGGCTCAGATGATTTCCTTGCCTTCTGTTGTGTTTTGCAAAGAAGAATAAAGCAAACTAAAAAGGAAGAGAAGTTATCACCATGGTAGAGTAGAGCAAACAATCTGGACAGACAAAGATATCGTACATGTTTCTACTCTTCATTGGTCTTACTCTGAGCATTTTATTACTTAATTTTCTGACAACACCAAACTCACTAATCATAAAAGAACAGATATAAGTACTAAATAATGAATATATTAAAGATAAAAATAATTCATGACAGTTATAGCTCCAAGACTACTGTTCAGTTTGTTTTGATACCATCAGAATGTTTTGAAATTCATTTAGGAATTCATTTAGGAATTCATTTAGAAATTCATTTAGGAATTCATGAGGAAGCCCAGCTTTTTGTGTCTTACTGAGTTCACGAGTGCTTTGGAATCAGCAAAATGTGTCAACGAAATAAATGACCCTGATGCAGATTGTTTGCATTTCTGCCATAACTGTGTTATCAATGTGGCATGCATGCAACTGTGGGCTTCTGAAATACAGGGAGATTATCAGCAGTTTCACCTTCCCTCATTGATAGCAAAGAGAAACTCTTGGTGCATGTGCTTATCTTACAACTTCAGAGACATTAGAAAAGAAACCTACTTAATCCTTTTTCAGGATAATTATCTAGTATCTCTGGTTTTGTAGGGATTCATGTTGTGATGAATGATTTTTAAAAACCATATACATATAGGATGAGATTTTAAAAATTAGCATCTTAAGGGACATTTTAATTTTGAGGAAATAAATTAGATTTTTGATATCTGTTTAATGACTTAGGATGTGCCGTAGGTTTGGTAATTCACACTTGCTGTCTTTTGAACTAACACCTAGCTTGTAGCTTTTTTTCCTGGGAAAAGATGCTTATCCTGTCATGGAAGCACATTAAAATCAATGAGGCTATGGGTGCATGTATCTGTCAGTGGGAGATCAGTTTGCATAATCAAGGCCTGATGAGTCAGTGGTAGTGGAGAATCCGTGTTGTTACTTACCTGAGCGATAGGGAAGAGCATGGTAACTGCGGCGTATGGAGAATGTGCACATATTGCACTTTGAGGGGGAGCTTGTAAAAAGCGTGTAATAGTTTTCAGTTGAGTTTTGGTTCCATCTGTCAACAGATGTAAGCATGTCATCCTGCTAGAGGATCTTAAAAAGGCCAAAATTCCTTATTTTCATAGCTTTTATGCTTGTTTGCTTTTTACAAAGCAGTCATGACGGTGAGTGTGAAGTACAAGCGTAGTTTTCTACTCTATTCTGAAATCAATTTCAAGGCTTTTCTCTTAAACGCAAGGAAGATATGTACATTCACAGGAGCTACTTGAGTTTTAGCATCATTGTACATGTGAGAAAGAAGCCTTTATTTTAACTTTGAAACCCAGATTTCCAAGACTGTAAGCTGGTTCAGCTTCATATGAAATGAATCAGAATTTTTAATTTATAAATATACATACCTATATGTGTATGTGTATATGCACACACAGGTGACAGCTGTTACATTTTACATTGTAAAATCAACAACAAGCGAAAATGTAAAGGAATCTCCCTGTCTGTTATGAACTAAAACAACTCTTTTCTTCTTCATGTTTACAGATGGAAACCCTATCTACCTTTTATCACACTTCTTAATTTTAAAATTTATCCATTTTATTAAATCAGATTTTGCTCTTTTTAATTTTTCACTCTCTTCATACAAATATATGTCTTAACTGGACATTCTCCACTTCTTTTTCATATTTTATTGCTTTATTAATGAAGTTTCAGTGCCTTGGTTTTGTGCTTTTAAGCTGGGTATCTAAGTGGTTCTTCACTTGTACTCCACCAACCAGTGTTCTGTGGCTTATAAATGGCAGGAAAATTGTATGTGATTAATAGAGAACCGAACACCAGTGTGTTGCTCTGCTTTGTATGTATAAGCTGAATAACTTTTTAATCACCTAATAGTGAAGTTTATCTAAGTGAAGATACAAAAGTGTGTTAAGTATTTGGGGGTGGGGGTGTTAGAGACAGTTCTTATGTTTTTGAAAGATTAAAAGCATTATTATTCCTTTGCTAGTCATCCTATCTGTTGTCAGACCTCCAGCCTCTGAGAGGTATATGGTAAGAAGTTTTTGTTACAGTTTTAATGAGGTTGCTATTACATCTCAAAAACAATGCATGTATCTGTATCAGTTTTCAAGATGGGAAAAATCAATTATGAAGTGGAGAGAAAACTCTCTCAGGATAGCATGGTGTGTTGGTAAGAAAAGGACAGTCCTCAGCTGTACCCAGCAGATGGCATTTTTCCCCCTTATAACAACTAAATATTTTCAAAGCCATAATCTTTGGCTATTTTCATACTTAAAGCCTCTTCTTCTCCAAGTATTAAAAGATTGCTCTGTGAGCAAATATTTATCAGTGGATTATAAATTAAATATAATGTGTATATCTCTAATTATAGAATAGAGAAGATTGAAATGAGAAGAGTGAAACAGGATAGTGAATTTGATTATTTTATTTTTTCCCCTCTCAATTCTGCGTGTCAAAACCATCATTTCACACAGATGTTTATAAAAGCACTTCACTCTTTTGGTAAATGTTAAAGTATCAAATATCAAATTCTCAGGATTTTAGTCTTTTTTTTTTTAGGAATACAGAATTCTACTTGAAAGTGGATATTCAGTTGTAGGAGACCTCTGCATTTGTGGAATAGATTAAGACAGTTTCACAAGTGAATTGGATATGTCCTAATGAAGGCTCTGAACTATTCTCTCCCCTTCAGAAGGTGAAATCTGCTATGGACATGGTTAGCTCTTCTCAACTAATGTATCAGTAACATTCTGACTTCTTAATTTATAATTAAAATGATCTGTACACATTTCTGACTCAGGACTTGCTGTTGATCATTCTGGTCTCGTTCAAGAAGAGAAGCAGAAATTACTCAAGTCTCACTGAGCAGAGTGTTTGCACTTCGTTTCTGCACAATGCTAACTTTTATAAAAATCTTTACGCATTACTTCTGTGTTAAGAAAATTGTGTTTTAAAAGGTGAATTCTGTATCATGATAAACTAGAATAATGTTTTGATTTTAGAAGAGACAATGGTATGGCATGCAAGTGCTTTCTTCCAGCTATAATAGGCCATAAATACAGCTTGTTTTAACAGCAGAAGTATCAAGCTTCAGTTATTTGAATTACGTCACCAAACTGAAATGTTCAAAACTGGTCATTTTTCTCTTTTGCTCAGCTGTTTAATAAGACACGACTAATGGTTTCTGCATGGTGATAATTTCTCTGTTGTTTACTTTAGCTTTGCTCTCATATTAAAAATAAGAGGAAGCTATTACACAGTTTTTTTTCATGTATCATATGCCAGTTGTTTCTTTGTAATATTCAGATACATGCAGTATGAAAGAATTTTCCATGTGTTTTCTGAAGATGATATCGTGCCTTTTTCAGAGATTTAGTTAAGATTTTTTGATGTTATTTGGCTGGCAAATTTTGTGGTTTGTTAGAGCCTCTTTGGGCAAAAGGCATGTCTGTGTTCAAGCTGTGGCAAGAGGAGGGGCCATTGCTTTGCACTTGTAAAACACTTTCATTTGAGTGAAAGTAAAATTTGTCCCACATATTTAAAGCATAGTATAACCTGTACCAATTACTTAAAAACTTACAGTGTTGACAAGTTAACTGGGCAAGCCTGAGGAAGACCTATGAACCCTATTGACTGCAGGAAAGAACTAATATTGAAATTATATGGCACTGTCTGTTCTGCTGCTTTCCCCTCTATAGACTGAGGGTCATTCATTTCCCAAAGGATTTTATGCAGCATTTGGTCCAAAAGTATTTGTTGCTGAAAGCTGAGTTATGAAACTGATGACTCCTCTAAAATGAAAGTTTCATGCAGAAAGATTTTTAAACAGTCCAAAAATGCATAGCATAAAGATACTATAGATGTAGGCATTGCAGAGTTGCTTCTCTTTTGTGTTTTTTTACCAGGTTATTATTTAAACAGTGTGATCTAGTTATGTACTCTTGTTTAATGATATATCTTCTTGTTAAAAAGGCATATTTCTGTTATTGCTCAACTTGAATTATTCCTTTCATTCACTAAATTTGAATTCATACAAATTTCTTGCAAGACAAAGTGCATAGAAGATGTTTCTGACAGAAGGGCAAAAATTTGGTAATTATTTAAAGTTAATTCCTATGATGTAATGGCTCCAGAATCACATATTGTTCTTTTTTTAAACTTTAAAAGATCAAATGGGTTTCTGAAGCTCTAAAACAGCAACTCTGTCAACAGAGAAGCCGGTGGCAGTTTTGTTTGGTTTCTTTTGACAAAGCCTCATCTTCAAGTTTAATTAGTAAGGGGACTTGAAAAGACAGAAGTACAGAACTTATGCAATGATATTAGCGATGAGTGAGGTGAGTGGCAGGAAGAAGCAGGGTGGAGGAAACCTAATTCTAGCGAACTTCCTTCTCTACCCTCATTTTACATAATCTGTTATTTATTTGTTGGTGCCTGTGGTAGCTTTCTACTCAAGTTTGATGTAAGTAAACAAACCTAGCAATAAAAACACCCCCATCTCCAAAGCTCTGAGTTTCTGTAGATACCAACCAGTTTTCTGTATAAGGCAAGACCACTGATAAGCTTAGACAAAGGTGGGGTTTATTGAAAGTGTAGAAAGGATAATGTGTAGTGAGGAGAATAACCGTCATTTCAACTGCAGTACAGACAGACTAACGTGGATTTACAGAGCTGACTGGGATATTGGGACAGTTGCAGAAAATCTGTTTGTACCATGTGTGCAAGCTTGAGAAAGTTGAGAGTTGCAAAATTGTTTCTTACCCACAAGCTCTCAAATATAAGACTGCACACTCTTTCCTCCCTCAGACTATTTTAGCCTGGGCATCTTCATAACAACTTAATGAACAAGAATTCTCTAGCTTCTCTAAAAACCTTTCTTCTTGCATTGTTATCCTAAGGAAAACAATTAGCTTTTCCTTTCTCTTAGTTTTCAAATGTCAAATACAATAATTATGTTCTGTCTTAGCTTTGACTGATTTTAATCTGAATGAAACGCCCGTTTGCTCTCTGATAATAAATTTTCTCTGCCATAATAACAAAGTGATGTTGAAAGTAACTTCAAAAAGACTGATAAAGATTTCTCTGAAGGAACAATTGAAACTTGATTTTGCAGTATTTGTATTCGTTGTTGTCTGATTGATACTCTTTTACTGCTTCAGGAATGTATTTGCATATAATGTTAATTTAGAGCTAATTATTTTTCTGTGCATTTTAAATCAATCATGGATAAGACTTCTTCCATTGTAAATGTCAGGTGTGAAAAATTAAAGCAATATTCTGAATTTGAAATTAAATATTTAGACAAAAAAAGAGTAGAATTGCAGGAACTGTCAGTGTAATCCCATTGTCACTAATCTGTGCATGTAAAACGTAGCAGAGGAATATCCAAAAGAAATTGAATTCTTCCACAAAGAGTTGACCCCAGGGCCTGTGCTGGGACAGAGCGCAGAACCAGAGCACAGATCTGTAGTAGCTGAGTAAACAGAATAACTTCGACCACTCCTAATTGCACTTTTTTAAGAAACAAGGTTGTAAAAGAAGATATAAAACTTGACAGCAGGGGTGTGTTAAAATGTAGTTTCCCATCATCTATTACAGTAATATGTGCTTTACCAGTCTGCCCTTTTCTCTCTTCTGTGTCTTCTCATTTCTGTGTCACTGTTCCCAGATAGATTCAATTTTGTGTTCCTGCTGAAGTTTTATTCATTCTCTTTTACTTCTCTCACCCATATTTGCATGTGAGTCTTCAGGGCTGGTTTCCCAGTAAAGGTGATTATTTTTTATTTGCTATCACTACTCCAAAGTGATTAAAGTCCTGGTTAAAATGCATAGAATTTCCATGAAATAGCTGAAATTGCATTCCTGTATGCTGATTGATAAGCTTTTCTCTTTGATGGTCTGAAGATGTAGCTGGTATAGAGGAAAAGGCAGTTGCTTATGTTTTGTTATGCTTATCATAGATATATTAAAAAATAGCCAAATTTCTAGACATCAAAGTCTTTCTTCATACTTGAGATTAACTTGCATGCTCCATCCTTGATTTACCTGGCTGTATCGCTTAGTCTGAGAAAACATACTACTTTTTCTTAGAGACTTTGTCCTACCTTAAATCAGACCTGAATTAAGTTCACAATTTTTATAATGAACAATGTGAATTTTTTTTCTGTCATACCAGTAGTTAACTGCAGTTAGCTATATTACTTTGAAAGACTTATTATCCATGCAGGTACCTTATAAAACCACCATGAGGATTTTCTGCTTGGAAAAACAAAATATACTGAACCATGTTGCACTAATTTTTTTTAGCAAGCTGTTTTTAGCAAGGGTAAATTATAGTCCAAGAGGACATGCAAAATTGCTTGGAGTAAAAAATTACGTCTTGGAAGCATACCGCAAAATGGAAGAACGCCTCTGCTTTACTGTACATTTGTTAATTAATAACTTAATAATTTACATTACATAAATCTTCTCAGGGAGAGGTGAAAGAAGAGACAAAGCAGGTCATCCTGATACCAGTTAAATCAGTGGTTATCAACCAGGGTCTGGAAGTAACCAATTTTTTGTCCTTTGCAGTTTGCATTTAATCATAATTGCTCTTTCACTTGTGCCCTACATAATAAAAATTAATCATTCAGTACAGTAAATGAAAATATGCTCTCTTTCTGTAATAATAATACAGAAATTTTAATAAAGAATTCAATTATTTTTTCCTACAGTTTATAGAAAGGATACATTTCTGCAAGTTGCTTATCACACAGACTTCAGCTTATTTGACTATTTGGAGAATGTGTCACAAAATGCATTAATAATTTTAAATAAAGTCTAAAAAGCATTAGAAAAGAAGAATACTGATAGCATATGAAGAGCTTGCAAAATGGTTGTATTGGACAGAAAATTTTCTAGAAGCAGCTCCTTAAGATGGAGCTTCCTGGTCCTCTTCCTCACACAGGGAAGTGTGTCTGGCTGCGTGGGACTTCCTGGGGAGAGAACTCAGATGTGGCTGTGTGCCAGGTGCCTAGGAAGGAGGGAGCCTGGCTAGTGCCCTGCACAGGTTTTAGTAGCTGCCTCAGGTTTAAACTGGAGTGGAGATCGTGGCTGCTCAGGAGAAACTGGAACAGTAGCTGTGAACCTTGGAGCTGCTGATGTGAAGCAAATGCTGTGTATGGAGCAGAGGCATCTCAGAACGGTTTTTTTCTTCCTAATCCTGTCTGCCTTCCATTTCTTAGCATTGTCCAAGCTGCCATCATCCCAGTGCGTTCCCACTCCCCTCCTGGTGGCTTTGATAAAAGTATGCTTCCCCTCTAAATTTGGGAGTTGGGATAAAAGATCAAAGAAAGGAGAAAGGAGAGACGTGGAATGGATCAAAGGGACATAGCCGTCTTAAACAGTCTATAGAAAACAAAACCAAGGGGCAGCTGAACATTAAAGTGAGAAATAAAGGAAAGACAGAAAAATGGATAAAGGCATACTGGAGGAGATGTGGCACTCCTGAAGTGAAGCAGAGCACCCTGATACCAAGCAGTGATTTCTCCTACAGAGAAGTGAGCCTTATGGGTCAGAATACAGATTTTTAATTTTTTTTTTTTTTTTTTTTTTTACAATACACTTGAAACACAGGGCAGCTTTCCTGCAAATGCCTTCTAGATTACAGACGCAGTAATGAGTATCACAGTGTTGTTAGTTGATATTACAAGATAATAGTCCTTTATTTTGTCACACCCAGGAAAGCTGCATTTCTTAATACTTCAGAATGTAGAATACTACATTTATGTATATTACTACCTGAAGAATTTCTGTAAAAGAAATTTCATTTGCAAGTTTGTGTTATGATTGTGCTGAGGGATTTAATTTTATAATTGACAGAGGAACTAAATCTTACACCATCCGTAAAGGTTTCAGTAATGAGAGTGAAGCATTCAGCAGAGTTCATGAAGTCTCTGACAGCCTTCCTACCTTATTTTGGGTGGTAGATTTGTTTGCAGCAGATGGCTGTTCAAGCATTCTGCTGGTGGCACTTGGGTCTGGATAGAGTGGCAGCTGGGTGCATATCCTATATTCCAAACAAACAATTCATTGTTCATTACAGGCTTCACCTTGGGATTGCAATCTGCATAGTCCCCCATGAACCCATACCTAAATGGTTTGTAGACTGTAATTCAATCATTTTTCTGGCTGTGTATGATTAATTAATAAAATATTTATTTTGAATAAATGATTAAAGTGGTGTGGAGAAACAGGAAGAAAAAGAAATCAGTTGGAGTGGTCTGGCTGTGTGCATACATATGGCTAAAGATGCTCTTCCCATGGAGAATCTTTAATAAGAAGATGGGAATTTTCGTACTGATTATATCTCTGGTCAGTGTAGACCAGATGTGAATTTTGTATTTTCTGTTTTATTTTAAGGGGAAATTTTTAGTCTTGTAGATATTTTTATTATGTACATGCATGTCCAATCTCTGTTTCTCATGCACACCAGAGCAGCGTCTGTGAGCTTTAATTATATGTTTTGTGATTAAATATTTATCATATTTGAATTCTCACTCAATTGGAATAATTCAATAACTCCTTGTTCTTTTGTTACAAGAAATTAAATACAAATCACCTGATCAGTCTTTGGTTTGCCCTGCACTGTGAAAAGGATACTGTTACCAGCTGCTTTATTCAGGCTACCAGTGAGGTCTTGCCACCACTGGTGTGGCATGCAGGGCACTGGGAAAACCGGAAAACTGTTGGAGCATCTCTGCTGTCAAATGAAGGGCAGCATGGGGGAAATTATAGCCAGATGAGATTACCCCATTGTAACATCCCTGCCAGTTCTTTGTCATGGTTTATCAGTAGTAACAACCTGTTAAAATTGCAGAGTATTCAAATTCTTAGCTCTGCTCTTACGATTTAGAATAGCTGTGCAGGACAAAAGTCTAGGGGTTAGGGTTTTTTTGTGGGGTTTTTCGGTTGTTGTTTTGTATTACTGTGGGTTTTTTTTTTTTGTTTCGGTGTTTTGGGTTTTTTGTTTTGTTTGTTTTTAAATTAGAAAGACCAAGAACAAAGGAATGACAAAACTTCACATGGAAAGAAAATTCAATGAGCTTTGAAGTCAGCCCTTTAAATGTTAGGAAATAACAGAGTTCTAGTTGACAGGCTCATTCACATTAGAATAAATTCCTTAGTTAAATGGTGTAAGTACCTTTCATTCATACACAAAAGAGCATGTATCTTTCACTTCAGAGGAAAGCAATGCTGAGGTGGTATGGGTGATACTAAATACAACATCAGCTTTCTTTCAAAGTGATGAACTTCGTAATGTGGCTAAAGTTGCCAGCCATTGCTTCATAACTTGCTTCATCAGCAGATTTTCTCTGTTCATGACTTTTTCTGATTAGTAATAAATATATTAAACAGTCTGTTGCATAAACTGAATAGTCACCTGGCCTTTGCCAAGATGGAAACTGCCATTTATTCTGCCTGTCCAATCTCTTAAGCAGGATTTGGTCCATAACAGTAAGAAGTGTCTTCCATATAAAAGTGCTTACTGCCTAGTTTTATGGGTTTTTTAAAATAAATTACTGTGGAAGGAGACTGTAACAGATGCCTTTTGGCAGTCTGAATCGATTATGTCAGTGTGCTGCCTCTCCCGTCCCCCACTACTTTTCAAGCACTCTTTCATTAAAATGATCAAAAGAGAGGCAGATGCAGCCACAGTGTGAGTGCAGGGGATGTGCAACCTCCTAAGTAGCACTGCCATGCTTGGCCAAGGTAGGCATGCTGAACAATGCTGAGTTAAAGGGTAGGGCTCTGGGAAGTTTGCAGAAATCACCCTATTTCTGTGTGTAAGATTGACTTGGATTTTTTTAAAATAGCAATTCAGACCCTCCATGTTAAGAAATATCAGAAATCCTGAGTACGTTGCATCAGGATTTGGTGATTTATTTCACCTTAATTATCAATATAACCCCAGAGCTTTTCTTTTAGTACCTCTGTTTCTGCAGATGACTCTGTTTATTTGGTGACTAAAAACCTCCACGTTCCTGACTAGATGCCTTTATTTTTTCAGTGGGTACAAACAAATCCACTTCCTTCTCAACCTCTTCAGTCTCCCTGTCTTTCTTGGTTGTTTCCTGTATTTCCACATGAGCAAGTAAATCTACTGAACAATTTTTTTACCAGTTTTCTACTTGGATATGCTTGAGATTTTTTTTTTCATTATCTCATTTATTTCTTCTAGATCTTAATTCTTGTTAGAAATCTGTTTTTCTTAAGTAACTCTTGAAACACTGAAAATGTCTTTGTTTTGACTTTCAAATATCTGTAATGAGACTTTGTGTTTTATTGAAGTCTCATGATACAAAGTGTCACGTTGTGATATCAATTCTTCACTTAATTCTGGTAGTTGAATTTGCTGTATTGTGGTGTCATTTATATTTTAAAAGATGGCCAAGGTGAAAGGACCCTATGGGGTGATAGACTGGAATGTGGATTTATGGTGTCCCAGTGAGGCCACTGTGGAGCTGTGTGAGTGCTCTCGCTTTGTGATACATGGATAAATCTGGGCAGAGTTGCATCACAGCCAATGTCGGGCAGATCTTTCAGCAAATTGGAAATAGTTCCTAACTCCTGTCCTATATTTCAGTGAGATGAAAGGGATGATATTCAGAAGGAAAAATTGATGTTTATGATCAGAAATAGATTCTAATAGTGAAATCTCTTGAACTACGTAATAACCTCCCAAAGGAAAAGGCAAGCAGCCTCATTTTCCAGATAATTTATGGCCAGCCTGGCCAAATTGCTCATTATACTACAGGGAGTAATATTCCGTTGATGGAGGAATGGGCATGATTATTTAATAGGTACTTTTTGTTTCTACTTAGTTTTCCTTTCTATTTTTTATGGATAGGTTATATGTAAATGTAGTCAAAATGCTTCTTTATGTTATTTGCCTGTAAAGCAAAGCCAAACAGGCTTTGGACAAATGTTAAAATATTGTCAGTGCTAGACATAAATGCAGCAAACAAAAATGAGTGCTGTTTGGAAACATCTGATATTGTGGTTTTATTTATCAAGTGCATGAATGTGCCTTGAAAAAATCTCCCTGTCTCTAGGAAAGTGTTTGTGTACAAACATTCCCACCCTCACCCCCCTGCCCACAAGAAACCCCACACCACAGCCAAACACTTTTCCAAAAACTGATGCAAATTAAACCCCACTAATTCAAAGTAAACCTTCGTATTTGTCAGTTTATTCTTTTTAATGGTCTAGAATCACTTGCAGACCATTACCTCAGATACGAGGTCACTTCAGTTTGCAGTTTCAAGCCCTCTAAATCTAATTTTTACTTCATTTGGTATATAACAGCGCTGACATTGTTCAGTGGAAGTATGTCTTTCAGGGATCAGTTACTGCCAAGATTCCCATTATCAATAGTCAGTGACAGATAGTGATTTACTGTAGGGAGTGAGGTAGTGCAGTGGAGCCTTTCAAGTACCACCCATAAGAGCTCGAAGGGCAATTAGCACATAACATTGATATTGTTGCCTGAGTTGCGTGTGCTTGAAAGCACCATGCTTATTAATATGACAAATGGCACACGCTATTGTAGTGCTGTTGTGGGAAGGCTGAGAGTGTTAAATTCAAGTCTGTAGTTTGTGCTACCCACTGTGTTTTTCCCTGGGAATATTGTTTAGAGTACACTTTTATGTTAATTGTGGTCACCATTAACTTGGCTTGGACTATTCTGCAAATTCAGAATTTATCGAATGAAGGAGGTTTACTTACATTTTTGGGGTGTTGTTTATTGTACAGATGAATTTAGCATTATAAAACTCTTTACAGTCTCTTTTATCGCACTTTATTATATTCCTTCCCAACCATCTTCCCCTGGTGTTCTAACACAGTGATTTTTGCATTTTTACTATGTAAGCAGCAGTGCGTAATATCTCTTTCGGTTCCCTCATAACTTTTTTCAGTTTGTGCTCTAATTTGAGGAAGAATGTCCTAAATCAGATGTACAGTCTATTTGCCTAGTCCCTAGCATGATGGTTATACTAGAATAGCTTATATTTGTCCACAAAAAACGTTTTCTTGCTTGACTGATGAGTAACAATTTTTGTTAGAATATTTTCATAGCCCAAACAGGTGGTTTGATAAATGCACTGTGGAAAGCAGGAGACAAGTCTTCTGTCTTGCCTGTGAAGAACGTGTGTTGCCACTGTCCTTGTTCTGCATGCACTGCTTCTGGGACCTGTCAAGTTCTTGACTCTCTATACTTCTAGAACAAGATGAAATGCGTGTTGTTTGCAGACCATATATGCACGCCAGTTTAAATTTACAAGCACTGTTATTAGCCTTTTCCAGAACTTGTATTGGATCCTTTTATATATTTTAAAATATTTCATAATACTTTGCGTAGTATTTTCACTATGTTACTCTTACAGTAGTCAGTGAATTAATTAAATAATTAATGATCTTTAAAAAAATTAAATATAGGAAGTTAATTCTTCTGACCTTAACATCATTTTTCATAATTCTCTGTTTATGCTTTTCTGATTTTCTTCTTGTTTTTGTATTCCTAGAAAATATATAATTAGAGCTTTAAACCAATAGGAAATTATTATTATAAGCAAGAAGCAAAATATAATTGGAATGTCATTGTAGGAGAATTTAAGTGATTCTTCAAGAAACTACTTAGGAAGCTGCTTCTCTTTCTATGGTTATGATATTGTAGCACAGTGCAGTTTTCCCTCCCAGTGTGTTTAAGTGAACACAGGAAAAAGGGAGAATATTTATTATGTTTGTAAAAGGGCATCAGCTTCATCACATGAATATGTTGTCCTTTCTGCTGTGTAATAGTGTGCTTGTGCTCAGGTCATCATGTGCAATAATGACATAGTGGAATAATTTCTTTGCATAATTGAATACAAAATTTTTAGCATTATGTATGAAAGTTACCTTTATCCTCAAAGCTACCCATGAAGAACATTCAAGCAGTGTTTGAAAATACAGTTACTTAACTTACAAAGGTGTTAGTTCTATTGTCAAGCCTGTTGTTCATCTGTGTTCATGACTTCTAACAGTAATTTCTGCCCAAAAAATGCAAATGCATCCAGAGTGATTTTCAGAGACAATTTAAAGCACATACAGAGCATATCAGTAGTAGTCTTTGTATATGCTTATCACACAAAAGATACATTTTAAAATTAAACATAAAACCATTAATAACTAACATTAATCCCTATTATATAGCTATTTTAAATATGGGAGTTTAGACTGTGAGTGTGGTCACAGAGATTTTCCTAAAATTTTATTCTGACTTTCCAATGTATATTAAAAACAGGGTGTGTTGTATTTTTGGCCTTAATCAACCACGGATGTGTACACTGAGGTGTTCTTCTTAGCAATAAAGATGCAGATGTGCAGAAAGGTCAATAACCCCACTGAGTGTCAGGATATTTTTTTCTTTTCATTTTGCTTCACAACTCTTCCAGTCTTGGGACACATCTTCTCAGGATTGAAATCTTTTCACTGTCAACTTCTGTGAAGAGTGCAAATCTGCTCACAGCATATGAAGGATGAAGTTGTTACATCAGTTCCCAGCACCAGTGTAGCTGCTTTTTGCTGCTTCTGACTGTAAAGTGGAAGTAATCCATGTATTTTAATCCCTTTATCTCTTCATCTCATCAGTGGAATTCCTCTTTAATCATTTCTGATAGGGCGAGATCCCTCCAGGCAGACACGAAGGACGTTTCAGGTACCAATCCACTGTTCATATAAACCAGAAAAAAAACCTGTCTCATGTGGAGAGAGTTCTTTCAGATAAGAGAGCAGACCACAGCAGAAGCTGCCTCTTGTCCTTTGCAGAAAGCAGTCAATCCCTTCCATGTTGTCATTGAAAGTAGAGACAGACATGCAAAGTACCAAGATGAGTTTTGGAAGTTTCTGCAGTTTTGCATGCCCTCAAATACCGTTGTGATTATAAAATATAACAGTGAAGTTTTATTACATCCAGCAAAGCTTCGTTGGCAGGTTATACCACTTACCAAGCTCCTAAAAACAAACACAAGCTTATCTAGAATCAAACTCATCTAGGGTGAGGTGCTCTGGTGGTTGCAGGAGCTGGTGAAACAGGCAACCATCACGAATAAACCAGAAATAAAGTATCAAACTACTTGACTTATGTGGAGCAATGAACTACTCTTCAAACATAATTTTGTTGAGTTAAATTGTAGGATTGCCTAATAAAATACTGCCAGACATTATTTGATGAATTGTCATCAGTTCTGGGATTTTGTGAGTGCTGTTTTTGAAATGTAAGGAAGAAGTTGCATGTTCTGTTTCCTAGGGGTAGTGAGTAACTGAAGCATTTCTGTAGGCAGCTCTGTGCCCACTGCCTGTTGCAGGGCAGCTTTCTTCCTGAGAAACCAGACACTCCAAGCCATGTGCTTGTTCATTGGTCATCATTTTCCTTCTGCACATTCCACCTTTCCAGTGCCAGTTACCTCTTTTCAGCCCTCCTACTGCACACACTGCATTTTTCACTCCATACTCCCTGCTTTGCACGCCTGTCTGACCTCTGTGCTGTTGGCTAGAGCTGCAAGTCTGTCTGTGTCCCTGCACAGTGTGTCACCAATCTTGCACCCACTAGAGTGAGCAAATTACCACTCTTGTGAGAGGTAGTGGCTCCTGGCTCCTCTCTGCACCTTTATTTCTCCGCGTGCTCCTTTCTGGAAGCCTCCTTCCCTAATCTGTACAGCAGCACTAATTAGCCTAGAAGGAAACTCGCAGCTGGTTTGTGTACAAACCACTCAGAAGTTAATGTGTTCAGCTCTAGTTTGGGTGGCCCTGTTTGATAAACTAATTGGATTTTCAAGGCAGCTTTTGAGTCTGAAGGGGTGGACATTTGGGGTACAGATCAAGCTGTAGTGGTGTCCACAAGGTACACCTCCCAACAAGATATGAAGGAACTATTTGACATCTGCTTTTCTGCCTTCATAAAATACTACTTAATGGCTGGAGCATTGATGGGTTGGTGAACAGTGCTTGAATTTTTGTCAGTATTATCTTGAAATCACAGAATGGTTTGGGTTGGAAGGGACCTTAAAGATCATGAAGTTCTAACCCCCTGCCATGGGCAGGGACACCATCCACTAGACCAGGTGGCTCAAAACCCTATCCACCCTAGCCTTGAACACTTTCAGGGATGGGCTGCTTCTCTGAGCAACCTGTTCCAGAGTCTCACCACCCTCACAGGAAAGAATTCCTTCCTAATACCTAATCTAAACCTGCCTTGTTTCAGTTTAAAGCCATTTTCCCATGTCTTATCACTACAGGAACTGTAAAAAGTTCCTCTCCATCTCTGTTATTGCCCCCCCTTTTAGGTACTGAAAGGGTAATTCATCTTCATCTTAACATGTATTAGTAAGTTAGCAGAACAGACTGTGTGTGGAGAAGAGGATATGATCAAGCTTCCTCGAAATGTGCTGCCCTCATGAAGTCCATAGGCAAGGGTCACTCTGCTTCCCATGGCTAAAGGCGATAGGAAGGAGGCAACGGTACTGGGAATGTCCCAGCCCCCAGACACGGTCAGCTATGCTCAGGGAGGATGAGCTCTCTTCATTCTGTGGTAAATGTTTCTGCTGCTTCCATTCTCTAATCCTCTGGTCTTCTCCAGCCCAGAGCTCTACCCCAGTGCTTTCTGAGCTCTGTTCATTCTGTGGTAAAAGTTTCTGCTGCTTCCATTCTCTAATCTTCTGATCTTCTCCAGCCCAGAGGTCTACCCCAGTGCTTTCCAACCCAGAGGGCTGCTTTTTTACTCCTTTATACCTTTCTCATTCCTTGTGTTCTACATTCCCTGCCATCCCACAGTGTGTTACTCCAAGCTTCCTTTTACCCAGGTTCTTAGTCCTGTCCTGTGTTTATTTGCATTAACCACCGTCACGTCACTGTTGCCACCACACTTTTTGGATCACTTGGCCTGACCATACCTACTCCTATGGTCAACTTCCCCCTCACAAACAGCAGTGCCTGGCTCCTGCAGCTCGGATTTTGAAAACGTTGTGTACGTTTATATCCCAGAAAAGACCAAAGCTAGGGAAATTTACTGGAAACTATCTAGCAGCATTTTCGTGGTACTGGAAAGGCCTTTAAGACCATGATATTAAATTGTCAAAACTCTGAAATGACTTGTCCTGACACTTTTGGGGTTTTTATGTAGTTTGCATTGAAATATAACTCTGCAGCCCTAACAGGCATGTTGGGCTAGAAGTCTGCTCACTTGGGTGCGTAGGAGAGGAGAGCATGGAGTGTAATGTTACATATGGACAGCACATCTTAAAGAACTACTGTTTCTTGGAGTCATGTTTTTTTCCTTCGATGTACAGGATAAAAAGGGAATTACATGGATATGAAAGAGACTACAAGTAAAATATATGACAGTCTGTAAGCTAGGCAACTTTGTATATTGCTACATATTCTTAAATAAAAATACATATGTAATGAAGTGCCAGTAAGCATTCATATTTTTGATGATTGTTTCTCATAATTTTAAGGTAATTATTTGAAGTGAAGTTCAAAGGTGATAATTGTGCTGTGAAACTGTCATCACTGTTTCGTAGCCTGGTATCAGTTTTGGCCGATTGCAAGTGATGTCCAGCTTTTATCAGGGTTTGGTGTTGAGTGATGCTCCTGGTGTTTTAAGAGCAGAACTATGCATTTGTTAAACTAAGTAAGAAATAGAAGACTGACATTTAAAAGACAACATTGGCATATAAGTGCTTATAACCAAACCTGCTTACCACTGGGGAGTCTTTAAAGGCAAAGCGTAATTAGTTGAGAGTATTAAGAGAGAGTATCTGTATCAATTTAGACACATCGAAGTTTACGGTATAAAGTTAATTTTAGGTACTTAAGAGTACACCCTGGTATTGTGGTAAAGAACTCTGAAAACAGCTATGTATAGTTTGAACTTTCTGACTGGTGAGAGGTACATCGAAGTGTCATTTAGAAGTCAATTGTGCTGAGTTTCTGTGGGTGAGATGGAGTTTGGCACATACTCCTCTGTCTTGCCCCTCTCTTCAATGGCACATGGTTTTTTGGGACTGCTGCTGGTGGCTGCTGAGGAGATGGTAACATTCTTGCAGTAGCTTGGCTTATTCAGAGCCTCAGCGGTGACTCTTGTCACAGCCTGTTTACCTCTCCAGGCTCTTACGTGTGAGCTCAGTCTCTGAAATATAGAGATTATGCTCATAAGAAAGACCCAGAGAAAATTTAGACTAGTGATGAGGTTGGGTATTTTTTAATTTCTCAGACCATTTAGGGGCATAAACCTCGGATATTTCAGAACATTAAATTGTGATCGTATTGGAGTGCTCATTTCAACTTTCTTGAGTTCTTAAATGGAAACAGTCTACGTGTTGCTGATATAATTTTGAACTGCGGAACTCAATAGGAATGTGTAAATTAGAGAAATATAGAATGCATCCTCTTATTTAAGGAAGGGAGAACTACAAATAACTCCGTTCCCTAAAATTTTTCCTAACATTGCACTAACATTGCTTTTTGAAGTGCCATGTGAATACAAATAAAAAGTTGTAAGTAAAATACTTTTTAGCAGAGGCAGTGAAAGATGAACAAATAGTAATCAGCTTGTACTGTATCAAAATCAATCCTATTAAGGAAGCCAAGTCTTGCAGTTCATTTGGAGCATACCTCACTGATAGCAACTTAAAACTGTGTAGACAACTGGGCAGTCTTCTGGAAAGATTAAGGTTCCCTGGATGTTTGTTATTTCTAACTAAAGCAATCCTAAAGACTTAGATTTTTAATGGTCCTACATTTTTATCCAGTAAAGAAAACGTGAAGAATAACCACATGGGAATAATCATACTGAATGTCGTCTCTTTTTTAAGGTCCCTTACTAGAAATACCGCTAGTGGATTATTTTATTTTTCTTTTCTGTCTTATAATAGTTGTGTGCAGTTCTTTGTAAGAATACTTTGTTGCTTTAAGGTGCATCTCTCTGAAATATGATGACCTACCTTGAATCCTTTTTGCAGTCTCTTTAAACCTTCTTTGCTAAATACTTCCCATATGTTTCTTTCCATTTAGAAAACAGTTAAATATTTTCTGATTTGGCTTTATAGCTCTAGGAGAAAGATCAATATGCTGGATTTTCCAGTTCCAGACACCTGAGTTCTGAATAGATTTGACTTACTGTGACTGAAAATGAGCTCAATATGCTTATTCTGACTTACATATGCTGCTGAACCATTGTAAAACAGTACAAGTCTTCCCGATGGAGACTGGCACACTGATAGGGAAAGGGAGGAATCCACTTGCTTGTCCGTACTGTGGCTGATGTGGTCTGATCCTTATTGTTCTTTCCTTTCTTTGGGTATTTCTGTCAGTGCACTGGAAATTTTTACATACCATATCTAGTTACAGAAGGGTTTTTGAAGAGTGTTAGTTCAACTATCTTCTTACTTAACTGTTTTATATGTGTGAATGTTTTGACTTCATAATTTTGCTGAGTTCCACCAATTCCCACTGTTGGTGAACCAATTTAAAGTCATATATATCATATTGTTGTCAGAACTGGGAAGAATCAAGATCATACTAAGGTGTGTACGTTCTGTGGGGTCAAAATTATTTACTGCCATCTAAGTTTCTGTTTTCTTTTGTTTATGAAAACAGGCCTGGCAATGGTGAGAAATTAGTTGAAAATGACAGGTGGCTTAGTTATATATATATAAAAAAAAAAGTCTCAGTATGAATTATAAGTGTGTATATGTATATATTTGTGTATGCTTAATAATGTAAGAAAGAGACCTCAGTGTCATTGCTTAAGCTGAGTGATGCCTACATTTGTACTTATTTCTGGCTATTTAATTTAATTCATATGTGATACCTTATTGCTAAAGGGAATGGGATGTAAAATTGAAAGAAAATATAAAATAGCAAACACTTAATGAAAACTTGGAGCTACTGAAGAGTATGATGAGTTTTCAATGTCCCTTTTAATCAAAACAGAAACTCTTTCCAGGGTTTGTCATCAAAAACATTTTCATTATTATGAAGAACCTGTATTTCAGTGCAATGCTTATGAAGCTCTAAACTGGAGGGAATGATTGCTGGGCCTTTGCTTAGCAAGAGGAACATTGTAATTATCCAGTCAGAACAGCACAGTGCTCTTCTGCCCTTTTTGCTGGCCAGTGATGTTCTTGTCAGCCTGCTCATAACAGCAGTGCCCTAATGCTCCTCTGGAATTTGGAGTTTATGTACTGATAGCATTGACTTGCACAGTATCTGCAGCAATCAAACTCTTTTCTAGAAGTATGAACAGACATTTGAGACAGCTTATCCCTCTGTCCCTCTGGATCTCAGTGGTGTATGCAACAACTTTATTAAGACCTGAGGAGAACAGCAAGCACAAGCTGTATCTGGGGTTTGCTATTTTATTTAGCAAACCATTAGACAATATTACAGAGATTCTGTTATTTCTCTACTTGTAGTGATGTCATTTTTGTATTACTGTGCATACTTTTATGTGCCCTAATCTGTGCCCACACTCTTGGGCTTGCTGCTCTGAATGTGTGTGTTTACTATTCTTTTCTCCTGCTGTCTCTCCATCTCTAATGGTTTCTAATAAATAGAAAAGGCACATACCTGCCATTCTTCCATGTTACTGAGTGACATCCATCACAAAGAAGCCTATGAAATGATTTTGTTGAAGACCTGCTTGCAACATAAACACGAATTACTGGTGTGCATCCATCTTTAATGCACGTCTTTCCGATTTTATAGTAGTTCAAACAGAATTGTGTAATCAGGTTTGCAAGGGTAGCTCTTGCTATCGTGGTGAAGATTGTTGCCCTGCTAGGATTTGGTAACAATTATTGCAGATGCAGAAAAAACTTACGGATGTAAAGTGATATCTTAAAAGATTTTTTTCATTTTTTTAGGCTACTCACCCAGAATGTTGGTCTTCTTTATGTTGGAAACTTTGACAGACCTTTTGCACAAATTAAGGTATGATTAATAAGCTGGGGGGAGTGGGCTATATCAATTATTTCACTTCTGTATGATTTAGAGAACTTCAGGACTTCAAGTTATCAATATGGCTTCAGGAAAAACAATGGGAAATAGTGCTGCTTTGGTTATGTTTACCATATTCTGGGTTTGCTTTTGGTTTAATCTGTGCACTTAACTTGTCAAAGAAGTTTAGTTTTTCCAATAGTCTTTTGATTAATTTTGACTCTGATTTAATTACCAGAAGGTTTTCTTGTCAGAGACATTTCAAACTAAAACCACTTTTGAAGCCCTGTAGTTCTTTAAGTGATCCTTGACAGGGAAGACACTGCAGTAAAAAGCACAGATTGTTTTCCCAGTATTATTAGATTTATTATGAAAGACTCATACAACTGCTGAAAAATAATTTGTCTTTTATGACTTATTGTTTCTTTTTCTTCAGTGGAACTATAATAGTTTCATGTTTGTAATTGCCAGTTGCTAATTAGTTATTGCCATGTCACTTGCAAACAAAAATGTTTTGCAAGAATATGTGGACTGATTCTGATGAGTGTCATTGGTATTTTCATTAGAACAAAGAGAGGGAGGCATTAGCATGTCAGCCATTACACTGCAATGTGGAAATGTGGTATCTGTTTTAGAATGCTGAAGTGTTCCCATGTTTTATGTGATACCTGTAATTATTACATATTCTGCACTCTTGGCTGCATTGTTCCCTCCATCGTGTGTGTATACTTGTGCTTCAGTATTTTAAAAGCCTTGTTTTTGTTTTACATCAAAATGAAACTTAATTTCTAAAACTCAGATGTGTTCCTTTGCCATCCCTAATTATGTTACTAAACAGTATTCCCAACTATATCTAGCAAATACTTTTTATAACTTAAACCTTGGTATGGTATTTAAATTATTTAAAAATAAGAAATGCATGCTTTTCATCTTCCTATTTCCGTTTCTCTCATCTCCCCAGTTCCTACATGTGTATTATTCAGTTTGTCTAATAACCAAACAATTAAAATGTTACTTGCATGAAACATCTTGCTAGAAGTTTCTTCAAAAATAACCTTGTTGTTGATAACTCTTCAGACTAGTGTTTCTTTAAAAGTTTTATAAAAGTTAACTGTTCTCCTGTCCTAAATGAGGCTCCATTTCTGCCTGCTCCATCCACTTATAAGAATAATAACTAGAAAAATGGGAGGTTTTCCCCATGGCTGGGAAGAGTTTAAGTCCACTGGGTGGAAGTGAGAGAGAAGAGGTGAATACCCCACTTGTTTTCTGCTGCTTGCAGTCAGCAGTGGTACCCCTCCTAATATAGGGAGAGGCCCTTCTGCTCACAGGACAGCTGCAGAGATGCTGCACAGGATCCAACTGCAGGGCTGAGTTGCAGATCACTAGCAAATGCTTAGGGAAAGAGGGCACTAAGAGGATAAATACAAAGCATGAGGACAGCTTCCTGCAATTTGCATGCAGGAACTTCTCTGCTGGAAGTGGTATCTGCATCCTGTTGCTTAATAGACTCAGTTGGACTTCCCTCCCTCAGTGTGCCTGAGGGATTTCCATTAGATTTTCTACATACAAAGCCATACTATCATTGGGAGTTAAGGTATTATTTTATATCTTTTGCCAAATTATTCTTTTTGGTTCAACCTAGGTCTTATGTCAAGAGAAGTGGTCAGCAGTCATTCTCTAGTCCTGATTTTTATCTTCCCCTCCAATTACCCTATCTTGCATCCTCCGAACCACAGAAACTTAATCTATTTAATTGCTCCCGAAATCCAACCTGTACCTCCAATCAATACCCTTTTTTTGTTTTACATACCCTTCTGTATTTCTATTGTAGCTTTTTTTAGGGTAGAGGATGGCATAGTTTTGAAGATATGGGCACAAAAGCATTTTCTGTTCTGTCTGTAGTTCTTTATACATGGTAAAATGCTTGGTAAACACCTGACATACAGTTAATTTCAGTAAGTTAATACCAGACTTTCTGGTAATGTATCACTGGTGTAGTCTCATCCTAAATGTTGTGTTTGCCACAGAATAGGTAAAGTGGATAATCAAAATAAATTTCATTTGCTGCCTTCGAAAAACAAAGCCAATTTTCCACTTAATTACTGGAGATTACATTGATAGGTTTGAATAAGCTAATTCCACAAGATGTACTCTATAAAATATAACTTATTTTTGGAGCTATAGGCATATAGATGGGTGTATGTTTGCACGCTGTGGCTTTGCTTTGCTTTGCTTCTGGTGCTAAAGGCAATGCTGCAGTGGTGAGATGGTTGGTGTGGCTTGTTATTGCCTTCAGCTGGGAAATGACATGTAGGTAACACAGACTAAAAGCATTTGAAATTGAGGCTCCTCTGATTGCTTGAGATTCTAGAGGGATGTTTGCTGCATGGCAGCAGGAGGAACTGGTATAGAGTGATGGGGTCACAACTTCATGGAGATCTTCAGCACCAAGAAAAAAAAGGGAGTAATAATTCACATTGAGAGTTCGTGCTGCAAAAAGAAGTTTATGTACTCTGGAGATACACAGTGGTCTTTCATAACTGTTGACACAGGTTTCTTCCATTCTTCCCCCAGCACTTCTTCAAGTGTTTAATAATCATTTGCTAATGATCCCATCAGTTAAAAAACCAGTGAGCTACATATGGTCCTGGAATATATATAAGGCAGAGTGTTTATAACCTTTTAGTTCAAATACCCTTTTACACATTGTGTGATAGATTGGTCTCTCTTGTTATATAAATTACCCACTCATGTTCATTTGCAAACATCCCAAGTATTACATATTCTATTAAGATATAGCATTTTTTGCCAAATGTATGCATTAAGAGTGCCCCAAACCACTACAGTCCTCTGCCAGTGTAGATTTATTACTCAAAGTGGATCATTATTAGACAGCAGTACTTCCAGTGCATTTTAGTGCACTTTCAGTTGGACAAGTAGGAATGTTACCAGGTCTTTGAAATATTCATAGTAAACATATAAACTGCCATGCTAGTACTCATAAATACATGTTTCAGTTTATGTGCATTTACAAAACTGCAAAAAGAAAAACTCCTTATCAAAGTATCCCTTCCCAAAAGCAAACAAGTTTGGTTTCCCAAAACTGTGCAGGAGATAATTGCACCAATGTCTTTGATGATGAAGAACTGTAGATGGCATTTCTGGGAAAAGAGTTTGAAATACTAACATCTCTTCTAGCATGATTCTTCTATGTCTTTCTTTCTTACATCAATAATTCATTCATATATATTAATATTTAAAATGGTTCTGAGACATAGCTGAACTGATAAGATTAACTGAAATTACCTGATCTATCTCCTCAACTTGCTTTCAGTGGTATCAGTGGTTGTGGTTGATAGGTGTTTGATATCTGTACTTCATTATGCGAGAGAAATGTGAATCATTCACTCCTGAAGCTTTTGCATCCTGCATCTGGTAGCAGATGGCTAGAAGAAATGGGAAAAAAGAGTTTTCCTGGCTAGAGGAATCTGTCTGGAACTTAACTTTTCTAATAATGTTCCTAGGTATTGCAAGATTTTGTATGTTGCTACTTCATGAGTTTATGATAGAACTTAAAAGTTTTCGCACAGTGTTTGTTATTGCTCTTGTTCTAGGGTAATATGTAGTGAGTTTCAGTAAGTTCAGTGACTTATATAAATCATGGCTGTTTCATTAGCTTTTGAGACTCTTAATTGATTATTTGCAAATTCTGCTGTGGTAGTGGTTTCTCATTTTTTTTCCAGGGAATTGTTCTTTAAGATTATATTGAAGGATTCAATTTAATAGAGGGTAGTTATTTTATTAATTTAATTTTGTTTCTAAATAAAATTATTCTAAATTATTGTTTAATTCTAATGTCCATTCAAACGTATTGTAGAACAGTTTCACCATAAATGTTTGCTTTGAGTATCTTTTCCAATTTAAGCTATGTTAGTAGTAGTAATAGTAGTGGTTACTGTCATACACTTGCTTTCTTTCAAAGAACTGTGGAGCAATGCAGTGATTTGCAACTTTCTTTGGATCTTAAGTGGTTGTATTTATTAAATATCTCTTGGAAATTTGATGAAATTAAAAGGTTTCTGTAAGTGATAATCTTGATTAAGAAGATAAAGTATTGTCATCAGCTGGAATTAACTGGCAAGCTTTCTTTTATCTTTTTCCCCTAAATATTGTTAGTATTTTTCTGCTAACAATGAAGCTATTAAAGCAAAAACTTTATCATAGAAATATTGTGTTTATTAGAAGTAACTAAATCCATTGTCCCAGCATACATAATAATTGCCCAATGGAAGGGTACGTTACTGGGGTTTTATGACACATTGTTTTTAAACTTGAGATTTGATCAATATAGATTACAATGAAAACTTAGCTACACTATATGCAGTAATTATAGCTACAAAGGAAATCATATTCCTTAATCAATTTATTAGGATTGTCAGTTTTGGCAGTTCAGTTCCTAGTAGCTTCTGGGGTTAGGGGAAATGGTTCAGTACACTGTGTTCTCCATTATTAATAAGTAATGAAGCTTCTGGCAGTCTTTACTTCGAGCTAATGAGTAGTTTCATTTTTTGGCTTTCTTAGCACATTAAATTACCATTTAAATAAAGATTAATTACTACTATTTTATTTTTAGTATTTTAAGAGTAGTTATTAAAAGTTTCATAGTAACTACTACTTTGTTCAAAATAGCATTGTTCGATTTAATAGAATATGAGGACAGTTACATTGAAAAGAATATTTTGAAAATAATAATGTGTTGTTAGTATTTTGTTTTTATGATGGGATCCCAGTGGAAAGATTCTGAGTTTTAAGTTTGCTTCTGGGGAATTTGCTTCTGTAGTTACAGCAGTCTTGCTGTCAAGGACTAGCAAGGAATCAAGATCTCTGCTCTGACCTGCACCTCAATAGCCCTAATCTGTGATTTTATTAAACTTGAGCACAGTGTTGCTGATTGCTGAGGCAGCTAAGCTGACCACCTACACTCCAGGAATGTAGTTTGGTTCTAAGCTATTATTTGTCCAGCTGCCTCATTTTCCCTGGGCAAATACACTTTAAACTTAAAACATGATAAAACATAGTCAAGTTCTGCCAGAGAGAAGCCTTGCAGCAGGTAATCACCCCAGAATAATTTCTTTGATCATATGACATCAAAACCTGTAGACTGTCCAGACACAAATCCATCCATCTTTACTTTAAGATCTGCAGGCAACTTCTCAGCACCTCAGACAATTTACTGTAATGTTCCCAAGAGCTGAAACCTCATGAACATAGCTGCCTTACCTTTGTCCAAACACACAGCAGGCTGAACTGATATCTGAGGACCAGGTCAGACATAATTCATGACTCCTTCAGCAATGTCAAACCTCTGTAGTTGATTGCTGAAATGATTGGCCACAATTTACCAAACAATCCTTTCCTGAAGAAGAGGGAACTGGAATGAGTTTATGATCTTGCTGTTCTTAAGAGGTTATTTTTTAAGGTAGGGTAAGCTGCTGATTTCTCAACTGAAGCTGGCATGTTTTTCTTCTCTGAGTGATAATGACTTCTACTCCCAGTTAGTGATCCCAAAGCTTGGGATACCCTTGTTTAGGGTACAGGTCTTCAGACCACTCCAAATTTAGGGGGAGAATTAGTCCAACTTTTGCCACACAATCTATTGCTGTCCAGACAGAGCTCTACAGTAGCAGTGTGGTCTGTACAGTTTTTTAGCAAAAAATGTTTAAAGTTTTCCCTTTGTGCTTGTTGACAGCCACTAAGAGTATGTTGGTGTCTTAATTATTTGATGCTTTGCTTAGTGGACTTTCATACATAATCACAGAGGTTTTTGTGTTCACTACCAGAGCAAATAGTAGAGGATAAGAATTTCTCGTTTATCATGGTCAAGTCATAACCTGAATTTTGTTTTTGTTGCTTATCTCCCCTTCTTACTGTTTTGTGCTGTTACTGTGTTTTATGTGATGTGAAATGCCATAGAATATGACACAGAGAAATCATGTCTTGAGCTTGAAGATGGTACAGCCCTAGAATCTCTGAAGGGAGTTGTTCCTGAGAAAACAGAAATACAAATTTATGTGTAAGTGTTTGGTTCTGGTTGTTCACATTGAAGACAAGTAATTTCAAACTGAAAGGGACATCACTGGGTTGAACAAGGGCCTGTCAAATTAAAGACAAATACTTGTAACCTTGGTTAGCTTAGCAAGATAATGTCAGAGAAGGATTGTTTCATCTTCTTATTAGCAGAGTTAACATGAGCAGTGAGGGGAAGAAAAACAGGAGAAGATGATTTTTAGCTAGGAAAGTAATGATAAGATAGCAAATGGGTTATCCTGAACAGAAATAGTTTTGTTCTGAAAGCTGAAGAATGCCTTGAGAGCTACAGATCTGGATCCAGCTTCCACTAAGAACAAATACCTTGGCAGTGTTGAGAAGGAATGTGATAATTGTATGATTTGGTGATTGTGAAAGAAGAAGATAAATCCAGGTAATCTGAGTCCCTACATTTCATTAAACACAGTCACTCTAAATTAAAACACACAGAATGAGGTTAAAGCTGTATAATCTACCTCTTCTGAAGTTTAAACTGCATCTTTAGGATAAAGTAATTAACATTAATTATATATACTTATTATTGTTAACAGTCTTCCAGGAGAACTGATGTGTTACTCTTATGATTTATAGAGTTTCGTGGGATGTTACAGGAGGATTTTCATATCCTCTTGCTACTCGTAGAAGCTGTACTGGGCATCATTGGAATTGCTGGTATTGGGCTGTTGAGAAACAGCATAAGGAAATCCTTCTCTTTGTTTTTATTATTCTGTCTTTTGTGGTAACCACATGTACTGATGCGTCATGCAGAAGTCAACACGTGGAAACAGTTTTAGCACCAAAACTTTAAAAAATAGGGCTGATTGAGAGATAGTATTTCAAAATAAATTTCTCGATATAGTGGGAATTTAGGATTTTTTCCTAATGTTTATTGGTACAAGATGACAATGTACAGTCTTCTCATGGGAAGTCATTCAATGCTGAGATAATGCCTTCTGGAGCCTGAACCTGTCCTTTTCCAGGTTCCTTTCTTGTGCACTGATTCCACATCATTCCACAGTACTGAGTCAAATTCAGCATCTTATTTTTTATCTTCATGGTTCTCTGAGATACATGAAAAGTTACCTGGCATAGGGTTATGGGACTGTGTTTGCCTTTGGCAGGAATGATGAAAGGTTTCACATTAAAGATAAAGTTAATTCTCAGCAGCAAGAGGGTTTTCAGGAGGACACCCTAGGACTTGGAGTGAACTTGATGGAACCTAGAGTGCTTAGACATCTTGGAATCTTCTATCCCAAGCTCAAGGTGCCTTTCTTTGTGTCCTAAACAATAATCTGAACATATTCAATAACTGAAATCTGAATTCAAGAGAGCAGTTACAGAATCTCTGAGAGGTTCTGCCCTACCCACACAGCTGATATCTTGTAAAGAAGGTGGGGGAGGTGCTAGGGAGAATTTACTGAGCAAACTGCAAGTTAGAAAATGTAAGGTGCAAGCAAAAAATCACCAACTGCTCGTTCCTAAATTATATGTTTGTTAAAGGTAGCAAAATTAGCTCATTTTGAAAAAAGGCACTTTTGAACCATTACTTTGAGAATTAATTAGGAAAGGAAAAAAGCATGTGGCTTAATTCTTTATCCCTTGACTTCTTCCTTACTTTTCTCTACATCTTGACATTGTTTGTTGCAGCTTTTCTCAATCATACGTGCTACTCTTAGGGGCAAGGGGTCCTGATTGCCTATGTGTTTCTACAGACCCTGGAATATTAGAGCTCTCAGTCCTGCCTGGGAATGTTAGACACCAATAATATAAATAAATAGTAATATATTATATCTTTGCACTTATATTACAGTAAAAGCCAGCATACAGTGGACATATTTATTCTCTGTAGACATATTAAGGAGCAAAAATAAAATACTTTTAAAAAAATCTAGCCTTAGAACTGGTGATGTAAACAGAAAGAGACTAACTATAAAATCTGCATTAATGCTGCAAAAACTGAAGCAGTGATTTTGTATGCTGTCACAATTGCTGGCCCTAAGAACAAAGTGTTAATGAGCTATAATTTATAAATTCACTCTCTTCTGATGGATCAGGCCCCATTTTGCTTTTTGTACTGATTATAGCTATGAATTCAGTTTAAAAAATGGTTCTCTGTAAAGCATGCAGTGTTCCATAGAAATCCACAGAATTAGGAATATTACCTCTGCAGTTTTCTCTTGTTGCTCCCAGAAAGATAGAATAATTGGTGCTTAGTTTTGGAATATGATTTTTGTTGGGGTTTTTTGTTGGGTTTGGGGTTTTTTTTGCAGGTGGAGGAGACAGGTTTTATTATTTCAGCTCCTGGTAGTTTTTTTTTGAAAATCAATCCAAGTTTGTTCTTGGCAAGCATGGGGTAAATTAAGCCTTCTGGAAAGGTTAAAATAATAGCTAATTGATTGTAGATCTTCATTTATTGAGGTTTTTTGGTTGTTTTCTATTTACCTTTCTATTAACTGTGTAGAGAAAAAAAAGCCTTCAAATGCTTTTCATGAGTATTGTAAAAATTAACAGATTGCAGTTTTTTCAAGCCTTCAATTTCCTGGGCTTACAAATGCATCTTAGCAATACAAAACCAGTATGATTATACCTCATTTCTCAAAAAACTTAGAAAAGCAAGCGCTGACAAAGGAACCTCGACAAGTTCAGGAGCAAATTCAGGGTTGTGCATCAGGAGCAGAAGGAGCTGGAGCCTTTGGGTGGCTGCACAGCAGCTCTGCAGAGCAGCACCCCAAGGTTGCAATGGCCACAAGTTGAGCCGAGCCAGACATGGACCCTGGCACTGGGAAAGGCCAGCCACACCTTGGGTGGTGTTAGCCAGGGCATCGCCAGCGGGTCAAGGAAGGTCCCTGTTCTCTGCTCAAGTGTTTCTGAATGTCTTGGGGTGATTCTATGACAATGCTGTATTCCCCATCGCCTGTTTGAGCTCTAGTGTACCTTTAAATTGCAAAGGGGAAGAGAGAAGCCGAGAGAACTCTTCAAAGCGATTAACTTGACCTTGTAACTAGAATGTTTTGCATTCTTTTCTCTCCTGATCTGACAACTTTTGTTGCTTAGAAGAGTTTTGCTCTCTAACTTCTTCAGCTTTCAGCTGAGAAGGGACTGTGATCTGCCTCAGTGGCTTCTGTTCCTTTTTGGACTGTTTTTGGCTTGCTTTTCATCCAAGACCAGCTATCATCTCCGGGACCTGCTCAGTGGGACCCTCCAAGGGGGATCGTCGGACCCTGCCTGCCCGGCCCAGCTCAGGACTGCAGGTTTTACCTACAGAAAGAACTCTAAAATCCATAGTCCTCTTTTAGGGGACAGGGGAGGGGGTTTTAATATCCTTTTTTGCCCCTTGACAGCGGAAAGAGAACTCTGTTTGTTAAATAAATAGTTTTTTTCACTTTCACTGGAGAAATTATTTTCCCAAACCCGTGGGGGAGGGGCTGCTGGGGCCTGCTTCCTTGGCAGGCAGAAAAGAGAGAGAAAAACGCCCCTTTCAGGTTGTTTCCTCCTGGATTTATCTGGGGTAGCTGTGCACAGTTCTGGGCTCCCTGGGGCACGGGAAGCCACCCCTCTGGAGAGACCCCCGTGGAGGTCATGGCGAAGGGAGGAGCATGTGGCCTGTGTGGAGAGGTTAAAGACACTGGGTTTGTTTAGAAGGGAAGGGTAGAGGGGGGACTTATTGTAATCCTCCATCATCTAAAGTGAGATTGCAGAAAAAAAGAAAGTCAGACACTTCTCAGAGATGCCCGGGGAAGGGCAAGCAGGAAAATTCCAGTTGGATGTAAGAAAAATTTTGCATGGAGGTTGGTTGGGCACAGCAGCAGGTTTCCTGAAGACACTGTAAAAACTCTGTCTGTGGAGATTTTCAAAGTTCAACTGGAAGAGACCCTGAGCAACCTGACTCATCTTTGAAGTTAACCAGCCTAGAGCAGGAGGCTGGATTGGGTGTTGGCTTGGTGTCCCTTCTGACCTGAATTTTTCAGGTTCTGTGACATTTTGGAGTATAAGCAGTCACCGCTGTGAAACTTAACTAGTTCATAAGGATATAAAAAACTGCATAATTTATTGTGTTTATTGGGAAATTTTACAGTAGGATGTTTCTGAACCTCTGCTGTTACTGATGGAACAGAGCTTAATTTCAGTCTATAATATGAACACACAGTATTCCTGTCAGTTCTTCCTTCTTATCTTTTCTGATGACTGTGACCACAACTTGCATTATACAAGGCTTTCAGTACTTCCATTCTTAGTATCTTGGGATTTTTCTTGTTAAATGTTTACCTTGAAAGTGTCTGTTTTTCTCATAATACAAAAAATACAAGAAGATGTGCCCTTTTTCCATTAAGAGGTAGAATTGCATTATATTCCAGAGATCCTATGGTCCTCTTTCAAACAACATACTGCGTTTTCTTCACTAAAATGTTTATTTAGAAGAAGAAAGATGGGTGTTTTACTTTGAAGTCATTCTGCAGTTCTTTTCCCATAATGACACAGTATGGATTTTTTAATGGAGTATGCGGTATATGTTGAAAATAAAGCATCTCTGGCTTAATCTAAAAATTTGTGAGTCTAACTGGAGCTGAGAGAAGCTGATGTTCTCAGGAATGTCTCTAAAACTCAAGAGGTTTATAGATTGTTTAGAGCCATATAACTAGTTTTAAAAGAAATATAGCAAAGAAGAAAAGAAATTAGAAGTGGCAGCAGTGGCTAGATTAGTAGCAAAGCTCAGGAGTAACAGGCTGGAAGAAGAGCAGCCTGTGAGTAGCTGTTGAATGTAAATGAGCCAAGAGACTTTGTAAATGTGTGAAATGGGGTGTAACTGTTGTGCATTAGGAAGGGAAGAGGATGTGTAACAGCATTGCAACACAGGATACCTGAGGAAACAACGCTTGCATCTATGCTGGGAAGTCACAGGCATGCTGTCTAACATTGATACCTTCCCTTCCCCTGCAGTCTTGTCTGTGGCCCCTGGTCCACACTGACCCTTAGGAAAAGCCTCCAGAATTAATCCCTGAGACCATTAGTATTTTCTTCTTCAGTTCTTTTGGTTGGGGTACTTTTGTCGTACTACCCTCAAGATTAAGCCAAAAAGCAGTTTTTAATCACATGATGATGAAAACATGAGAGATGTTTGATTTGGAGTTTCCCATTTCCTTTTGTTTGATAGGTAGTGAGATTTGAAACCAGTAGTAGCTAATGTATGTGCCATGAGGCTTTAGTTTTCATTATTTTCTTTTTTTTTTGTCTCAACATTCCTTCTTCTTGAATTCATTTGCTTTCTTACCTTACTGATAATTTTTCAAGTATTTACCGTTGACCCCCTACAGATATCATTCTGAGAGGTACAGTCATACAGAAAACTGGATTTTCAAAGCAGTAAGCAGATTGTTCTTATGGTAGCTTTCCTATGCCCAGTAGTATGGAGACATACTGTGATAAATGTGAGCATTAGGGTGCCTCATTATAATAACACATTAATAGACAGTTTATTTTCCACTTTGAAAAGATGGCAAAACAAAAGGCTTAAGCTCTGTTTCTGAACCATAAAGTTATTGCTCACTACGAACTAAAAATTGCTGAGAAAGATCCTGGAAATGGAAGGTTTCTTTTAGCAGTAGATGAGCATAGATATTGCAAATATTTCTCATCTGCTTTGCGTTAAGCCTTCATACTTGTCACAGTGAAATAACTGATCAGGTCATTGTAAAACTGCCAGATTTCTCGTGCTGTAGTGCAAGTTGTGCTTTGCTATTGTCCTTGTCCTCTTTGTCACACTGTTCTTTCACAAGCTTCCGTGTTTGAGAGTGTTCTGGCTCCCATACATGGGTTGGCAGCATCTTTTGTTTTGCTTTCTTATGTTTTACAAAAATCATCTGGCAGACAGAATGATTTGTCCATGATGATTTTAAGCTCTTGAACATGGTAATTTGTTGCTGCAGCTGTTCTGTTATATCTGCATTGTCAAACCTGGTTTGGGTGTGCCTCTGCACATAGAGAGTGTAATTTGTTCTGAATAATTGAGGATACCTTGATGACAACAGCTGTTTATGGGGCCAGCTCCTATGCTTGACTGAGTGGCAGTAGGGACTGTTTTTTCCTTTGATGTAGACATCCCCATGCTTAATGTCCATAAATGTGATTGCATTTACATTTCCTTTTGACTAGAGTATGATACTCAGACAGTATAGCAGTGTGCTCAAGTTTCTTGGAGTTTTAGGCAATTTAGGAAACTTGTAGATAATTGTCTTAGAAAAAGTAGTGTCCTAAATTTGTGTGTCTCTATTGTTTCCTTCAGAAAATACTCATTTTGTACCATGTTTGTGATCATAATTGTTGTTTATTAACCTGTTCTGGATTTTGAAATAAGTTCTTCTTCTTTTCTTTCTCTGTTAGAGGCTTTTGTTGGTAGTGGAGGCAAGTGAAATAAAGGCAGTGGGATGGATACAGTCAAAGAGGAAGAATAAATTTAAAAATAGATTCTAAGTAAAATTATAAAAATCAGACCCTATTAGAAATTAATTCTAATTGAAAGGAACAACAAAAGATGTTTTAGGCTTTTTTTGAATGATTTCTTAGTTGTCTATTGTTTTAAAGAATGAGAGCATCAGCCAAGATCAGGCTTGAGGGGGGGAAAGAAAGCAAATTGTTACTGTACATAGTTTATAGGCAGAGAGTATCTAAATTTATTAAGCTTTTTAGAGGTGAATTATTTTGAATCTGAACTGAACAAATGAGGTTGAACTTGATAAATGAGCTTGAACTTGTAGTACCTTCACGAAATGCAGATTATAATGTCTTTAAAATAAATTACTCATGAATAAATCAAGATGTTGAAGTTGCAAAGGATGAGAGATGGTATAATAGGGAAATTCTTTGACTAGGAAATTGTTTCTGAGACCTTTCTTTATAGTATATATAAAATGAATAGTGAATATCATGAATGAGAAATATTTAAATGTCAGATACTGATAAGATTGGAGAAAAACAGTTGATGGCAAAAATTGTTGTATTGAGAGGTACCGTGCTGGTTTAGGGCTAGTAAAAGGCAAATGCAGATTAAATTTAGATAAATGAAAAAGAATAGGATTGCAAACAATAACACAGAAGGTAGAAGAAATATCAAATGAGATAATTATGCAGGATATCAGCTTTGAAAGGAAACAGGGTTGTAGATAATATCCTGTCTAATTACAATACCTATAAAGAAGGTCACATCATTTAATTTCAGCCGCCATAGACCCCATAGGTTCCTTGTGTAGGTGGTGGAAAACAGTTGAATCCAAGGGTGAGTCAGGGATGCTCTAAGAGAAGTGCCTGATGGTTGCCTCACTGAATCTTTCAAATTGCTTTCTAGAGGTGCCAGTCTCTCTCTGTGGATTACATGCAGAAACTAGCTCCTAAATTTTAAGTAACTAATACAGTGGTGCAAATACTCATCTTGCCTTTCTCTCTGTACTTTTCTAAGTAAGAGATTAAAGGCTGGAGTAAAACCACATTCTTACTGTACAGCTGTTTTAACTGCAAGTGAGCATTTCCAATATAGTATTGCCCACCAACAAGTCTTGTAGCTTTAATTGTCACTTCAGCTACTGGTAATTGATTTTCAGAGATCCTTTTTTTTCCACCATTTCTATCCTAAAATGAAAGTCTTTAAAACCAGGTAAGTCCTGCAAGCTTAGGGTCTGTTACAGCTCTGATGAGAAAGTTGGTGGCTCTTAGAGAAGTTTAGCAAATAAGGAAGAAAATGTAACTAAACTAGATTATGCCCATGAAAGACTGGCCTGTAGGCAAAAATATGAGATTTCATACTAGTAAAAGTAGAAGGATGCTGTTCTACCCAAGGAAATGATAAATAGCACCTGTACAATTCAAAAAACGTCCTTGATATCTACAAAGCAGTAATCCTAGGAGAAAATGAAGCTGTACATAGACAGTAATTTATGTGAGATTATTTCTTTCTGAATTCTTAATTTGTTTCTCTATTTGTATAATTTACAGTAAAATATTTAAATTATTTCTTCATCAAGTTGGGTTTCACAGTTCTCATTGCAAGGGTTATATATACCTTTTTTGGCAGTTTTCCAGAATGATTATAGTATTGGCAAAGTTTCACATTTGAGAGAGAAATGTATATTAAAACTCAATTGACTAATAGTGATGCAGTATCTCTTTATGTAATAGTCAACAGAAACATTATTTATTTACTTTTTGTTTGACAGTAGTGAAATCACTGCGGTTTTATCTTTCTAGTATAAACGAGAATAAAAGTGAAGAGCAACAGAACTCAGTGGTGCTATTATATTTCAGCTGACTGAAGTTTTCAAAATGCCACCTTCTGCTTCTCTCCAAACAAAAAAATGGTTGATTGTAGAGACAATAGCATGTTATATCTTTGGGAAAAATAGTTTAGAAAGATTTGAAAAGATCAGAGATGTGGCAGCATTGTTAGAACCATTGTGCAGAGATTTTACTTGTATTGTTGAGATGTTTTCATTTACTGGTAAGGGAACTGTAAATAAGCAATATTGCTTTTTATGTTACTAACTTCAGTGAGTTACTGTTTAATTGGTATATGGAAAAATTTCTGCCAGTGAGTTTACAACCGAATGCTATAATGAAATGTCACTTCTTTTTAAAAAGTGTTACTTTCCCTTGGTTAGCTGAAGTACTAAATCCATTTCAGTAAATGAATCTATTGATTTTAGCTTAATGTGTTGTAATAAAAAAATATTTGAGCATGTTCTCAGTGGTAGATTCATGAGATGCCGTGCTGGATTCTGTACTGGCAAAGGTGTGAGATTTTTGTCTTTTTTTAATGCATGAAGTAGTGAAGTGAGCATTGTTTCAGAACAGACTTAATGACCTGGGGTCTGCTGGAAGACAGTTGTCTCACTTAACTGTGCAGAAGTCATCCATGGACTCTCACTGGGCCAGCCAAGGCCCTGACAGTGCTTTAAGTGAGAGGGAGTGAGCCTCTAGCCGAACAGAGCTCTTGAACCCCTTGCCCCAGCCCAGGGCTCGGGCAGTCTTGCAGAGGTGGTTAATGCTGACCTCAAGGAGCTGCCCATTGCCTACGTGCTACTGCTGCACCACACAAGAAATAAAATGCCCCATTAGCGTCGTACATTAACCTACCCAGGTGTAATTTAACAGCAGCACACACAAGTGCAACCCAGCTTCTGCTTCATTTCATTACTGGGTCATGGTTAGCCACACTTGATTGGTGATCGTTGCAGGAGCAGATTAGCTACGTGTTGTAGCGTTTCTTTTAAACCTTTGTGGGGTGTAGGGAAGAGGCTGGTCTATAGTAGAAGCAATGTAAAGGAATATGCAGAAGCAGGATTAGAGACAAGAATGTTTTTGTTCTTTTAGAAAATAATGCAAGGTACAATTACTGCATTTTACTACATCATTACATTCTCTTTCCACCTGTTACACGTTGGATACCATTAAGGCATAGAAAGAGTTTTAGAATAATTTAACTCCAATAGAAGGAAAGCAGAGGATGTCTCTGATTAATTTAGAAGGACGTTTATAGATCAGTGAGTCAGGTTTTGGATTTACAATACTAAAGTTAATGGTAATGCAAACACTAAAGCAAACAGACCTTGACTTGCTTAATTACTAGCTTGTTAATATTTCATTCAGAACTTTAAGGAAAAATCTGTACTAACTAATTGCTAATTAGCAATTAATGCTAGTAGTTATAGCAGAAAACTATAAACCAAGGCTTTCTGTTTCAGTTCATTAATTTCCCCACTGTGTGCACTCTTGCCTGACAAATCAACTCCATTTTACCTTGGACTTCTCAAATGCAGAATGAAGTACATACAGCTGTTTTATCTAAAACATGCTAATGAAATGATTTTAACATTACAAATTACTTATACACATTACAAGTGTATAAGAATACACTTTGAGATTATTGGACAACAGGTTTACAGAGTTGCCATTGCTGTTACCTCGTTTTTCTTTCTCTATTCTTACATCTATTCTTCTAGGGAAGAGCCTTTAAGGGTTATTTTTTCCTGGATGTAATTGAAAGTGTCACTGGCTGTCTCTAGAATGGGGTTATGATGTTACTTGAAATACTAATACATCATGTGAAAAGCAAAACAGATGTTTTTAGCTGTATTTGTTAGGGAACTAAAGCTGGTTTGGTCCTGGGCCTTACGTAGGAAAGGACAGAAGCTCAAACACAAGTGTAGCACTTGAGCAGAGAGCTCAAATTAGGCTCAGAATTCTGGGGAATTTAAGAATTGGCCCATGCAGAGATCTTTGCAGGAAACAGTTTTATGACAAGGGTTTTCTTGGAGATGTCATATGGTTAGAAAACTCAAGAGACTTTTCTTGGCTTTGCTTGCCTTAGCTTTTGCAGACCAAGTGGGTGAAGTCATTTCTTCAGAATGAAGACTAAACGTTGTTGCTTACTTTGTTATTGATCCCACATATAGTAACAAAGTGTATGGACAAAGCCATGAAAAGTGTGGTCACCTACAGTGGGCTTTCCCAGATTCCCTATCTTTCAGAGCTTTAGCAGGACCAGCTATTAAACCATTAATTATTTCCTGTTATCAGCACTCACCATTCAAAGTTGCAATCCCTTTTAGCTGATAGTAAAACAAAAACTCCGATACAGTCCTTATTCATTTGTCTGGAAATACTGCTGCCCAAACAGACCAAAAGTTTATGGGTTACTCAGAGTGCATCTTGCAAAATCCATTATATCCTTTGTAGCCAGTTGTGACTCTTGAAAGTCCATGAATATTGTCCATTCCTCTGCCTTATGATTACTGCAGTCTGTGTTACCCCACCCCACCCCACCCCACATCCGTTACAGGGGTGTCCTGGGAAATCTGGCTTCCAAACTCTGCAGACTCATTAAGAACAAGGCATGGAAAGGAAGGAGGAGCTTGCAATGAAAGGTAAAGCAGTAAGAATCCCTCTATAGCCTCATTTATCAACAAATTTGTGCCACTGATAGATTAGCCCTTGCTTACCTTTCTTTCAGCAGATTGCCCTCATCAGCTGGCAGGCACCATAAAACCGTTTGCAGTTACTGAGCCACGATTAACTTCTCTGTCGAGTCCCTTACACTCTGTAGCCCCACAATGATCAAGAAGACCTGTGTGCTTAGATTATAGGCCAGATTATACATCACGTCATTAATTGCTTTTGAAGAAGAAGGAAAAAGCTTTCTGTGTCTTAAGCCTCAAAGCCAGTTAGGCTTTGAAGTTTAAAGGAAACCATTCAAGAAAGGGGAGGGAGTTCATGCCAGCTCAATGCTATAAAGGCAGTTGAGAAGTGGGTTAGGGCAGTTGACTTTCACTACAGCACTTCCTTTGATCAAAGCTAAATTTTGAAAGTCTGTGTTAAGTCAGCAGCTATTAATCTTTTTGTTGTGCTGTATTATCTGTAATGGGAAAAAAAGATTATTTTCCTTCTAATTGAAATCTTAGAAGGATGAAAAATCCCTAACATGACTTTTGCAGCTTTTTTCCCAACACATCTTTGCTTTATTATTTTGATGTCATAGCACTGCTGAGATTATTTTTGTTGTTGCTATTGTTGTTGGGCTCCTCTTGGCTTTGTATTTTATATTATTGCAGTGTTTCATGAAGGCATTTATCAGCTTCCTCATTCAAGTGATTCTAACAGTCACCTAAAACTCATCCTATTAAAACTCATTATTTACAAAAATGAAGGCTGAATCAGCAGGGTCGTGAAGTCCAACCTCAGCAATCAGGTGTAAGAATGCCCCTTCAAAATGGCAGGGTTTTAAAAATCATTGTAGTTTGACTTTTTTGTCATATATTACAAAAATAAAAGTTTTTGCTTGATTATTGTCATGGTTTAAATCAATCCAGCAACCAAGCCCAATTCAGCCACTCACTCACTCCCCCAGCAGTAGAACCTGGGAGAGAATAGGAAGGGTAAAGGCAGAAAACTCATGAGTTGAGATAGAGACAGTTTAATAGGGAAAGCAAAAGTTGTGCACACAAGCAAAGCGAGGAATGAATTCACTGCTTCCCATGGGCAGGTGGGTGTTCAGCCATCCCCAGGAGAGCAGGGCCCCATCACACCTAACGGTGATTTGGGAAGACAAACACCATCACTGCAAACCTCCCCCCCTTCCTCCTTCTTCCCCTACTTCGTGTACTGAGCATGATGTTGTATGGTGTGGAGTATCCCTTTGGTCAGATGGGGTTGCCTGTGCCGGCTGTGTCTCCTCCCAACCTCCCAAGCACCCCCAGCCCCCTCCCCAGCGTGGCAGCACAAAAATCATGAAAGGCCTTGGCTCAGTGGAAGCCCTGCTCAGCAATAACAAAAAAGTCTCCACATCATCATCACTGTGTTCAGCACAAATCCAAAACACAGCCCCATGCTAGCCATGGTGAAGAAAATTAACTCTATTCCAGCCAAAACCAGCACAAATATGTAATACAAATACAAAACTTGAAAATTTTATTAAAAAATGTTATTCTGCTGTAAGAGACTTCTGTGATTTCAGGATCTGACATTCTTCTAAAAAAACTATTACATATACCCTGTAAAAGCTACGATGAGCAAGACTGAGCTCTCCTCTCTGACTCAGCCCTTTGGTTCTTAGGCGACTTGGCTAATGACAAACCATTCAGTCTAATGGAGTAGATGGGGATCAAAGGAATTACTATTTCCTACAAGTCCTGTAAATCTCTCTATGTTCTAGTGTAGATTTGTGAGTAACTAGGAATTGCCTCTGAAATTTATGAAGAAAAAAAAAGTTACTGCTTTTTGTAAATATGTTCTAGGCAAAAACCAAAACACATATTAAATATGGGAGATTAAAAGCAAGTTTGCTTATTTCTGGTCTTAGTTTATCTGTACATTTTCTCTGTACAATCTCAATGTTTTCAAGTATTAATAGGATTTCTAGGTGTTGAAAACATTTATAAATTTATAATCTTGCTGCCTACCCCCATTTTTCTAATAATGCCTTCATAGCATGTGTAATAATTTACATATCACTTAGATACCAGTATTTGATAAAGTCAGTATGCCAAATTCAACCCCCAATGATATATTCCTTTGTTTGCCTACTGTAGTGTAAAATACAGAGTAAAATTTTGATTATATCTTTCTTAATGTTGTTTTTCAGCAGTATTCTGAAGCAAAGAAATTTGAACCATGGGGAAAGCAGATCTGCTAAGAAACCAGTTTGGGCTTTGTTAGGCAGTGAAGTAGACATATGAATATATTACATATGATTATCATAAAATTATGGCCTGGAAATGGAACAGTCATGCTGCTGCATTTTAGACAGTACATTTATAATAAGCTGTAATAAGGTAAACACTTTGAATGGATATAAGAAGAGGCACTATTTGTGATCACAAATGTATGTTCAGTTCATGCTTTTGAAGCTCAATTTAACACAGCAAACAAATTTCCTTATAGTGTTGACACAGTTGTTCTCAGTGGTGAATTTTGATTTATGGGGAAAAAACTTTAAGCATATCAAAGTGGTTGTTTGGGATCTAAATGGAGGAAAAGAATGTGATTCTTAATGGCTGTAATTAGAAAGCTGTGTGTTGTTTCGAGTAAAAGTAGGTTTGAAAGACTCACTTGCAATTACTTGATACTTTGGATTCTAGTTTAAATTTCTTTTGGTGTATTCTGATATGATTTGGCATCTTTCCAAAAGAGTATAAACCCATGATTTCTAAGAACATTTCAGAAGCCAGATAGGAAATAACTAGAATTAGGTTTAGGGCCCAATCCTGATGACACTAGTGTGGGCTAATTGATCTTCTGAAGCTGCTCAAAGGCATATAACTTACAAGGATCAGAGCTTGTAGAACTGGATCCCACATGAATAGCCATCAGATAGTGTCTGAACTTGTAAAAGTAGTTTTTCCTTCCATAGACAAGCTGCTGGGAAGCTCCTGATAGCCCAGCCCTGTGGAGTCTTCCTCTAACCCATCCCTGGTGGTGTGACAGCAAGTGACAGAATCCCTTGTATAGTGTAAGAAGAACAGGTGAGATTAACTAAGTCTAAGATTAACTTAGACTCCTACCATAGCAAGAGCTTGGATACAGAGAACAGATGAAAAATAGTCATATGAGAAAGTACACTGTAAAATCTATGTGTGAGAAGCACAAACATTTGTCTGGAAATCCATCCTATTCGAATTGAATTCCAGCATGTGAAAGGCAACAAATGTCAGAAAAATTCCTCGTCCTATTCTGACACAATCATCTAAGTTCTCTTTCATTTATTTTGAGGTGTAGGAATAGTGTTGCCAAAGTGATTATAAAATAGTGATAGCATTGCTTTGTCTCTGGAAGACTTGTTTGGATTTCTACTGATAAATTATTAATGAGATCTCAGCTGCCCCGTGTCACAAGATTTCTTGGTAGCATGAGTGTAAGTACCTGAGGGGTAATTAAGATCAGGTTTAGAGAACCTAATGGGGGGTAAATACTTTCCCTGTGGTGTGGCCACAAACTATCTCTCTTCCCCATTTCCAAACTGAGAATAATAAGCCTTAAGAAATTAATAATTTATGAATTAGCTAAGTGATGTTTTCAAACTATATTCTTTACTAGTAATGTATAACTCTTGTCTCCTGGATCTTTGTGTCTCATTATGCAGTGCTCCCTGTTTGGGGCAGGCTCCCTTTTGCAAAAGCAGTCTGAGTGAACAAAGCACAAATGAGGGTTAAGACTGGCTTTTACAAGCTAGCTCATGGCAAGTAGAGGTACAGTCCTCAAAATGTATCAGGCTGTGAGTGAAATATTTTCTCACAGAATGATTTCTATATTATTATTTCAGCTTTTTTTTTTGCCAGATTGCACTGTATATCCTTGTTCTCTTCCCCCTTGTACAGTTGCTTACCTTTCTGATGGGGTGGCTTTTTCTTCAGAAACCTCCTGTGAATTCCTTATCCTTCACTGAAAGGTTTTTTTTTTTTTTATTTGTTATTTGCATAACCTGCTGAACAGTTCTGTAGTTTGCTGTGATATTTTACTACTGTGCTTGCATCTGCCTGTTTTTCTTTGGAACTTAAACACTCTCAAGTTTCAGTACTGGCTCCAAGGACTATTATTATTAGCACAGTTATTTATGATGTGCCTAATCCAAGGTGGCTATCTTTGGCCTCTGCAAAGTTACCCCAGGTGCTCACAGAGAAGCACTGTTTTTACGTCTTCCTACAAATTCATGAGCTGTAGAGCAGGTGAAGCTCTGTTTGCACCAAACACACATCCTCTCTGCAGTAAGGTCACACTGACAGCTTGCTTTGAGAGCTCTGTTGCTGCTCTCTTACTGCCTGGGTGTTTCTGCAGTTCCCCTGAGAGTCTCTTGCTCTTTCATCAGCATGCTGAGGGTCAGAATTACATGAGCTGCTTTTTCAATAAGACTTTATTTAAGAACTCGTCACAGCAGAGCTATGCCAAGTTCACAAATCCTCAGCACAGAATTCTTCTGTTTCTCAGTTTTTACAGCAGAGATACAGATTTTTTTTCTTCGATCTAGAGACCTGTGATGACTAGAGCACCTGGGCAAGGGATATCGATCTAGGAGGACAATCATTTCTTACTTTGTTCAACTTTTATAACTGTTCAAGATGTGTGGACACCCAAATCTCTGCTTCCCTTTCTTTATGATGATTAAAAGAAAGTAGGATTTTTTTAAAGCTTTAGAGTTCCCTCAGGAGTTAGGTGGAGATGGCAATGTCTAGCAGGAAGGTCAGCTGCTCTTTGAGTAATGTAGATGCCTAAGTTATAATACCCAAAAGTGTTCAAAGAGTTTTGGTTTGCTGTGGCAAATGGCTTTACCATTGAGTAAAATGAGAAGCATAAAAGTGTAAAAAAAAAATCTAGAAGAGTGGTCATTGAGCAAAACATTTGTGCAAACACATGTATATTTCGACATCTTGGTCTAAGCAGTTACCAGTTACCTGCTTTGTCATAGGTACCAGTGTTCCTCTGAGAGTCAAAAGTGAAGCTCAGGAAAACATTGGTTTCTTACAGATAGTTCAGATAGTGTTGCAAGGTCAGGTGTACAGGAGACCTTCCAGGATACATTAAGAAACCTATTTCCAGCTGGCACTGAAAGTCATTAAACTTGTAATATCACTGATAAGAGGAAGGCCTTTTATTTCTGATGTTTCCATCTGTCAGTTGTCAGGAAAACCCCAGGACTCAAACCCATTATATGTATCAGAAAACATTATCCATATTTTAAATTACTACATGTAGAATGAGAGATTCTTTGTGAAAATATTATATGTTAAAAAGAAAGACTAAATCATGAACTGAGAGTGCTAGACACTGGAAGTCAAAAACAAACGAAAAAATCCACAATTTTAAAAAGCCTCATTCTTGTAATTTGGAAACATGATTTTTCTTTTTTTGCTTTTCCCGTGATTCTACAGTGCTTGGTGTTAACATTGTGGTTTAATTAGGCATGAACAAAAGTGCTAACATTTTATATTTCTTAATACTCCTTTTCAGGAATGACATCTCAAAATTGGAGCATTTCCATTTCTTATATACATAAGAAGCAGCATAGTTGCACTTAGAAGGCTTTATTAATGTTGAATAACTATCCCAACTGCATTGTGTTTACCCAAGCTGGTAACCATTTGTTGGGTAATACGTTCCTTAAAAAGGAAACACAATCAGTATGTTTAGTTTAGCAAGAAATCTGTGGTTTGATAAAATAATCTCTTGAATCATATAAAGAAATAGATATTAAGCTGCATTGCAAAATCTGGGCTTGAACAAAAATACAAAGCAGATTAACTGATGGACTTCTTCCAGCAGACAGTATTCATGTGGTCCAGTGTACATGATTTATGTGAACAGGCATTTAGTAACCATCTTGTATATTTTTTATTCTTTGACTAGTTTGACTGTGAAAATCATGAGGTACTTTACGTGAATGGGGAAAAAAGTTCTTCAAAAGCATCTGAACAAACGGTCCAAGAGTTAGGAAGAGGCACTGAAATGAACAGCTTGGGATCTGTGTTAGGTGCTGGACTGTGCCCTGTAAGTGCTGGGGGCTCTAAGAACTTCATGTCTACTGACTGTCTCAGATGTTCTTACTCAAATCATTAGAGTTTCTTATATTCCTGACCCTACCAGCAATCACATATAAGAGTGCTTTCCCAGGATCTCACACCTCGCTTCCTCTCAGTTGCCTTGGTTTCACATGTACATCCTTGGAGTTCATCACCTTCAAGTGTTTGGTCTTTAAAAAGATCTTGCTTTGAGTTTGGCTTATATTTCTATCTTCAGAAGCTGTTTTATTTTGTTACTGCTGCTTCTTTATTTCTTCTGTCTCCATCCTATTCCTTCAGGAAGTCTTGACCCCTCTTTGTTTCCTCAAATACCCATGTAATTCTTCTTTTTGTTCCCTGACTGCATCTCCCTGATTTTCAGATGTTGCCCTACTGCTGTGGAGTCATAGTAGTGGTGGGCAGCTTAATTCTCCCTGTTGTCTTGGACATTCCACACCACTGGAGAAGTCTGAAAATAAAGTCTATAGTACTTTGCAGTTGTGGGCAGTCACAGCATTGGAGACTAATGCAGAAATTGGAATTTGAGATGCGGTGTTTTGCTATAGAGGTTTAATTTCCTAGATTGTCATTTGTGGCTGAATATGTCCCAATACCCTCAGGACAGGGAGCTTGCACATGCCACAGTTTTGGACCATTCTTACAAAAATGTGGTTTATTTTTGCAGGGTGACCTCCTAAGGGAGGTGCGAGACTCCAGTTCTCCTGCGGTAGGAGACTGGGAAGCAACCAAAAGGTTTCTCCTTCATGACCACACAGCCAATAATTTATTTTGGGATGTGCCTCTTTCACTTGTTTGTTTGCTTTGGCAATGTATCCTAATGGAGAAAATGTAGTTATGATATCAGCAAGAGGAAGAATTACTTTCTGGGCCTTATGTAAGCAGCTCTGAACTTTTCTCCCCTTCAGGCATTGGAACTTACATTTAAAAAAAGAAAACAAACAGTTTGTGTACTTGAGCGTATCAAAAAGAAATGCCTTCATTGCTCATGCTAGCTATAAAAAGGCAGATTCTTCTCAGAAAGTAGAAATCCATTCTATTTTTAATCCATCTTGCCTTTACATTACAGCTCCTTTTATTTTTTAATTCTGTATTTGAAAATAAAGATGTTTTTAATTTTGTAAGATTTCAACAGCTGCTTTTGCTCATTTTTTCTCTCATGGAAGTGAACATTTTCTGTGTCTACTATTATGATCTTTTCTTCTGGGACCTTAAAAATTGGCTGATGACTAGGGGTGTGGAATAAGAATAGAAATAGGTGGATTGAAGAATGTTTTTCTATCTATGTTTGGTAATAGAGGCTAAAGTGCAGCAAAAAGGCATTTAAAGAGAGAAAGGATTTGATACTGAATATTTTAAGATTTTGCTTACAAACATCACTTTCTTTAAAGGAGATTATTTACTAAACAGAAATAATTTCAATTGCTTTGAAAAAAACATGCATATGGAAACATAAGGCTTCTTTCAGCCAAGTCTCCATTTATCTAAAAGCTTATCTCCTTTTTTCTTTCTAAAGAACTTGAAAATGGGGAAAGTACACGCATTTGTAAAGTTTAAGCTTGTCCATTGTAGGCATGCTTTCTGAAATACTAACTTAATTACCTTAAAAATCTAAATTTGCATTGTTAGTGCCTCTTATGTGGAGTAGGAGCTTGCCCAGGAATTTCATTCTCCTTGGGGGTTAAGAGTGATGAGACTAATGTTTGAGTGGAATGATGGACCAGTGTGACAGTCAGGTGCCCTGTGAAGAGACACAGAAAAGCATTGGCTGCTGGTAGTCAGCAGAGATAGTGAAGGCATCTTCATGAGGCTAGAGCTAACTACATTCAATTTAAATGGTTTCTTTTCTTTTTCAGCTGGATATATTAGGGTTTTTTTCACATTTTGCTCTAAATTAACATAAACTGTGGCTGCATGTTACTCATCTCAAAATGACTCTATTATTCAGCCAGGCAAGAAAATTTGAAATGGGTTAGATACTTTACATTTTTAAAATATATTCTTAATTTCTTTCAGAACATAGGGGATAGAAGGAGCTTGGAAAATGAGAGATTTCCTAAGCTTTAACTGTCTTAATTCTTAGAAAAAGAAATAAGCTTACCCCACTGAAGTTTGTCCCAGTGAACAGCCCAGATGATGATGGTGGGGGAAGCCTTTCTCAGCAGGGAGGAGAAGATTAATCTGATATTCTTAGGCAGTGGTCTTGTATTACATCAGTCTGATTTGATAATGAACTATTGCTGAAATGGGGATGCAGCTCAAGCCTATTCTTTTCCAATCACACCTTGCAGACTAACAGTAATGTAGTGAATCAGCTTCCAAAAGGATGCTGTGTGTGTTTTTGGAAATTATTTCTGTTGGGTAAATAGGCTGGTTCCTGATAGTTAGATCAAGTACGGGCAGGAACACTGAACATTGCTGCTGATGAACAATTTCCTTCCTCTTGAAAAGAAAGAAGTGTGCAGGTTGGTGTTTGTCCTTGCCCAGGACACAGTTGTTGCCCAGAGCAGTGCTACTGTTCTGATGCACACCACCTCTGACAGCCCCATGTCCAAGACTTGATCCTTTGGGATTCTAATTCTGACTGGCTGTCCGAAAATAGGCTAAGGAATAAATGTTTAATTAAGGCAGGCTCCATGGAGTCCTTAGTGTGGTGGGAGTTTCAGTCTTGAAATTGCTGAATGCTGGTTCAAGGCGTTTTATCAACAGTATGGCAGAAGCACTGGCACCGTACCAGCACTGAGGATAAGCATTTTGGCTGAGAACTACCATGATTCCTAATTCACCTTCTGTGAAGCACTAGAAGCTAGAAATACCACCTCTCAGGAAGAGAAGCGATGGTGCATTATTCGAATATTGCTATGGACTGTAATATTTAAAGGGGAGAAGGAAGGATGAACTCCACACTGCAAAAGGAGAATCGAGAAGACACTTTGCTGAGGAGCTCAGAATTAATTCCCAAAGGGAGGGAATTTCTAGACAGTTAAATTTGATGTTTTCCCTGTCCTGCTTTGATCTGAAATACCAGGAAGTAGCATGTGCATGATAGGTAGATCTAAGGTGTGAATTATGGATACTAGAATCAATACAGCCTTGTTCAGTCCTCTGTATAAACAGTTGTACTAGTTTAAAAGCAAACCAGTGAGAGACTCCAAGTCAGAACTACAATTTAATAGGAAAATTAAAATAAATGCAAAAAACCTGACAGAGTCAGGATACAACCTGACTCCCTGTTGGTCGGGGTGGTGGTAGCAGTCTGATTAAATGGTGGCTAGAGTCCTCTTGAAATGATAGATGTGGTTCTGTTGAAGCGGTGATCTTGTAGAAAGGCCTGCCTTCCTCTGAAGGTCCAGTGTATGTAGCTCNTGTCCTCTGGGAGTCCAGTAGATAAGGCTGCTTGTGGTGTTCCAAACCTCAGATTATATCCAGGTAGGAATGCTTGGTTCCTCCCCCTGGATGGAGCATCTCACAATGGGATGATGTAATTTTATGAGTCATGCAGTGAGACTTGATGGCCCATTAGCAGAAGATATCCCCCTGGAGGGAGTTATGAGGAATGGGTCATGGAAGAGACAAAGAACACTGCCCCACCTGGTTTTCACAGATAGTGATAGAATACATACTTCTGGTTACATCTTACGTTGTAACCTAAGACAACAAAGTGTACTAAGAAGTGTACTAAGATGCAATAGTGGAAGAGTGTTTTTAATACTGAAAATGCGTTTTGCTCAGAGTTGTAGTTTTAATCAAATGCCCAGCAGTTCCTAAAAGGTTCTTTTATATTAGAATAAGTACCTTTGTAAGACTAAGGTCACTTAACAAAGTACGGGGAGGAGTAGGTGCTATATTTCTTCCTTTGTAAAGTAATTACTACAACTTGCAATTGTTAAAGGCTGTGATCACCAGTTTTCTAATAGGAAAATTCATTTAAGTCAATACTTTGGCAGGCGTTCATATTTTGTGGAAAGATACATCTTCCAGATTGCTAATGGATGGCCAAGCAGGTCTCTCGATAGTTAATAATATTGCTTAATTGCCACAGTCAGATAAAGCTGCCATCTAATTTATTGCTGTTCTGAGCATCTGAACACCAGAAGAATGATAAGCCATGAGAAAGCCTTACGAGGTGGGTGGTTAGTTGAAGTCATTGCATTGCTTGCAGTTTTATACATTTCTTTCTCCATCAGGTGATCTTTCTAACATTTCTGTGCTTTGGCAGAAAATCAGACATGTGGCCATACCCCCTGCTGACCCCACTTCCACTAGGCAGCTGTTTTCAAAATACCTTCCCAAGGCACTGCACAGCCAGCGGTTTCTTCCTGGGTTTATGTATCCATAGTACGCTGGAAAAGGATGTTGTGTTTTCCTGCATACACCTAATGAAACATAATGCATCCATAAACATGTGTCAGTCAAACCTCTGGGCTGCGTGTAGCTTTTCAGTGCAGATGGAAGAAGTGCAGTGCTGTGCAGAACATTCTGCAAAGGAAAAGATTGCTGATCTGAGCAATCTGATGATCAACAGAAGACAGAGACTTCACTTAAGGAGTAAATGATTTGAGGAAAAAAACTCTTTGCAGGTGCTGGAATGGATAAAGAGTAGTGTGTGACATGAAAACCTGACTCAAACTCTGTCAGTCCTGCAGCAGGACAGGACTTAATTGTAAGCGAGTTTTACAAAATTTTCTTAAAAGTTCCATGTTCACTTGACAAGTAGAATCCCAGGGCTCCTTGTCCAGGAGTGAACACAAGTATTCAGATTAAATAGCAAGAATGTTAGGATTCTGCTTATCAAATCTTGTACTATGCACTATAGGAGGACTTGATCCATGCTCAGGACCATTTCCTTAATTAATTGTCTTTATCTGGGAATTAATGGAAAAGGGGTTCATGGGTTTTTCCACTGTACGTGCTATTAAGCTATCTGGAGACAGCTATGGCCTTTTTCAAATCTGCATTTCTCTGACAGTAGTAAATTCCCGTGTCACTGCTCAGGAGCAAGGAGACAACAGAGGTGAAAAATTATGCTAATGAATTGCAATAACCACTTCCTTTTTATGAGAACGCTTATGCATAAGATCCTGAATCCAAAGTGTTACATTACCCTGTACAGCTTTTTATTGGTAAACTATAGCAACTAAATGCAGCTAGCTGTTAAATACAGCTTTATACTGCTGAAGAGGCCCTTTGGAACAAAGTGAAGTATATGGGTAAAATTGTTAAAGCGTTAGATAAGGTTCTCAGGTTACCATGGTTACTTGAAAATTTTGCATTGTATCATAGATTAGGATGCATAGGATGAAGTAGCCAAAACAACTACGAAGTCCAATGCATATAAACTACATTTCGAAACCACACAGTGTTGCCAAATAGAAAGACAAATAGCTCAGGATATTGGCTGCTGATAAATCTATGAATCAATAAAGAGAGGCCTGAAGGAGATTTTGAATATATGTCTTTTGAAAGCCCACATTCTTTTGAAGTTGCAGTCTTAATTTTTAAAGACAAATGAAGAAAAAAAAAAAAGAAGAAAAGAAAAAACCTCAGTCATGTAAAGAGTGGAATGGTTTTCTGTAAGCTTTTCCCAGTATTGAAATCTGACATTTTGCTGTGAGACCTTCAACAAAGAAGGTTGATGAAACATGGATAATATATTTCGTGCACTTAGACTAGCAGTAGCACTTAAACTGGAAGCAGTTTATTCCCATGGAAACCTATTTGCATTTGGGCCAGAAGTGACTTTTTTTCCCCCTCTGTTAGCACTGCTGATGTTTTAGCATAATATAATTGCTGAATATTGACAGCAAATTTGAAAAGTACTTTTAAAATGTTGAGCAGCTGAGCATATGTAAAATGGAGATGTATTCTGTGCAATTTTTTTGTGTAGGATGGAGGCATGTTGCTGAAAAATGCAGGGCAGCATTTGATGTTCTATTATTTGTGCCTAAAAGAAAGAAAAAAATGTGAGTTAAAATCTGTTCATCCTAAACAATTTTTTTATACAGGTGACAAAAGAACTCAAACAGTACGACAACAAAATTATAGAGTGCAAGTTTGAGAACAACAGCTGGGTCTTCATGAGACAGAGGATAGACAAAAGCTTTCCAAATGCCTACAGCACTGCCATGGGTGAGTAGAACAATTTGCTTTAGAAGTTTCTCAGGCTGAAATTTTTATGTTCTGCCTCTGTTCCGTTTTAAGTAGGAAGGGCACTCTGTGTTCTCATTTCTGGTCTGAGTCCTGACTCCTAACTTATTATAGTAGTGCCTCATCTTGCAAATGCTCATGTCATCACGAGATTTTAGATAGCATGAATCCTCTGGCTGCAGGATTATTTGATAAAGTCGGTCAAAGCAATACTTTGATGCAGAATTTAACAGGTAACATAGAATCAAGTGCCTAAGTCTTTGTAGAACTGCAAACACTTGTGCAAAGATGATTTTAAATAGCAGGGCATGCCTTTTAAGTCAGAGCCAAGAAAATTTTTATTTACAATAGCACCGCTTCAGCTGACATCAGTGCCTAGCGTTGTGTCGGCTTGTTGGGATGTAATGCAAACTGGCACATTATGAGTGGAATTAGTTAAACAAAAAATCCATTAAAAATGCCAAAACCATTATTTGGCAGATGGGCTAGAAAATTAATAGGAGAAAAATGTCATCTTAGGTTTCAACAATAGTTACACAAACAATGAAGCAGGAAAACAAATGAAAGGTGGGGGTATATCCACGCAGAGTTGTGAGACCTTTATGTTCCTCTACCAAAAAATATTTTACCAAATATTGTAAATTAAAGGATGATATTTACTTTCAGATAAAGTGTAAGAGTTTGAATAGAAGTGTATGCAAGGCTGAATAGCAATAAAACATATTGATACTGACTTTTGTTAAGTGCCAAAATGAAGTTTAATAATATTTAAGACCATGCTAATTACTAGGGCTGATGTAGGATTTTCTCTAAACCCTTCTACTTGTATTTCTGCCTAAGCAGTGAGTAGATTTTCTTGAATAAACACAATGTGGTCAATTTGCCAGGAGGTAATAAATCTGTTGGCACCTTAGGGAACCAGCACAGAATATAGCTGAAATACTTGCTGAGCGGTCCTGTCAGGAAAGAGGAATGGACCACAAAAGTCATACAAGTAGAACGACATCTCTTTGTGACCGTGACCTAAATTTTTCTTCTCTGGTTCACCCTAGTGTTTCAACAGTTAGTTGTCCTTGGAGTTTTCTCTTTTTTTTTAATGAGTAGCATATTCTTCTTTCCTTCATTCTTAAGAGCATATGTATTTGTCCTTTTTCTCTTCTCATTTTCTCCATTTGTAGAGCAGTTATTCTTGACCTTTTTTCCTCCAAAACACAGTGAACTTCCTAAAAATTAAAATTAAAAGAAAATTAAATGCTGCAGGAAGAATTTTTAAGATATATTTCAAATTTTCTATAGGAATTTTCAGAACAGAAAATTTTTGTTTTGGCTTTGAGTTTTCACTTTTGACCATTTTTCAAAATCTCCAGAAGTTATACTTTATCATTTGAGACTTCTTTCTCTAAATCCTCTCTCCTCTATTAGCTTTCTCTTGATGAAAAATACTAATTATTTTTCCCCATGGTTGAAATAGCAACAAAGTAAACACCTGTCTGAATCTTGCTTTTGGCCTTTATTACCTTTCAAATTGAAAACAGAAGGTTTTTTTAGTGATTAAGCTAAGGCAGCTCTAAAAAGTTGATACTGAGTTATGCCAGTTGTCTTGTGACTCAAATTTGGTTCCTAAATTACCGGTAATAATAATGCTTCCCAACTGTTAAAGTCAAATACTGTGCAACTCTTAAAACACCTTTTCACCAAAAATAGTGGGGTAATTAAAAAAAATGCTAGAAAGGTGCTTTATTAATTGTAAAGTAATCCTTTGGTTCTGGAATTCTGCAGGAAGGAAAGGAATGCTTTTGAGAATCAGTGTTATTCGTAACAATGCTGTGTGTTGCAAGTACATTTTAAGGAGTCCTAATGTTTAGTACTCTCAGGGGTCAGGAGATTGTTTTGCATGGAAATTGCATCCTTACTGTGGCCAGCCCTTACATGCTATCAATTATCCTCTAATCATTTTGTGCTTTCTTCCAAGATAGTTGTAGGATTCCCACTTAATTTCATGCTCCTTTTTTCCTTTTTTTTTTTTTTTCTCCTCTAAGTCTCTCAGGAGGATTATTTAGGGGAATACAAAGTTACATAGGAAAGTATTAAAAAATATTTCATTTGTTTAAAGTGAAGTAAGCCTATTTATTTGTTCCATAAAATCCCATGGGCCATGACTTACAAACAGTGGTCTGGGGAGCTGTGTTAAGTACCTCAAGGGTGCCTGCACATGTGTGCCTTGGCCACTACACAGCACCGTGGCTGCTCCTCCATCATATGGTCTGGTGTTCTAGACATGCCATTTGCTTAGTGTCAAGTCTTTCTGCCCCGTAAAGGTGTATGGGTTAAAAAAAAGAACTGTGTATTGCAAGTTTGGGGTGTTTATAGTACTTATTGGTGAAAAAAATAAGTTACCATAATACAGACATTTTTGTTATTAGAAGCCAGTCTTGTTTCCATCTACTTGGTTTTGATGGGTGTTTCAAAGCCGTGTCTCACAAGGCCTTCATTGCTGTTTCTTGCCTCAATAGGATGTCAGTTCTTGGTGGTTTTATAGTTGCTCCGGGAAGCCTTACCCACACGTGCCTTTAGCTTGTTTTAAAAAGAGAGACTCCTGTGAGAGTAGGGGCCCACGGCATTGCTTTGCTCTCTGGGGGGCAGAGCAGAGATTCGTGACTCCAGACACAGCCACCTCATCAAGGCGCGTGTTTAAGGCTTAATACTTGAGCCAGAATATGTTGTTATTTTGCCAAGAGGGGGTGAAGTTATTGAAGTACCAACTACAACAAATCATTTTAGTTACATGAGAATGTGTTTTTTGTTCCCAGCTGTCTGCAACAGCATCCAGAATCCAGTGACGAAGGAGATGCTGTTTGAGTTCATTGACAGATGTGCAGCAGCTTCCCAAGGACAGACGCGGAAGCACCACCTCGATCCTGACACTGAACTCATGCCACCCCCGCCACCCAAAAGGCCTCGTACCATAACATAGGGCCTTGGTCTCAGTGGATCATATGTGTACAGTTCTGCAGAAGGTGACACGCAAGTGTGAAGGCTGGGAAAACAGAGATCTGAATTGCTGTAAATACTTGTGTGTGTTTTTTGAGTTTGGTTTTCGTTTTGTTTTGTTTTTCCGAATTCTGCATACAAATGGACGTTGTTTTGTAACTGATAAATTCAACCTTACCTTATGGTATTTGAAGATTAAATTTCCAAAGGTTTAGACAAGAACCAAGTACAATGAAGTCAGTGCAAAGCTGCCTCGTTTATATATGGATCTCTTTTCACCTTAATTTATGATGTCAGCAATCTGGAACTGAGGAAATATTGGGATGCTGTACTTTTTAGAAGCTGTGTTTAAAAAAAACAGAAGTGGTTTTTTTACTATTGTTATTGGACTGGCTGTGATTTGTCACCCATAGTATAACTGATCGTAGTTTCCCTGCATTTCTGAGACTTGTGTTTAACAGCAAACAGCAATGTTGTTTGTGTTCTCTGTTGATTAAAAACTAAGCCGCCTTAGATTACTCTAATTTTGAAATTAGCTGGGGTTTTTTGTTGAAATATTAAAAAAGTGAATTCTTCTTGTAAATAGCATCCCTTTGAAACAAGGGAATGTGCTGGATGTTTGCTTTTTCCCCATGTTTGAACCTAATGCCAAATGTATAGTGGGCTGATTTTAGCTTTGCCTTTTTATCTGTAGATCAGAAATGTACCAAATCCTTAGTTATAAGGTCTCTGTTAAAGAGACTGTTTCTAGTACAGGGCTTAGTTCTCCACAGTGATACCATTGTAAATACTGCTAAAAAGTACACATCACTGTGATATGCAAGAGTAATAAGCAGCGCTGATAATGAATTCTTGCATCCAGGCACAAAATGGCAAAACAAATGCCAGGCAACTCCTGCATAAAGGAGAAGGTAGTTTCAGTGGAAGAGAGCCGCATCAGACAGAAAGTTTCCTGATTTACATTATTGCAGGGCAAAAATAAGTCATTTTGGGGTGGTGGATGAGCGTCCCAGGGAACAGGACACTCATCTTCAAAGGTGGGGTTGGCTGTCCTGTGGCACTGTGCTCATCCTCTGGCTGACTTTGTTTCTTACCAAATGAAGAAGCACATGAATGCCCTAATGGCTTTTGTTGCAGCAGACTGGCAGATGTTCATAATATTAGTTTTGAGAAGCTGCCGTCTGGCTGGCTAAGGGAGGAGTTGTTCTGAGCTGGGATTAATTGGAAACCAAATGCAGATTTTAAAGTTTACTGTCCATTTATCAAGCAGGGATTGAATTGGCTCTTTCTATCATTTACTTAGTGTGTGAGTCATCCATCCATTCAGCAGTCTGATTAGTGAAGGTCATTAATTTGTTATAACTAAAATGCATTTCTGTTTGAATGAGTTTTCATGTTTGTAAACAAAATTTACTCCTGTTTTCTTTTTTCTATATGAAAACTTTATGACTTTGCTTTGTGGTGGCTTCTCTTGTTGTTTCAACTTGTTGTATAAATGCACACGGCATCATTTAGATGGCGTTCCTGGTTTCTCTTTCTGGGATATTCTATATGTGTTTTAGAGAACTGAAGGAGTTATATAAGTTACTTTTTATACTATGGTAAAACTTGAGGGGAAAAAATGCTTTCATCAAAGTTTTTTTTTTTTCAACTGTACATAGATGCTGCACATTATCTATTGAAAAGATATAGTATCACCTATGCAAGGTTGCAAAATGATCTCTTAAAAAGAGCCTTATTAATTTGATGTGAAAACCTATGCATCCTCTGTGCATCTTGCATTGAAACACACAGTTAATTATTTCTTTGCTCGGTATGAATAATTTCCCCCAGATTACACTTGTCAGCGAGATTGTCATAACATACACTTTGTCACTGATCTCCGTGGTTCATGGCAATTGCAGTGTGTATGATGATTACAGCCTTCTCCGTGAGGTTGGGACATTTCATTTTTTTAAGAATGTGTCCAGATTATTTCTGTCTTTCTCCTTCCCAGCTCTTGCATCTTGTATTTCAACAAGACCTGGCTTCTGATTTACCTTTTACTTCAGAGCTGCAGCACTGCAAGCTGTCTTCCATGTGCGTTCCACTAAGTCCATGAATGTGTTTTGGCCCTTGTATTTTGACAGCGTCTGTTTTTCCACTCTTGGTTTGAAATGGATATTTTGAAAGAGTAATGATTCTGAGAAGGTACAGAGCTCCATGTTCACATTTGACTGTCGAACTTGTCTTGCACTGTGACCTGTAGCTTTTCAGAGAGGTCAATCATTGCTTTTCTGGAAGGGGAGGCTCCTGGGGAAGGTTTGAATGAAGGTGGTGAAAACAAATGGACTTCCACTTGGACCAGATGGGTTTAATGCTGTGAGAAACGCAAACCTCCTTTCTCTGCTACTAGATATTCAAGAGATTGAAGCTAAAAAGCAAAGAAGAGTCTGTGCCAGGAAAATGATGGTGATGATGAAAAACAATACCCTAACTTGTCTACTCTTTGGTGTACAGCATGAATTCATCCACTGTTTTGTCATTTGTTAAATATATAATTAAAATTTGGGTTCAGTGGAGTTTCCAGAAAATGTAAGTACATTCCTCTAAAAACTGTGTATTAAGTATTTTAATAAAGTCAATGGTTTAAAATACTTTCCCTAAAGATGTATTTACTTTTGATGCCTTTCCACTGGTACTGTGGTACCAGTGCAAAGTACAAGGATACCTCACTGTTATTGTTGTTCATTCCTCCAAGAAAATGATCTGCATTTTTCAGAGGTCAGTGGCTTTTCTCTGAAGTAGGAGCCCCCCAGCCCAGCGGTGGCCATGATCCATTGTGCCCTTTTTAAGTGCAATTTCATCTTGCTGCAAATAGAACCAGAAGGAAATCGATTGGGGTCTGAGGTACATATTTTATGACAGGCTAATGTTATGTAGCTTATCCACTCAGTGTTAAGTGCAGCTGCATGAAAAGTTGTGCAGAAGGTCTGCAGAAGTCTTCCCTGATGATTTATCATTCAGCATGACCCTACAGCTGATAGCCCACCTACTTGGATCATCTCCTGGACTTGTATTGTAATAAGGCAGTTTCCTTTTTCAAGTTGCAGCTGTCTAGGTGGCACTTCTCAGGAACTAAAAAGCCTATCTTGATTTTTATCATTGCCTTCTAATTAAGATCCTGCCTCCACTGCTGTTAGGTTCTTGTTACGTGTGTAATTTTCTTGTGGTGCTTCTCTCAACCATTTCTGACTTTGCAGTGCTTCAGTGTGAATGCCAAACCAGATCTGGCATTTGAGCACACCAGGAGAGGTGCGGCAACTTCCCTATCCCCTGCTCAGTCCTCTGCTCTGTATGCATTAAGGACGGGGGTTGATGTGCCTGGGCCAGCACATCACACTGTGTAGTTTGTGCTGGCTTGGTTGTTCACTTGAGCAGTCCTTCAGGAGCAGTCGTTCAGGATCCCTGCTCCTCTGCATGGCAGCTCTTCACTTCTGTGCCTAAGAGGTGTGACTTTATATTTGCATAATGTGTAAGGCATAATTGTCTCTTACGACCTCAGAGTGTTCTCAAAGGCAGTGGCACAGCAAGGTAATTTCCTAGGCTTCATCTGTACTCAGCAGAGAGAGAAAGGGAGCTGAAATCAAGTTTGTTCCTCTTGCATCTCTCCTGCAGATTTTTGTCTCTTCAATGCTTCCTTTCAGTTCTTTCTCAATCAGTATGATGTGTCACATTTTGTTACTCCCCTGTGTTATTAGGATTTTGTGAGCAAAGTGTTAAATATTTTTATTTCATAGCATTGAAACTCTTGCAATGTCAGTTAAATTTATAAGGTCATTAAAAATATCCAATTAGTTGGTCAAGAGCTATTTATTTTCCATAGATTATATTGCTTTCCTTTTGTCCTCTGTCATGGTTTAACCCCAGCCAGCAGCCAAGCCCCACACAGCTGCTGCTAAAGCCAAGCAGTCCTGCTAACTTGAACGGGAGTAACATTTGGCTGAAATACCTTAAATAGCCAGACCACTTCTGTCCTATGCTACAGCATGAGGTTTGCTCTCACTTTGCTTGGGGGCAGCTGCAGCTTCCAAGGCTCACAAACCCTGCAGGGATTAGATTTCACCTGTACCCCTTTGTTTTCAGTGTCAAGTTTCTACGCTCTATGCTTCTGGCATAGCTCCCCAGCTTGGGTTCCTCCTTACACCTACCTACCTGCTTTTCCAGTTGTCTCACTATCAGATGTGAGACTGAGAGAAACCTGTGCCCTGTAACTGACCCCCTACTCGCGTTCTTTGAGGGTAGTGCTCCACTCCGAGCCTGTATGCTCATCCCTGTGTGATCCCAGCCTTGAGGGTCGGTGGGTAGGGCAGTACTGTCCCTGTCAGTCACGCTTGCACGGGGAAATCAAAGCAGCATCTACCAGCTGTGACAGTATTCATTGTATGAGCAAGGAGCCCTTTTCCCCTTCCCTCCCTCATGACCCCATCTCCCTATTTCATGTACAAACAAAGGTAAGACATACTCTTTGCACTGATATCTGGATAAATTAGTTAATATTTGCAGTGGGAGCATAGGTTAGCGCTCTTTCTGCTTCCCTAGTGAGAGTCTGCTTCCCTAGTGAGAGTCTGCTGAGCTTCTGCAGAGATCTGTAGGGCTGAGGTTGGAGGTGATTGAGACATTTACAAAACAGTTTTCCCTCAGTTGGGGCTCATTTCAATCCAGAGTCAGCAGTGGCGGGGAGCACATGAGCATGAACCTTTCATGCATCCAGAAGTGTGAAAATATAGAAGACAGTGAACTTGATGAGGGAACAGTAATAGTATTTTCTTTTGGTGTTACAAAGAAACCTAAAGTAAAATTTAAGTGCAAACCATTTCCACTTCTCTTAGAAAGCACTGGATGTAAAAACAATAGACATTTTAAAATCAAATTACAGTCAAAATGACTCCCATTATAGGAATTTATTTCATCAGAAATACTGTTCATCTCTCCTTTCTCCTTCCTTCACCCTTAGTATCTTTGTGTATATTTGACTAGCGGAAAGCACACAAATTGGGTTCAGCAGCATTCATCTATGATACTTTGAGAAAATTACATTTTTATTAACTCTTCTACTCCAAACTTCCTCTAATGTGGGGATATGATAATATTGTCATATTAAATACGTCTGTATAAATGCCAAGTAGGTAACACTGGAGGAACAGTATTTTGTTATTAAGACATACTTCACAGAGTTTCTGCATTAATTTGATCATTGATGGATGGGAAACTTTAATCCAAATGATAAAAATATTCCATTCAAAAAGGTAAGATAATTCAACAGAAAGAGCTTGGGAGAAGAGTACAGATTTCCACAGACTGTGCTGTGGGTGCAGGAGGGGATGCTGAGTCTTTCTGTGGCCAGAAAATCAGTGCATTACAGTGGGAGCAACTGGAGACCAGGCAACAATACAGAGGACACCATACAGATGCTACAGGTTTGGTCTTGTGGAGGAAAGGGCATGAAAGGCAGACAGGACTGGTCGTATCTCGTATGCCGAAGAGGAAGGGAAGAGGTAGAATAATAGTGAGATGCCACTGGGAATAGGGAACTCCAGTGGAAAGATAAGAGCAGAGCAGACATCAGTGACACTGAGAAAAGAGGCTTTTTACACAGGAAAAGAAGTTGGTGAGCAGAGGAAGCAGAACAAGAGAAGGCAGCGAGGGCTGGTGTGAGGGGTGAGGACCTACCCTGGAGCCAGGAGACTCAGGTGCACTGCTGAGAGAGAGGGCTGGCATGTATGTGATGAGGTCCTAAAAGAGCAGGGTAACAGGTAAGACATTTTTCTTCTCCTAACAGCTATGCTATTCCTGAGTTCCAAAAGCCTGGGATGCAATTATATCGTTGGGCATGTGCATGCTCCCAGATCACTGGGAGTAGCACAGCGAATGTGAGACACATCTCTGCGTCACAGCACAGGGCCATGGAGACACTTTTGAGCCCCTTTTTAGGTAAATCAGTGCTGTATAAACCCATATGCAGAGCCAATAGAGCTCCTCATTACAGATTTTACTGTTGCAGCAGCTGGGTATGCCCTTGGCCTTCCTACTGCCTACCCTGGCTGCATGGCAAGGGCAAACTGGACTCCAAGTTGGGGCATGTGGGGCCTGGGCATTACATGCTCCACTTTCCTCTTACCTCATATCCTGCCAATAGAAATACACACATTTTACCTGTGTATGTATTAATTGAAGCTGAAGGACTGAGAAGACTCCAGGACTGGAGAGGTAAAAGAATGAATACCAGGTAGCTGTCTTTGCCAAATACTGTTCTGGTGAACTCCAGATTAAGAAGCCTCATAAATGGGCCACAAACATGGCTATTTCTGATCAAGTGGACCAAGACAAAACCAAGTCTGCTGAGATGCCTGGCATTACAGGAACAAGGGGGCACATTCAGAGTGGCACAGCAGGAGTGCAAAACCAGAAACATGTCTCTCTCCAGGGTAAACAAAAGCTCTGACTTATAATGGGGTAAGATAAGAATAGAAAAACAATCTTAGTTTGAATTCCCCGTCAGTTTGCTTGGCAGTCAGTCCTGTTTCATTGTATATTTTAGTACTTATAACCCCCTTGATTCAGTTTCTAGACTATTATATGCAAGATCTTTCTAATGAAGAATTCTGGTTTGACAACATGGAGGTTTGAGACCCATAAAATAACTGCTTGGAAAGCACTAAGGAGTGAAACAAGTCTCTTTCCTCCATCAGACAGTGAAAAACACCCCTGAAAGGTTTTCTGGTCTTTAAGCCCTGGGCTTCCAGAATAATTTACTTTCTCCTGCCATGGTAGTTTGTTCTTTTAACAGAAAAGATTTAGTGTGTTACTCTTTGGCTGAGAAATCAATTGTATGAAATGGATGATAATTCTGCTGCCAGGTAATACTTATCCGTGTGAGTCAGTGACCTGCTGGTATTCTGCAAAAATAATCTACAGCAGGCAAATGCTGTAGTTTGAAGCAGTCATGGTTGGCTTTGCACATTTCACCATTTGCTGCTTTCATCAAAGCCGTGTGTTTTATCCCTGAAACTAAGAGGAGCTTGTGCCAGCCAGTGTAACCAGCAGCTGGCCTTTTGCTTCTGCTTACAAACGTCAAGCAGAAAAACACAACCTCCTTTGGTTCTGGTGTCACAGCCAAGTCATTTTTCAGAAGTGCATGTAGCTAAATGAGGATGGTGATTTCCTGTTGCTGAGCCTGGTGCGCCCATTAGAAGTGGTGCTGGACTCTCCCTCCATGTGGGACGAGCTGCTTGGTGCAGTCCCTCACGCACAGCGAGAGCAGTGTGACTGCGTTAGGGAAAAGGCTGGTGTTGCACCCTCCTTTCCAGCCCAGTCTCTTCCAGCTTTAGTAGCAGTAAAAGTACAAATTGGCTTTTTCCATCATGGCCTTACAAGGGCGTTGCCCCATGGAGGTGAGCTGAGACATTTGGATACTGACAGGCTTGTGAGTGTTTCCCCACTGCACAGCTTTGGACCGCACAGCTTGGTAATGCTCTTCAGTCCACTGGACTGGAGCTCAAGGCTTTAGAGGAGAATGGCACAGGTGTCTGAAGCACGTGCTTTGGTCTGATGGAGTGGCAAAATACCCCTCTTCCTTTCCCTCGAGGGCACCACTTTATCAGCAGGGAAGGCAAGTTGGTCCCAGGGGAACAGGGGAGGCTGTTTAGCTCCAGTGAGAGGTGAAGTGCATGGCTGGCTCATCCTGACTGGTGGAAATGGGCCAACAGTCCATCAGTGGCAAATATGCAGGCACACAGGTCTGAAGCAAAAGGAGGTCACTTTCAGCTACAGCTTTGTAGTTACTAACTCCTGTAACTCTTCTATGTCTACAATTTACAGAAGCCACAAAGCCCTTGACACAGAGTGACTGCGCAAGTACTAAGGCCTTGTGGATTTGTGTATAATATCTATTGTCCTTTTGAAGTCTGTCTGTGCCACTGAGGCTTCTTGATGCTTCACAGAAAATGAGAGACACACTCATTAAGATTTGGTCATGCTGGCCCTGCAGAAATGGAATGAGAACAACGGCCTGTGACACTGGGACTCCTCACCCTGCTGATGGAGAAAAGAGTTGAGCCTACATACCTGTGTCTCTGTGGAGGACTGTGCAGCAGATACCAAAAGCCTGCAACATCTGTTAATGATAGCTTCAAGGAGGAAAAAGATCAGCTCTCACTGAATATGAAATTCAAAATTTACTGCATTATGTAGCAGCTCCTGTTCAGTCTATAGGCAAAATATTTTCTGAGTTTGTGGAGATTTGACAAAAATACCTATTCCACAAAGCCAGTTGTGAGCACAGAATGTTTCTGCTTTCACATGCAGCTTCAGGAGGGAAAACAACAATTCCTGTACAGGCAGCTGGGTTATGAAAACTGACAGAGCATTGCTTGTGTGAAGAGAGTTTAAATGATGCACAAGGGACTGGTTAGTGTGTAATATGCAAATACAAATCTATCCATGAGGCATTACAGCTACAAAATGTCTCACAATTATGCTCTTTTCTTGAGAAGTAATTTCTTAATATGGGTTCCTGCCCCCTCACAGCAGCAAGGCTTCGTTTCCCGAGTGAGCTGGTTCTAGTCCTTTATCCCCTCTCCACTGTGCTGAGCAAATGGACTGACAGCTGAAGGGTTTGTCACCTTTTGCAATGTGCCTTAGAATCATAAAACGATTAAAGTTTTTTTTTAAGGACCTCTCAGATCATCAAGTCCAGGTTCGTTGTGCTACAAAAAGCATGTGATGATTCTTTGCTTGCTAGATGCTTGTCTTGGGGTGATTCTATGACAATACTGTATTCCCCATTGCCTGCTTGATCTCTAATGTACCTTTAAACTGAAAAGAGGGAGGGAGAAGCCAACAGAACTCTTCAAAGCAGCTAGCTTGACCTTGCAGTTAGATGTTTACATACTTTCTCTCTCTGAGCTGACAGTTTTGCCAGTTAGGAGTTAGAGTTTTTTTCCCTCTAGCTTCTTCAGTTTTTCAGCTGAGAAGGGACTGTGATCGGCTTCAGTGGCTTCTGTTCCTTTTTGGACTCTTTTCAGCTTGCTTCTTCATCCAAGACCAGCTACCATCCCCAGGACCTGCTCGGCGGGACCATCCAAGGGGGATTGTCGGACCCTGCCTGGCCTCAGGCCTTCAGGACTGCAGAGTAGCTAAGTTTTAAGAGACTTTATCAAATCCACCAGCCTCCTTATGGGGACGAGGAAGGGAGTTTCAATATCCTTTTCTGCCCCGTGCCTGCGGGGGACCCTGTTTGTTAAATAAACAGGGTCTTTTTCACTTTCATTTGAGAAATTATTTTCCCGAACTCGTGGTGGAGGGGCTGCCAGGGCCTGCTTGCCTGGCAGGCAGGAGTTTCGAGTTGTTTCCTCCTAAATTTGTGTCCAGATCGGCATAATGCTGGCCAGCTTGTCTGTGGGGTAAGTGGTAATCGGCAATGGCAATGCTATGTCAGGATTATCCACAAACACCATGGCTCTTCAGTACAACAGACAGCAGGTAGAATTCAAGAAATCTTTTCTGCACTTTTCATAAACTGTATTTTTTCAGCTTTGTTAGATGTGCCTTGAAAATAGCTTGCAATACTTGGTGCAAATTACTTCAGCCCAGAGACTGGAAGTGCTAAGACTCTCGTTTTCAAGTTCTTGGACAGATTCTAAGTGACAATGGGACTCAATTCACATCCAAAGAGTGCCTGTTGTTTGTCAAAACATGGTGTCAGAGTGTCACATCACCTCCCCTGTGCCCAGCTGCAGGTACTTTAGTGGCAAGACTCGTTCTGACATTCAGGTGAGCGATCAGTGCCACGACCCCAGCTAAAGGTGACCTACAACACAAGATTGCATGTGTTGTGCTAGGCCATGGGATGCCAGCCAAGCCATTTTGAATCACAAACCAGCAATTTTGTTTAGCAGATATAATGGAAGGTTTTGTTCAGACTTATGCAGAACAAACTCCATGAAACACAGCTGATCATGTTGATACAAAGTTACAGCACAGCAAAAGTCTGTAAGCAAAAAGGTAAGAAACAACCAAGGTAAGTTTCAGGTAGACGCGGTCCTCATGAAACCACAGGGCAGAGGGGCATACTGGTTTTTCCTTTTATGTAGCAGGATGTCAGCATCAACCATGCCAAATGGAACACCAAGCCTAGACTTACAGATGCAGACCCCAACTTGTGCCACCACTGTCGTGGTGACAAGTCACACTAGTCCAAGGGCTCACAAGGTCAGGGAGCAACGTGTGTGTACTCTTCCCTTGGGATACCCATGTCCAAGGCCCAGCTTTGTGCTCTTTTTGATGGCAATGTGGAATTTTCTTTCAGTCCATTACAGAGAGACACATTCTTTGTGTTGGTGTTAAGTAATGTACAGAAATAGGGGACTAGCTGAAATGTAGCCAGGTAATGGCTTTTGATACCTGCTTTTCAGGAGAAATATTAACAAATTACATGGGACAAGCACCCATCTGAAATGGCACTCTGTGAGCTCTCGCATTCACATTTTGTAATGAAGTTAAGGCATTTCTGCTGCAGTGTGAGATAAAGGCAGCTCACTACAGTCTCATCTGTGCTACCAGCCATGTTGGTGTCTCAGCTATCTGTTCACACAAAGGTGATGATATTCCCACTAATGCTGTTTAAGGACTCCAAGATATTTTCACAGTCATGGAATAGCTGAGATTGGAAGAGATCTCTAGAGATTGTCTATTCCAACCTCTTCTGAGGGTTGCATTTGTCATTTTTTAATTGCACATTAAAAATGAAAAAATGTCAGAAGAGGAATATTAAAGAGTTCTGTTTCTCATTAAAACAGGACAGCTAATGTACATACAGTATGTTCAGTGGCAGCCATCAACTAGTCAACAAATCATCATCCAGAATACCACAATTACTTTCTAACATGAGTGAACGGCTGTTGCGCAGTGTCTCATGTGCACATACAGCACATACAGATTAAATCTGAAAGACAGCATCTATACAAGTCCATTGTGAATGTCCATTGCACCTCAAAGTTCTACAAGCAGATAGTCTTTTAGAGGTTTTTAATTGGTGTCACAAATACATTCATTGGCAATAATGCTTAAAATAACCTTCTGTGTTTCTGGAGTACTCCCCCTCCTGCAGTCACAAAAGTATTCACTGACATTGGGTTATGCTCCTCCAAGATGGTTCTTGTCCTGTTTTGCAAATGGGGATAAAAAGTCAGAGGAGTTGCTACTTGGAATGCCATTTCCATGGCAAAACCTACAGCTTCTCTCTGCTAAGCCATGGTCCTGTGACAGAGTACAAAATTACCCTCCATGACAACCCAAAATCTTTTCCTGCATTTTCCCAAGGACGCAAGGACTGAAGTACCCACAAATGCATAAAGCCTGGAGTAATTAGAAGATGATTTTGCTAAAAATATCTCCAATCTCTGTCTTATATTTAAAACAGTGTGCTTTCCCAAATAGGAACCCAGTCTCATTCCTTCACGTCTGTGATGCTTAAATCATTGCCACATCTGACGTTCCCTAAATGAGAACCCAAAGCTTCCAGTGGCTCACAAACTCTGCTTGTTTCTGTTTTGCTCAGTATTGAGGGAAAATCAGTTGCTCCAGATGTAGCAAACAATCTAAAATAAAAACACATTGATGCAAAGGCAAGACCTTCTGTTGCCATGTTTTGGACTAGGGCTGCAATGTCTTGAAGGACGAAAGACTGTCACAACCAAGGTGACTGTGAGAGATCCTGTTGAAGGGAAGATTAATCAACTAGGTTCAGGGTGTGGTATCCAGACAGGATCAGAGGGACCTCACAGACATTCAGTTGAGCTAGTCTAGCTTTCTTGGTTCCTCCTCTATTCCTCTGAATAAAGAGAAATTCAGCTTCATGACATCCATGTGACTGGATATGGGGGTAGCATTTTCTATTGCTGTGAGTTCCTCAACACACAGGGCTCTGTTCCAAAATGCTGGTGGGTAGATAGAATGATGTGTAAACTGAGATCCAGGGAATAAGTATACTTGTTATAGCTAAAAGGACTGCATACCAGCTTGTCAGAATAAATGTTTGCCAAGACCAATTGTTAATTCCCTAAAATTTCTGAAAATGAAAGAGAACATCAGCCCCAGCAAAATGTGATTGAAGTTAACTGCTTTGATGTTTCTTAGAGAAATCTTTGGGTAATTTCTCATCCACGTCTGTGCATACTGCAAAATTAAATATTTGTTACAACTTTACTGAGCCGCAAATTTCTCTGATGCCTCGGTTATAGATTTCATGGCTTGGTTTTGTCACTCATTAAAAACAGGGCATAATTAAGCTCTCTTTTGACATATTCCATGGGTCTGGCTCTGCCTTCATTTTGCAAGTGAATCCTATTTATATGCTCTTCTCTGATGTACTTGGGCAGCTAATCATTCAAATAGCATTGCTATATCTTTCCAAGAAATAAATAATAGAAAAAAAGAGCGTCCTGCTGTCAAGAGATTTTGTTTTAGTTGGTAACTTTTGTTATTGCAGAAGGTTTTTTGCTTAGCACTCTGTGCTGTAAACAGAACTGGTAATAAATCACTCCTGTGAAGTGGATTAAGTTTTGTTATAATAGAAGAAGATGTCAGAAAGTTACAGGAGTAAGTCCTAAACTGACTGGAGATCTGAATGCACTGTTTCCTCCCCCTGTTCTCCCACGCAAGTGTTGCATATGAGAAGAGGCTGTTTTGAAGTCCCTGAACCCTCTTGTGAAGCCTTTGATTTGATGAATTTCTCACTCTTCTTCCTTTTGATTTGATAACCATGTAAGAGGTTAAACTAGGACATTTGTTTGCCTCTGTGTAGCAGTCTGCATTTCAAAGGTAGATGGAAATAGACATTAGAAAGTTTTACTGTACCTGAGCTGTATCTTAATCAGCTTCATGGATAATTTTTCTCTCAAAATCGGCACTGAGAAGAGGAGATTTTATTTTTCCAGGCTTGAGTATTCATTAGGACTAAGGGAAAATGGCAAGACCCACAGTTCCCTGTGTAAGTTGCTCTGCCAACCTCTAGTAAGTCATCTAACACCTCCTCTGCTATGCTAGAGCTGTCACTGGACAGAGGGGATTTGAATAGTGACTTGCTGCGAGGCCAGCCGTTGTGCCTTAGAGACTGAGCTGGGTGGATTTTTCACAAATGAGCAACTTCATAAGGAGTTCGATATTAATTTTCCCCCCTGTAATTAAGAGAAGTTTTGGACTGAATCAAAACCCTTTTCTGACTCCATGTGGTCTCTAATGAAATGATTCAGTTAGTCTCTTTAGTCTCAATTGACTTGACATTTCCAGAAAGTACAAGTCATCTCCCTTCAGCTCACCTCTGTAGGACTTCAGCCATCCAGAACCTACAGAAAACTCCTCTGGATCACTGTTTGTGTGGCCAAAAAGAAAGTTTTTACAACTTTTTCACATAGGCTGAGGATAGTGCTGTGTTGTCAAAATCATCTTTCCTTGCTGTCTTGCCACAGGATTCACTTTCTGGAAATGACATTTTTGGCAATGGGACAGTGGAACTTTGGAAAAGTCATTAACAAAGCCTGCCCTTCCTGAAAAAGTATCCCTTTGCAAGCCATCTGCTCAGCCTGGAAAAGCTTTGTTCTTCTCATAGGTCATCTGAGGATTTGAAAGGAAAGAACACAATCAAAATCACACAGGCACAGCACTTTATGCCAGGCTAACAACCAGCCTAGACCTGCCATCAAAGATGCAGAAGTCAAACTCAGAGCTAATGTGGGATGGCAATAAAGTCTTGCTGCATGAGCAAACTTTGTCAGGAGGATCAATTGTCCGGTCAGTTCACAGGGAAGCACCAGTTGCTCAGAGAATAAGAGCCAGACCCTGTAACAGGCAGATAAAATAGACATAAGAAGCAGAGAAAAATGGTTTTGGTTTTATAAGCTATGAAAGTTGGATTTGAGGCTGGGATTAAAAACAATTGTTGCAGTTGTGCCTTTGCCAGTAAAGGATCGTTTCTCTACAGATCTTCAGTGATGCAGCTCAGGAAGGTGATGTTGAGTGTGCAGGAAGCTGGGAGCACAGGTACTGGTGCTGTTCATGAATACTGAGGGCTCAGCCCTCAATGGGGCTCATTTATCCTCTTGCACAGAAATGTGGGATTTCTTATTAGCTGGGTCATTGCTGCTTGACCTTGTCCTGTTCTGAGAGTAATGCAGTATTCCAACACTTTTATTGTCTGCTTTTTGATTAGTGAAGAACTTTTTTCCACCTTGACTGACATTTGAACTTAGCTTGTGCTGCTGGTTAGTAATTCCAGACACTGCAGAAAGAAATACTTAGCCGTAGACGTATGTCACAGTCTGAAATTAAAGCTCAATTTAGTTTAATTTTCCTTGATTTTATCAAGCATTAAAAATGACTGACTGATTTCACATGCAGAAAATAAATACAAAGAGAGCAGCTCAGAAATGTCTTCCTCTTCATGGCAGTGATTGTATAAAGTTTTCTGGTCTTCCAAAAGATCTGTTATTTGTTCCAAACCTGATTAAATCTCTTTAATAAAGGCTGCTTTGGTAGTGCAAGAGGCCAACATAATTTGTGCAAAGGCATGGAATAGTTTCTTAGCACTGTATGGACACGGCTCGGGGTGATGATAGTTTTTGTATTAGTTTGCTAATATTTTGATGTTCCCAGAAGAGGCAGGCAATTTGGAGACCTGTGCAGCTCAGACAGGATTAATGGATCCAGCTCAGCAATTAATCTTGGCCTTTGAGTGAAAGTGACACCCTCCCACTTTCTCTAAAATCATGTGGCCACTTCGGGCTGTTCTTGGAAAATTTTCCAGAGATAACCTGAATTCTGCAGTATTATTCTGTTCACAGAAATTCTGCTGCTGCTATTATTGCTGAAGACCCCAAGAGTGAGGGGGATGAGAAACCAAGAAGCTGGAGGAGGTAGTTGCAAGAACTGTTACTGGATTTTTATTATTTTATTAATTTCTGATCTTGTGTCCAGGAGCTCTCATTGTGGCCTGGGACCCACTGACAGAAGCCATGCTGCGAAGAGCTCAGTCTGCTCTGAGAAGGGAAGGAGGTAAAAACCAGTGGTGGATTGAAACGACATCACCTTGCACCACACTGTGTCAAGAGAAAGGAGCGGATACACCCTGATTTGCAGCAATGGAGAGAGAGATGGCAGGTCCTGCTTCATGTACCAAGGCACGTACTGAGCAGGCAGCAGGGAGTGCTGGGAATCTTTGTTTGTATATTATTTGGATGGATGTGGCTCTCTGCTGGAGTCTTCAGCCTCTTGGGTGCTCTGAAGCTGTCTGTAATATCAATGGGAGGTATAGGTCTTAGAGGACCCCATTTACACACTCTAAATACCCTCTGGACCAGATATCATCCTTTTGTTGCATCAATGCCTAAGGTTGTTTAGCTGGATATGGCTCCAAGGCTACTAGAAGCTTTTCAGCTTGCCAGGAGATCTTCAGGTCTTTTATCCTCCTTGTGTCCTAGCCCAGTCTCATGCTGGTTTGTGCGGTGTCTGTCCTAGCTGGGCATGCTGAGCCCATGCAGACAGGATGTGCAGGCAGAGTGTGTTGTGCTTTCCAGAACTACCTGGCTCACGATTTTTCAGAGCCGAGTCGGTTGCACAGCCCTTGCTCCAGTAGGATCTGAGGTTTCTGTGAACAAAAGGAGGGAACAAGCAGGCTCCTGGTACCTAAGGACTTCATGCAGCCCCGTTATGGACGCTGTCCTTCCCCCAAGCTCCCCAGACCCGAGAAGGGAGCAGTGCACTCGGTATCCGTGGTGGCAGCAGACTGCCATATGGGAGCCCTCCTTCTCCAGGGCATCCTGGTCAGTTGGCCATATCTGGGCCATTACGTAATGGCAGACATGTCCAAGGGGACAGATGGCAGCTCTGCCAGCCGGACAGCTCCTCTGACCCGCACACTGCTCCACTGGAGCTTGGGAAAAGGGCCAGGGGATGCCATGCTTCTCCCAACAGGCAGTCAGTGGCAGTGGCCTTTACTCAGGATCAACTGATGTCCTTTACAGAGCACCGAAAGTATTTTATTAGCTATCTCCGGATAAGCTTCCTCTCCCAAATAGTTCCAGACAGGATGCTTTTTCACTTGCTAAAGATCTGAGGATCATGTCCTCCATTGTTGGAAACTGTCCTACTTCCTTTGATTCCTGAGGAGCTGTAACAGACTATACCAGAAGAGGATATGTTTCCTTAGTTTCTTCTTAATGGTAGGAGGGAGGTGAAATTTTCTGGCTAGGAATTTATAGGGGTTTTTTTTAGTTTTTGTGTAAAGAGAAGGAAATAATGTAATAGAAAAATTTTTAAAAGTTTGTAGTACATGAATTACCTCTTTTACCTTCCTTGTTTTTTATAGCTTTGACATAAGACATATGATTCAATTTGGATTAAAACAGAAATAAGCTCATTTTGCTCCTACACATTTCTTTAAAAGCCTGCACATTCTGCTTTTGATATTTTCCTACCAGATCATTTCTGAAGGGAATATGGCTGCCTCTGGCTTTTAAAAACTTTAGCTGCTGTTTTTGAAAGCTTCAGAACTAATCTAATCCATTTTATGTGTGCATATGTGTGCATGCATGATGGAAGTTTGTATTTGTATATGAGAAGCTAACTGTAATGTCAATATACCAGTACACCTGTTGTTTTTGTTGTTTTTTCTTTCTTTTTTTTTTTTTTTAATTTTGTGCACTATTTTTGGTCTCTTTTGTTTGAAACTTCTGGAAAACATTACAAAAAAGAAATTTGTTGAGATTTCTTGCAGTCAGAGTATCGATGAGTATAAGAGGGAATGATCACAATTCTTTCCATACAGATGCATTTATTTAGATTTGTTCATAGACCAAAAATACCCCCTGGTACACTTTGTGGTATGTCATACTTTGTGGTATGTCATACATTAGATATCTCTCATTTTGTTTGGGAAAAAAAACCACAACAAAACAGCCAAACTGATTCTACAACTCAAGCAAAGAGTAGCCGTGCAGAATTCAGTGACAAGCCAGCCCAGAAAAATTCACCTTGCAGCTCGTCCTTCAGCCATTCCCACCTTCACTCTCTCCTTCGCCTTTCCAGTTATGCCACATCCCAGATGAGGGGACAACCAGACCCGTATCTTGCATCATGAGCTGTGAGCAAACAACCCAGCAGCTCTGTGAGATTCAAAGCAAGCCACCTTGGGCAGCACAGATGATGATTTGAGGCACAGCATGCTGTTCATGTACCTCTGCAGTGCTTTCTAGCCGTGGGCAGAGGCCTGGGAGGGTAGGGAGAGGACCCTGGGGGTGCCTGGCCCTGCAGTGGCTCCAGGACCCGGCATCATGGAGACACACAGATAGCCACCTTGGCACCTGGCTGTGCTCTCATATCTGTGAGGCAGGAGCATCCTACCTGCTGTTCTTGTTCGTGCAGTTTTGACTGGCTGCTTGCATTGCCCCAATGGCCTGAAAAGTGATTGTTTCCACTGATGGCACCACAAGATCTCCTGGCAAAGTGAATGCTGCTTCAGCAGCAGATTCATTTTTCCCCAGGGCATAGAGACCCGTGCGACATGGTGCAGCAGAGCTGGAAATCAGATGCTGGGCTCCTTCAGCCAAGCCAGCAGGCATGGGTGCCAAATGGGCTTGGCTATGGCACAAAGTCTGCAGTGGAATTGCCACTGTTGCGAATGCCGAAGTTGCCCATGAGCAGACATGAAGTTTTTCTCCAAAGTCACAGTAAGCGTGACTGAGCATTTCCCTGAAAATGTCGGCTTTGCTTGTGGTAGAGCAGAGTGACATGCAGGCACAATCAGCAAACACCCATGTTCCCCTTGGCATGACTCTCCTGGTCTCGCAGGGGATCGAAGGCACCCAGTCTGCCTGAGAGTGCCTCAAGCTGAAATCCAGCCCTTGCTGCCAGACTGAAAACTGCCCAGGAAAGCACAAGCTGTGCATGAACCCCCTGTGCCTGTGATGGCCTTGGTCACTGTGAGGTGACCTTCTGAAGGCTTCCGCCCACACCCACCATATCCTGCAGATTCAGGGAAAGCTGACCTTCTACTGAAGGTTGTGAGGGCTACTTCAGGCAAGGGAACAGAAATTTTAGTTGACTTCTCTCCCCTCGCTATCCTCAGCTGCCTTTTGGGGGAACATTCCCCCTGTGGCCACAGCCTTTTCTGATACAGCAACTTGCTCTGCCGGGGAACAGTGGAATCAAGCTGGTGGCAGCAATGGGGCAGAGCAGAGCCCAAAACGTCTGTGGCCAAGGTGGCTTTCATGGTGTTTGAATGGCTTGGAAAACGTGCCATTAGGGAGAACTTCCCCGTTGCCTCTCCCCACAGCCCCCCTTGGTGCGATGCACTCTTTCGCACGATTGCCGCACGCTTAACCCAAGGCCCCAGGCTGCCATCCAGAAACATCTTCCCCGAGCTGCTGCTGCTGCTGTGGGCACAGACCTGCGTGCACTAATGCAATGCAGAAGAGCCATGAAGCTCTCATCTGTCAGCCCTAGGTACGAATTTAAATTAAAACTCATTTAGCTTGGTGCTCCCTTTTGATTTATTGGCAGACATTTCTCACTGTTCGAGCCTTGTTAAATTTCTAGCAAACACTTCACTGACCAGCTGTTCCTATTAAGTCAAAAGAGTGCTGCAGAGTGGGGTCATTGCCGCCTCACTTTTGGCAGCTCTCATACACAGTCCCCACAGAACTCTCTCAGGGAGGGAATTATACCCATCGCTCTGTGAGACACCTGGCTAATGCCAGTGAAGCATTCTAGGTTTTGTGCCTCTATCTCTCCCAGTTCTCACATTTTTTGTGCTATGAATCAACAAAACACCTCATAAGCTTCCTGTCAACTGATGGGGCAGGATGGTTTTCCACTTCAGGCCTCTCTTCTTGCCATTCCATCCTGCTTGCTGTGAACCAGTCAGTCATTTTCAGGTGGCTGCGGAGGCAACTTCTCAGGTCCGCAGTGCAGTTGCAAACATTAGTCATTTAGAAGTCAGACTTTGTTTCTGTACTTACAGTTCTCAGTGAAGAAACTACAAAGTATTAGATTTTTACATGCAAAAGAGGATAGCTTTAGCATCCAAGTACATCTCATACACACAGTAAAGATGCCAGAGCTTTGAATTCTCCTTATTTATCACAGTAATGCTATTTTACATTTAGATTGTGTCTCCCTACTGAAGGATACCAGGGTAGCTCATAAACAACATACACACTTTAATAATAAATCGTGGAAACACAGCATCCTCTGGGGTGGACAGAAAAACCCAAGGAGAACTCAGTGCATAGCATGGAAAGAAACTTGTCTCAAAGCAGAAAGTCACGATGCTTATGCAACACTGTTAGAACTATACTGCTGTGGAGAGGAAAAAACCAAACAAACACTGTTTTTTTAAAGTTTTCATCAAAAAACCAATACATGGTCAACTCTGTGGAATTCAATTTATCGAGCTCTCAGGATCACAAGTTAGGTCAGCCTTGCCAGGAATTGATGCAGTTTGTAAGTAATTCAAACTCGAGGTGTCAGAGCACTGTTATATTTCTCTGATCTCTTGCCTTGCTCTGTTGTTTATTCATATGGCACTGTATAGCTGTGCTTGGGGCAGGAAAGACAACTACTTCCACCCCAGAAGCAGAAATTTGATCTAAATCTGAGAAGGCTTAGGAACCTGAGGACCCTCCTTCCCACTCCAGGTGTGGAGTTAGTAACTAAGCCCACATTTGTTTTAAAGTGTGTGTGTGCTATTGGTGTTAGGAAGGATCTTTGCTCTTCCCCTCCAGCTGAATTGAGCATGTCATGCAGGTAACCGTCCAGTGTCGACTCTGGGCCAGGACGTTTGGGAAGCCAGGTGGATGACTGCCATTCAGTGCTGAGAACAATGGAAAAGCTGTTCCTGACTTGCGTTTGAAAAGGGTCCTTCCAACAAAATAGGTGAGACTGTTCTTCATTCAGCAAACTCCTCTTACCAATTTGTTTTGAGTGAGATGTAGGAAAATTTTGTTGAGCCCACACCAAAACCAGAGCTTTTTCTAGAATGTACTTTCTGCTGTTACAAATGCTAGATACATTGAAAAAATAGCTGGGAGCACTTTGTCTTTCCTTTAACCTGTTGATTGAAAAATGATCCAGAATGGATTTTTGCAACTCTCTTGCAGGAACCTGTATGCAAACATCAAAATGGCAGAGAGTAATAGAGTCTTTAAAATTTGGACTCAAAAGATTTAAGACCACAAAATAAAATCCTGTTTGCGGTAGGGAAGACATCATCTGTCTCTACCCTGTCAGCTGTAGTTAGAGTTTGTTAGCTCCCATTAAACTCTTTGCAGATCTGAACTTGTCATCATCTTTTTAATTCTAGGCAAGTAGCGAATTGGCTTAAAAATGTAGAAGCTGTCCTGATGTGTATGCACGCTTGCTTCTGCCTTCAGCTTTCAAGCATCTGAAGGCATCCATTAGATTAGTTATCATGTTAATAAGTAGATTTTAGAAATGCAGCATGTTCACAGCTCTCACTTGGACAAAAACTCAAGTGATTAGAGGCTTCTGTCTAGATGTATCAGGGAACTGACCTCCACCCCTGAAAGTGTAACTTTGAGCTCCTTTTACCTGCCACACAGAGAGAGGGGAATCTTAGTGCCCTGGTAGCAAGTGAAATTAAAAGGTACATGGGAGATTAGAGATGGCTCCGCCTGATGCTGAATTCCCATGCCTGGTGAAGAAAGGTGAGAGTGTTTATTGGAGGAGATGCATCTTTCTGGGGATGAAAGAAGGAAGCAGCCCTTCTGGATCTTTCTGAAGGTAGCAGAGGATTCTTGTCCCTGTTACTTCACACCCCCCAGCCCAGGTTTATGGGCAAGGTTGTCCATGCACAATGCGGAGACAGAGAGGACTGTTTGTCAGTCATGTATGAGGAGCTGAGGACTCTTTGTAGTGGTAAGAGAAGTTCTAGTTAAAAAAATTAGCCATCAAACTGAAGGAATGGTGATTTCCCTGCTTTGGTGTGAAATCAGCCCTTCTTTGCATCCTGTTAAATCTCCTCTGCCAGAGATGACTCATCCCCGAGGTTCATAAAAATACTTCTGAAGAGCTGAGAGGGTTTTTTTCTCTTTTCCTTTCTTTTTTTGTTTTTCTTTTTTACTGTCGAAGTGGACTCATAGCACTGAATATATATTTACAAAATTATTCCCTAAGGATATTTCAGAATCCTGCTCTTTAATTCCATCATATTTTTAGCATAAATATAGAATGTCTGTGACACAGGGGATACCATGTCAGCAATGTGGGTAAGAAACACACTTGCAGAACCTGAAATCATGTTCAATATTGTTGGACAAAGGACAGGAATCTGATTTTCTCTTGTAGTAACTTGGTAGACAGGCTTGTCTAGGCTGCTTGCTTATTGCCAAAAAGAGGACTGATCGGTTGACCACTGCCTCATATACACAAGACAGCTGGGTGGGGAGCACTTTCCTTTTTAGTTTGGGGTCTTATTAGGGGGCACCAAAATCCTACGGTGAAAATAATGCCTTTTTCTCTTATGTGGAAAGGGATGCCACAGGCCAGCATTGTGAGCACTCCCCATGGTCACTGGGGTAGTCTACCTGTTCTGCAAGGTGTTGTTATGCACTACGTGTGCACTAAGGAGTGGAGAAATTTGCTCCCTGAGCTTTTTCTGAATTGCATTATCCATCAGGGCTGTGGTATGGGAGCTGGCTGTGAGTTTTTTTGTGCAGGATGAGTTACAGCAGACTCAGCCTGCTGCAGATGGGGGTACTCAAAAAGCCCTGGCCCCCAAGAGGCTCTACCTGACAGCACAGGTGATGACCTAAGCAGTTTCTTCCCTGTGGAAGTGAACAGCAACCAGTCAAGTGGCATCTTGGAATGAGTCATTGCTGTACTGAGCAGTATCATTATTTTGGGAATTAACTGGCGGAAGCATGTGCCCGTGTATTTTAAAGGGCATAACAATAAAATCTACACCATTATAACCAAACTTCACAGAGTTTGTCAGAGATCAGGCAAACTGTGAAGTTTCTATTTGCAAGTGCCTTATTGATGTTATTCCAGTGCTTCTGCCATTATCTCTTGCACATTCTCTATCCTTCCCTGCCACACATTTAGAAAGTAAATAAGCTCATCAGACACATGTTCCATTTTATGAGAGCAGAGATGCGCACAAGAGCGCGAATGAATATGAATAGCCCATTTTTGGCACTACCCAAGCTTTGGAGCTGATTTGTATGACTCAGAAATAAATACTGTGCTAAAAGGGCTCCCATAAAAATATGGATGGTGAAAGTAATGGGGAAAGGAGGAAACATTCTTCTCAGAAAACGGCTCTCCCTGAGACAGCTTCCTGAGACATGTGGCAAGTTTTGATGTGGGCCTGGTTTTCATGGCAGCTCTTTGGGCTTGCTCTGACAGCTCTCTGCCCAGGGAGCCATGCCACTGCTTCACACTGAACGAATGTCTTCAAAATGCAGCAAAAAATAGACTCGTCTTTGAAGGGAACAAAGATGAAAAAGAGTCTATAAAATTCTCAGCAACTGAAAATAAATAATAATAAAAAAAAGCCATACAGAGCTTTAATTTCCTTTCTGTTTTGGTTTGGTTTTGTTTTGTTTTTCTTAACACTTTCCCCATTTCACACTCTCAGTCTTAAATTGGAAGGTGGCCTTGAATACTGCATTTTCACACTTGACAACAAAAATTATTAGATTAGTTAACATTACACATGAACTAGAAATGACTGTAAGCCTAATAAGGCTAGGAACACCCCTAATATTTAGGTTTTTACCTGTGTCTGCTTTTTAGGAATGATTTTAAAAGGAACTACTCCTACAACATAGGCCATAGGCTTGTCACATTACTACCAAACCATGAGAAATCGTCCATGCACCAGGGCTGGTGTAAGATGGGCACCCAGAAAGCTGTTGGTTGTGCTGGATTGTCATTCCAAGTACATAAGAGAAAAGGGGTTTTTTTCACTGTAGAATTTTGGTGCCCCATGCTTTTTGGTAGGAGGGCTGTTAACATTGTGCAGAAGCCCATAGGCATATATCTAGCCCTCTGGATCCCAGATCCTCACCACCTTCCCAAAAATCTAGACAGGTGTGGAGATCAGCTGTTTTTTGTTAATTCTTGGAGCTCAACAAAGGGTGAATAGAAAAGGAATCCATTTATGACAGATGGGAGATGCTTTTCTGGTGGACTATGAATGCTATTTTGATAGCAGCTCTGGATTTGCAAGGCTTCCTCTGTCTAGATGCTAAGCCAGTCTACACGGTATTCTATCCATTGTACAAGAGAAATGATGTGTGGGATGCCCCAAAGAGATCTCAGAGGGGTTGCACCTTCACAGGCCATGCCTTCAAATGTTCACTAGTGGCCCTTCTGACCTTGTAGCAGAGTAGATCCAAGTGTGCCAAGCCGAGAGAGCCGTAAGATCCATACTTTGCAAGGCAGACGTAAAATAAGATGTAGAATAAGTTTCTTTTAAAACTGTCTTTATTAAATCACATCCAAGTGTTTCTGAAGAGTCCTGGAAAGAAGAGAAGGCTTGAGTACTGCCAGACTGACTCTGTTCAAACAAGTAGAGGAGGAAGGTTTTGGGTCAGCTCTTTCCACAGCACTGGTCGATAATGGTTTCTATTATTCAATATTACTGTGGCAGGGTTGAGAGTTTTATTTAGTGAGTCTTTTCTCCTTACTTTATTCTGGTGTGTTTTTTCCTGGAAGATTAAACTAGAAAGCAATGTTCCTACAGTGAATAAATACATCATAGGAACCAGAAACTAGAAAAGCTTCAGACCTGGTCAGCCTTTGGAGTCCTGCTGCACAAATAAAACAAGTCTTTGAGAGGAATAGTGTGGATTCTGTGTCCAGCTGCCAGACAGAGGGGAGCTAAGAGATGGACCTGGCTCTGACTGTGAACCTGCTGTGCCAAAGCCGTGGATGGGGAGGTAGGGACCCATTGATTCTTTCAGGACAGATGGGCGGGGGATACGTGGTCTCAAGGGGCATGCTGGCCTCCAAAGTGCACCAACAGGGAGGAAAGGAAGGATCTGTCCTCAGGTCCTGGGCTGTCAAAAATGGATTTTCAGGACCTGACTGCTAAGCTATGGCTTGATCTTAAGTGGATTCAACCAGAGGCTTTTGAGGGTTCAAAGAGCCCTTGCTCCATGGTGGAAAATGCCCACGACAATTACTCATTGGTTCACTGTGGCCAGAGAGTGAGTAAAAGACACAGAGTGATTTTCTTGTACAGGCAGAAGGGTTTTGGTTTACTTGTTTTAAGTGTCTGGTCCCTCTATGAAGCCAGGGTTAATTTAGGAAGGAATGAATATTTTGCACAGGGGTATCTATAGTGGCTTTGGGGAAGGCTTTATAGATCTGCAGATATCTGTGTGCATGTGGTAGAACACCAAAACATCCCCTTCCTCCTGAAGGGAAAAGAGCCTGTGTTTGAGAGAAGATCCACTCCAGACTGCCCCAGACTATGTGACAGCCCTGCCATGGCACATCCTGGCACTGCCAGCCCTGCCTGTCCCTGCCCACCCCTTGGGGCTCCCCCCGCTACTCCAGGCCCTTGACCTCATGTCACCCCTTGGGGCCATCAGCCCCTTCCCCATCAGCACTGCAACGGGGCCAGTCTCCAGGTCTCTACAGCCCTACCCTGCTGGCCATGGCCCTCTGAGCCAAGCCCACCCACAGCTGCACATCCCAGCCTGAGAACAGGCTCCTGGTAAACAGTGAACACAATGCAGGTGACATCCCAGGTACAGGGTCCCCCGGCTACTTTCTGCCATCACAGTTCTCCTGCTGTGCTGAAATCTTCCAAGTCAGGGAAGAAATTCCTGGCTAGGTCGGAGAGGGCATGCCATCATCCATTAAACTTCGAGCAGAAGACTTTTCTCTGAGAGCTGGTTGCTAATTTGAGACAAGTGCTTAATGAGGTGCAGGCATATACCCTCATCCAACTATCTTGTACTATTTTGTTCCCTGGAATTAGGTGTGGCATTCACTTCCAGCACCCCTGAAGGCAGTATGCTGGGGTTTCAGGTTTAAGCATGCTGGGCTTGAACTAACAAGGCAGCAGCGTTGCTACATCTGTTCCATCTGGAGCTGTATGATACTGATTCACTTTTATTTTCCCCCTACAACTTCAGCCACTGGAAATAAAGGGGTGTAAAGAACGTCATTCCTTGTCATTGTGATTACAGAAAATCCTGGAAATGCAACTGAGAGTACATGTACCTTCAAAAATCAGGAACTGAAGCAAACAAAACCGTACAATATTTATTAATAAATTTCAGTTAAGTCTCCCTGGTTTCAAGCCCAGTTACACGATTTCTCTAGGGGGAGGCAGGACGAAAGTGAATTTATGACTGTTGAATGCTTGAGCCTGTCAGAATTGTATTGAGTACTACAAAAAAATGGATGTCTAGAAATAAATTTGTGTGTGAATAAGCTGTTTCCTCCACAGGTCTGGTTTACACTGGCAGGGTGTGCTTAACGGTTGACTGGAGAAAAAAAAAGTGACAGACAGGATGGTTTCTTACAAGCTCCTCAGGGAATTTAAACACAAGCTCTGTTCTTCTTCCCTTTAATTCACCCTCTGGTCACTGGCAAAATAATATAGATTCAAGCTTCGGGTTTAGAGGAGTTGCTGGTAGAAGGGGTAAGGGTTAATTTGTTTACTTGGGGTGTTTTTCTGTTTATTTTGTTTTACTTTTTTAAGCTCTGATGTGAATTATCCGTTTTGGCAAGTGAATGAGAACAGTTGCATGTACTTGGTATTTTCTGTCACATACACTATTATTAGTAAGAAACACATTTCCTTTTGGGGCGCTAAGGACAAAAATAAGGCTGTTCACATTACCACCCCCCTTATTAACTCTGTTAAAGCAATTGTGCTGGCATTTAAGAGAACTGGCAAATGCATTTGTTCAGCAGCAAATGTGATGCATTCAATGTTCTTTTCACATGAAGAAGAAAACAGGGGCTTTTAAGCACAGGGAATATAATAGCCAAGCTTTGGTAATGATTTCTAATATTTTAAAGGGAGAAGAGGGGAAAAAGATCTCATTTACTTTTTTTGGTGTGAAGTAAAGGGAACAGCTCTATTATCCAAAATCTCCTCTGGAGCTTTCAGGGCTACTTGGTGCACATTTTCTCTGCACATGTAGACAGAACTGCCTTCAGTGACAGCTCATTGGGCTGTGGCTTGGATTTTGCATGCAATATGGGTGGTATTGCTTCATCATCTAAGCACAAGGACAGGACGTGTCTCCGTAGCACAAAGTTTATCCACTTGTAGGGCAGGATACCTTTTCTAAGAATGAGTCCGATCATGATGCCCAGGTGCTGTTGAGCCCTTTTCTTTCGTTAACAGTGCTATCATCAGTCATAACAACATGGTGGGACATTGAGTCATCTTGCTGAGTATCCAGGTGATTCAGATCATGGGGTGCTGAAATTTGCTTCCTTTCAAGGTGCTTTGTTCAGTGGCATTGGCTTTAAATTTGGCCCAAATTAGGTTGGTTTGAAACTGTTGCAATATTTTCCAGCTCTATCACACTTCCTTTTCCACCGATACTGATTAAACAGAATTCTTTGACTCTCCAAAACAGACTTCTTGTGCTCATCCTTCACTACTTGTCACTTATCTACTTGTCTCCATTAGCTGTGGAGAAAGTTGGTGATTCTAAATTCGAGCAGGGGTTTAATGTTGCCTCTCAATATTGAGAGTAATGAAATGCAGTGGTGGAAAGTGCTAAGGTAACTGATGTATACAACACTTGTTTACTTTTATTTTTAAACCAAAAATGCCCAAGAAACTGGTAGTGACAGCAAGCAAAATGCCTCTTTCTGGCTGATGGGGACAGAAAAGTTGTACAGATGAGGCAAAAAGATAGAGAAGTTTACTTTACACTTAGCAATGAGGTATTTTTACTGTCTATTTCAAGGACTTTGGTCTTCATCCACCAGTCTTTATATATATATATATATATACACACACACACATATACTAAATAGCATTTAACAAGTGGCTTTTGAAATAGGGTGAACTTTTGCAAGGGGAGTATTTATAGAAGTAGCTATTTAGTTTGCTAGTAATTTTCAGTATTCATTTTGCTGTTGCCGAATATACAGAACAGGATTATTCACCCACATTACCCAGCTGCTTCTGTTTGATAACCCAATAAAGATTGCGAGGTAAGTGTCTTTCCATAGTAATGACTGTGATGTCATGATTCATGTGATGTCACAGCTATGAAGAAGTGGGATCTGTGAGAAAGAGTTGTTTTTGAGACAGAAAATCCCAAAATATAAATGTCTTGCATTATTAGTTAAATGGTAGATTAAAATGCAATTCAATTAAGGGATATAGCAAGAAATTCTTTTTCTGTGATGCACTTGAAAAATGCTTCCTCATATTAGAGTTCACTAAAAACACAACAGTACCTTAATAGAAGAAGCTGTGGTACTTTTCCAACTATTCTTTTCCTGTAGATGAGACTTGGTGACGCCAGAAGCTTATAGAAGAAGGTAATATATTACAGTGCCTAGCAAATAATATGTTTGGGGGTGGGGTTGGGATATTTTCATTTAGCCTGCTGGCAGTTGCCAGCTGAACTGAATATGCACTTGCATTTGGAAGTTCTCTGACCTCTTCAACAGCTGGAACTTATAGAATTGCAAACCTGGCACATATTTGCATAAGATTTTTCTGGTGCTGCAGCTCCCTGGAACTGCAATGTAGCCATGCAAGGGAATATTCAGAAATGTAGGTTATAAGTCAGGTGTACAAACTGTTATCACTAGACGCTTCAGTGGGTGTTTTGTGTAGAAGTCCTGTAACATTGTTTGAGTTGATCAAAGCCAAAATGCTATTGGTTCTTCTTTTCAGAAGCCTATTGAGATAATGTACCATTTCTGTATCTCAGTAATGGGAAAAATCTCTTGAGCTGAACATGTGCATCACTCAGCTGGCTCTGAACTCTGTGCTGGATAATAGGCAACCTGCTTCTCATTCATTTGCAGCTGAAGACTAAGACTTTTCACTGCACTGTGACAATGTGCATCAGGTCAGCCTCCTTGGTCATCCATTGACCAGCCTCAGCTGGCATTTGGGATGCAGAACAGAGCAGAGGCTATGCCAAGACCTTGCTGGTGGGCATCTCAACAGCTAGCAAAGCAACCTGTTCAGAGGCACACTTCCAGGACATAGCCTTCACCAATGTAGCTGCTGCCTATTTTAACACCCAACAACATGGTGTTTTGAGTAGGGAAAAAGCTGATACTTGAAAGTCTGAATCTTACTTTGAAATTCTGTTGTAATGCTCCAAATCTTCTGTTTTGGTTCTCCCCAGCCTGCTAATATTATCCCAGTTCTGTTTCTGCAGGTAACACACCTGTGTGTACGATTAACTGGTAATGAACTAAATGGTCTTCACTGACAGTATCCTCTACTTATGTCTTTCTCCATTTGGTGGTGCAGCACATGAGCTGCTATACAAGAGGGCGTCACTTCATACTAAGAGAAATATGCTGGGGAAAATCCATTTTGGATTTATGTCTGGAATATCCGCAGATGTCTGCTCAAGTTTTCCGTTTCGTAACCTCTTGTAGTCAGGCTGAAAATGTAACTGCAGCTGGGATCAATGGGCAGACTCATAGATATTTTATCCCTTGGATCAAAGAGTATGGACAGTGCGAAAAAATATCAGGAAATTTTAACAGCCAAACTCAAATGCAAGAAGACAGTTGTTAAAAATTTCCTGGTATTTTTCAGCTGAGGATCTTCTCCAGCAAGGTATCCATAACACTATCTCCTCCAGTGCTACGGATCAACCAACGTGGTCCACCAGTGAGTTGACTTCCATTACACTGGCATAACTGTGAATGCTAATAACTGACAGGAGGTTGATACCGGAAAAGTATGTCTGGAGGTGGCAGCACATGTTCAATCTGACCAGGAAATGATCACTGTCTTGGGGTGATTCTATAACAATACTGTATTCCCCATCGCCTGCTTGATCTCTAGTGTACCTTTAAATTGCAAAGAGAGGAGAGAGAAGCCGAGGGAACTCTTCAAAGTGGCTAGCTTGACCTTGCAACTACAATGTTTACATTTTTCTGCCAGTTAGGAGGGCAAAGAAAGGAGTTTTTCCTCTAGCTTCTTCAGCTTTCAGCTGAGAAGGGACTGTGATTGGCCTCAGCAGCTTCTGTTCCTTTTTGGACTCTTTTCGGCTTGCTTCCTCGTCCAAGACCAGCTACCATCTCTGGGACCTGCTTGGTGGGACCCTCGAAGGGGGATCATTGGACCCTGCCTGGCCCGGCCCAGCCCAGCATAGGACTGCAGGTTTTACCTACAGAAAGAACTCTAAAATCCATAGTCCTCTTTTAGGGGATGGGGGAAGGGGTTTCAATATCCTTTTCTGCCCTGTGCCTGCAGGGGACTCTGTTAAATAAATAGATTTTTTTTTCACTTTCGTTCAAGAAATTATATTCTCAAACCCATGGGGGAGGGGCTGCCGGGGCCTGCCTGCCTGGCAGGCAGGGGAGAGAGAGAGATGCCCTTTTCAGGTTGTTTCCTCCTGGATTTGTGTCCAAACCGGCACAATCACAAAAAGCAAGAAGAAATCATGGCCTTGGAGAGTCTGCCAGGAACTGGCTGGGACAAGCTGTGATGTGCTTCAGACTCTCAGGCTAACCCCACACTGAGAAGCTAGAGCTTGGGAGGGAGGCTTCAGAGGGAGCCTGCCACTGGGATACTCCGTGTCTCTGACTGCTGGAGAGACAGCACACAGCACCATGGGTAAGCCGCATGAGACCAGCACATCTGGAATTACAAGGCAGAGAGAAGCACAAAGCACTGTGTTGGGTTTTCCGGGAAAATGGAAATAGATAAGCAAGCAAAGCACAAAGTCAGCTTTAGGTCAGCTCTGCAGAGGAAAAGGAACACAGTAGGCAGCTTTATTTTTGACAATAGATGATCCTGAAGATGTTTTTAATCATTTTCTATCAACTCAGACAGTTATTCGTGGAACTGCTACAAATATTTGAAAAATGTTGCACTGCCCTTGAAATGAGCAGTATGTTTTTAAACTGATAGTGTACAGAGAAGGTGAAGGCCTAACATAGTTTGTGATTGATCTAAGGTTTCCCAGTCAATCTTGAAATTTCAGGGATGGTAAAACAGCAGCCTGTTATCTGTTTAAAAAAAAAAACAACTTGCCCCAAACCCTTATATTCCAAGACAGTAGGAGTGGGAAACGAAGTACTACTCTAAAGATAATTAACCCTTGACAACAAAACAAAAATTTCATGCACAAAGGACAGCTGCCTAGCTCACATTGAAACTTAGGGCAAATGTTAATACTTCCATAGTTGCCTTATAGATTATCTGAAATATCAGAAAAGAAAGAAGTAAGTCCTAATCCCAAAGGCCATAAAAATAGATCATGGAGCTCCCTGAAGTATGGAAAATGCACATGGCATGATGAAGAGCCAGTGACTAAAAAGAAACATCCAGGAGCTGCAATAACTTTCTTGTCTTGCCAGAACATGCAGGCATCAGAAGTCATGACAACAGAAAGAGCATTTGGATTCCTTCAGTGGGATTCCTTTTTGCTCTACCCTTTCCTTTCTCCTTCACACATGTGAGGGAGGAGAAGAAGCTTCTGGCGAACCGGTTTGCTTTTGCCCTGGTGCCAGAAGCAAACCCTGGTATCCTGCAGGGTGAAATACAACAGGATGGAGACATACACATCGCTAGAGGGACTGAGTGACATCTCTTGCCCTGGTTGCATACCTGTTAAGTGCCAATGCCATAGGAGTTGCCTGGTTGATGCTGCTCTTTAGCGGTGCCAGACATTTTTCTGGATGTGACTGTGATCTCTTAACATTGTCACTGCCCAAGTATGAATGTAAATTATGTCAACAGAGAACGGTGTCAGGTCCTGTTTGCTCAGAGGTGTTCTTAACAGTGTTGGAGGAGATGCTAAGTGGGTTGACCTGAAACACTGTACCAAGACAGCCTGCTGAGAACAAGGAGACAGGCATTACACACAGTGTTACTGGCACAAAGAGGAATTTTCAAATGTACTGTCAGGAAAAGAATAAATTTTATTCGCACTGAGGGTTTATTAGAGATGGGTGTAAGAGTAAGTTATAAAATGTGAGAAATGTATTGATGTTAATAGTTGGAGGTAATATGTATCAAGTGTTGAGTCCCTTTCAAGAGACACCATTACTGCAGTGGTTGTGGATCAAAACTAGTGAGAAGCGTTTGAGTACATCTTCCAAGAGATTAAGTGACATTTATCCTACTGCTCACTCTTAGATAAAATGTTGCGAATCCCCTGGATCGTCAGTCCAGCAAAAGTTACCTTCAACTTCAGGTAAAAAAGAGGAATGGAAGGAAGGTGCATTGATCTAGGACTCACTGCTGGGGTAAGAATAGGAGAATTAAGCCTTTCAGAAGAAAAACAAAAACAAAAACACCTAACCCCCCAACAAACCCAAGGAAAATTGTATAGTAATATCAAGAGCAGCTGAGATATACCAGTATTACCAAACCCCAGAAACAAAAAAGGGTGACAGGTTCAGAGGAGCTCTTGACTGAAGAGGGAGATTTACCTCAAATACTCTGCCTACAACTCTCTGAACTGAGAATGCTTCAAGTCTCTGTTTTCTCCAGTCCAAATGTTTAGGGGGGAAGAAGTATTTTGATGACTGAAAAATGATGGAGAACAGGACTATTAAAATTGTAATTTATTATCGGTAAATGTATGATTAGCATGCAGAGCCAAATATATGTCATGATTTATAGCTCCCATCTTATCCAAGACTGTCTTGAGCAGGTGACATCCACACTGAGGACCAGAATTAAAGTGCTGATTCTGTGTTCCTGTGTACATATTGGATTATTGTCAGAAAGAAATTAAACAGAAACAATCCAGGGCTTTTGTATCTCTCCCCTTGCAGGCTGGTACCTCAGTAATTAGGCTGACCAAAGGATCTTCTGCCTGCCCTTGTGTCTCACTAGGTTGTGGCTGTATTTCTGGCTGTGTAATGGCTCAGTGCCAGGAGAAGCTGTGCAGAGCTTTCCTGCCCGGGGTGTGCAATGGCTTGGTGGTGGGCTTCCTATCCATGGGTGCTGCAGAGGGTCATTTCGTAATCCTCAAGTCCTAGAGCACCTCTCCAGCTCAACAATCAGTATCTGTCCTCAAGGGAAGCCTAAGGTCAGAGGAACCTGCTAGTTCTAGAGGGCAGCTAGGGAACTGGAAATTATTAGCAGTCTGAACACAGATTCTATGAAAGAAGACATGAACCCTATCATATGTGCAGCATAACTGGTGGCCAAAGGAAGAGTGTGGAAAGTGAAGTGTGAGCATTTTCATGTGTAGCAGGGGTGCAAGAGCTAGCTACTTCTGAGATTTACCAGATTACCTGGAAATGAAAAAATTTCTGGTACAAGGCAGAAATAGAGCTGAAACAGTTTAGAAAAAAGAACAAAATCCTGTTTGTTGTTTTTCTTTCTAAGAAAAGTCTGTTGTTTAAGGACAGTGATTCTAAACATATGACAGAGAAAACAGCATTTGGAAAGCAGTAGTGTGCTCAAAATATCCTTGCTTAAAAATGTAGTGATTTCATATACTGCTTTGTTTTGGGTCATTTGACAGAGGCATAAACTTAGATTTGCTGGGTCTTTGGTTACTTGTATGAATGTTTTATTTGCATGTAGAGTTAAGCCCCAAATATATTTTAAGAATATACTCTTAGGTATTTGAGCCAAGTTCTTAAATGCGAGACAGATTTAGAATAGCATGCATGACTTCCTAGGATACCTAAGACACTGGATTAATAATGACGTGAGATGTGCCCATATTGAGGGACTTTGAGTTTTTTAATCTCATCCATGTTTGTTGTAACATTTTGACGTGCATGAATCCAAGAATGCAAAAGGAAAGTGGGACATGAAATGAACCTCTTCCAGCATCATTATCAAGGCAGTACATTTCTCCCAGCAGGCCACAATGTGCCTAATCAGACAATGAAAGGCCAAGAGACTCACCAGGAGACTACAAATCCATTAATTTGGTATCACTTGTGGGAAAAAGCTGGAAGCAATTGCAGGATTTGTTAAGCAAAAGGCTTGGCGAAGTCAATTGATTAGGGAGGCTTCAGGGAAAGCTGTTCTTGCTGAGCTGCCAAGGTAGAAAGTCCAGGAAATTTTAAAGTGTCTTGTTCGCACCATGTGAAACAGAATGGGTGCTGCCATGTAAGAAAAGCCAAAAAACTATATGAAGTTTTTGTTTGTTTGTTTGTTTGTTTGTTTTGTTTTGTTTTGTTTTGTTTTGTTTTGTTTTGTTTTGTTTTAAGAGAGTACAAGTATTTGGTATTTCACCAGGAATCCAGTCCGTCATCTCATTTCACTGCATTAAGTCTCCACTGAGCCCAGTGCATACAAGGGACTGATGAACGCAACTGTTGTAATAAATACTCATTACAAGTGTTAGAGTAAAGAATCTCTGTCAAGAGAAAAACTTTTCCAAAGATGAAACTGTTTTTAAATAGGGGAGAGTCTCAGTCAGCAAGAACATAACTCAGTGTTTGTCCATTTTTTTTGTTCCTGATCCCCTGCACCAGCTGAAAACTCAAAACCAGGACAGAGCCAATGCTTTCTACAGCACCCCAAATTAAAAGCTATCCTCAAACACTCCAAGATTTCAGAAGGAATGATGATACATCTCTGAATGAAGTGGAATTGTGTCCAAATCTGCTAAAAATTGAATGGGGAAAAGGTATTACAGCAAGAATGTCCACACAGTCAGCAATCAGCTGTAAGAAAAATCTGTTATAGACAGCCTCTGTTTCACAGATAATGAGGTAAAGAGACCCAGGTTAGGTGTTTGAGAGAAGGAGCTGCTCCAGAGCATCTTTCCAGAGACAGCATGGAGACACGGGGCCTAACTAGAGCCTGCCTGCTGTGGTGCACGGGGCTCTGGGGCAGCCAGGGGAAGAGGGTGTGTGTGACAAGAACGAGACACGCAGTGAGGTGCTTTGGAGTGCTCCTGACCAGTGCAAGCTCCATCTGTGCTCAAGCTCACACAGAGCTGTGCCTCAGTGATCTTTTCCCCGTGTGAAGGGAGCAGGCTGGAGTCAGGTAAAAGTTGGCACCTACCAAAGTGTTTCCCAGGGAGAAATGGCCAGGCCCACCACTGGGCCAGAGCCTGAGCCAGCGGTCAGTGACACCCCATGTGCATCACTGTGGGTGAGACCGCTGGCCAGGGGAACGACTGGCTGGGTTCAGAGGTGACAGGACACTGTGCAGGGCACCCACACCGAGCACAGAGCCCCTGCCCTGTCAGCTTGCCTGCTGGGGCGAGGTCAGCCTGCGATGTTGGGGCAGGTGTGCACACAGGAGAGCAGAGCGTGGCGCAGCGCTCTCGCAGCACTGCCAGGTCCTTGCCAGGTCCTTGCCAGGTCCTTGCCAGGCTGCCGGGCTGAGCAGGCAGGGCAGGGAGCAGATGAGCAGCTCATGGGATATCAGTGCTCTCCAGTGAAGCGTGGGGCAGCAGCCGCAGAACAGCAGGAGCAGCCACTTAGAAAAGCTGTTGCAAGGAATCCAGATATATTGGGCTTCTTTTCTCTACAGTGACCTGGCCAAGACCCAAAGACCTGAAGAGACAGTGTCAGCTCTAAGTTGCCATCCTGTTGGTTCTCAAAAAACCACTTAGGAAAATGAACTGTCCTTTTCTGTTGTGTGATTCTCTGCCCATTCCAAATGGGAAGGGAAATGAAGTAAGGACTTATTTTTTATGTTTCAAGAAGTGCCTACATAAAAAGACAGGTTCCGAGGGAAAAAACTGAAAAATTTCCGTTCTTTGTAGTAAGAACACAAAAATTGTTTAATGTTGTTGGTTGCTTCTTCAGGATTCTTTGCATTTTGCTTTATACAAACAGAACAAAGGGGCAATGATTGGGCTACTGAAAAAAACAAGTTTTGTTTCTCCCCATGGAGAAGAAAAAAGAAACTGAGAGACATTTGTGCTCCCCTTGATGAAAAAAGACAATATATCTAATATTCTGATCTGTAGGACTTGTGGTTTTGACAACAGAGAGGTCAGCTATAAAAACTCCTAAAATAAGCAAAATAATTAGCATCCTTCCTCAGGGGCACATATGAAACCCTCACATATTTCTCAGTGGGAATAAAACTTGGACATTTCTGTTCAGGCTAAGGTGGCACCACTACAACTGCCTGTGGTAGACTTCTGGCAAGGTCTAAGGACTGGTGATGCTGCATGTGGGAGGTGAAGGAGAGGACAGGAGGTTCCTTCATACTGAATGTGGTATGTGTGGTGTGTGAGGGGCACGTGAAGTTCCCTGGTGGCTTCTAGCTGCCAGCCTGGATGCAGATAGGGGGACAGGGCACGTAATCGCAAGGAAGGTACCCTGTGCAAGAATTGTGGTTGCTTGTCTCTCCTTGGCCTACCTGAAGGGGAGGATTGGTCAAGACTAGCCACTCACAGCCTGGAAAAATGTCTCTGGGGCCGCCTCTGCCTGTCCCTGAGGACTGTGTCCTGCCCTTCTCCCCTCACAGGCATGATTAATTATCTTTCGGCCAGTTTAATGAGCTGAATCAGTTCACCAAGGGTAGAATGAGAGCAAGAGCTGGTTTGAGAGAAGCAGTCAGACACTCAAATGCATGCAGTGGCAGTGAGCAGGTGGAGTCAGCTCATCCCACCTTGGTAAACCTCACCCAAAGCAGTGGGTGGTAGCCAGTGCTTCAGCCAAGGTGGCTGCCCCAGACTGGGCTGGGGGACTCCCACCTTCTCACCCTTCTCTTGTGGAAAATAGCTGCCTTCCCTGGAGCATATCGTGCTGCCGGTGTGCCAGGTCAGGTTGGCAGAGAAACAGACCCTGAAATCCCGTGTCCCAGGAAACCAGACCTGTTTAGTCCATGCATCTACAGGCACAGGCTGACCCATGCCCACCGTGACCAAAAACACCTAAAATGTTTTCTGTGCATTGGCATCTGTCCCTGGGTGCTGCTTACTTCTCTGAGGAAACTGCTGACATTTCCTCAAGAAACAGAAGCATCACAATGGCATTCTAATTTCTGGTAACAGAGGTTTTGCATGTACTAAAAAAGGCATAGCCATCATGGCTTACTTACAGGCTTGGGAGGAGGGTTTGGCAGGGATAAAATCTCTGCAAAAAGTCTTTTGGAAGCGACCCTTCTTCTCTGTGCTGCTGACAGTCTTGGCACTGTCCAGATCACGACTCTTGGCTGTATCCCAAGTTTCTCCTGGATGCACTTATTGAATCTCCTCCCCTTATTTTCCCCAGTGTGTTTGGAAGACAAAGCCACACAATGGGGTTTAGTGAAAGAGTTTAATTTTCTACCCCAAGTGCTAGCTCCCAGGGGAATAAAAGTAACATCCCCACCCTTTAATTACGATTAGTTGCTGCCTTTCAGTTTTGAAGACCTAGTCTTGATGCCGCACTTTCTAGAGCTCAGTGGTGGGCTGTAATCAGTTCTGGCCAGGCCTTTTGGCAAATGCATCAGTGCAGTATCTCCTTGGATGATTTTTTCCTCCTTGCAATTTGTCAGGCGCTGTGGACATACTTCCAAGCCTTCTGTTGGCTGAGTGGTGCATATGTTTAGTATGAAGTATGTTTGTGTGATTACACTAAGTCAATGTATACCTAAAAACCAAAGGTGTAATAAGATTAGTAAATTGTAAGGTGAGATATCCAGTCTCAGTTTTGAGGAGAACATATTCCCTGGGAATCTGTAAGGATTTGGCATGAGGCAGATATATGGCACTCAATAAAGTGCCTTCAAAGTACATAAATGAAATGGTATCTAGACAAGAAAATCTATTTTTAGATATGATGGTTTGACATTCTCTCTGTACATCGATGCTTTGTGGCTCCTGAAGAGAAACTCATCAATCTGGGGTGACAATTATATGGGAAACCTCACAGGAAGCAGATTTTAAGAAAAGGGTATATGGATTAGTGATTTGAGATGCATAAGGGAAGCATAGGGGAAGCAGCTAAGCTGGATCCTTGAAGAGTGTGAATTATTTAAATATCAGTTAGCAGGATCACAGAGGACAAATCCAGGACGATACTGCTCTTAACAAAAGTTGCCTGAATATATCCCATCAGCATGTTTGACGCTGGGCAAGGGAAAGCCGTGAATGGAAAACCTGCCACGCAGCTGGTTCAGTGCAGACCCTTTGTGGAGAAGACAACAGCTCCTCAGCTGGATGGATGGCTAGATGGAGGGAGGGATTCAACCAGTTCCTGTAGCTCCAGGTGTGCCTGCTGAAACTCTCTCTAGAGGGAGAATATCTCTGTGTTGGGGCAACCTTGAAAATGGTTTTGGAGTCCTACATCCACATATAGACAAACAATACTGCTAGTTAAAGGCAACTTGTCAAAGCGCATTGCATTTTCACCTTCATAAGACCATTATTTCCAGCTGATCGTGTCTAAAATAAGAAATAAAAATCAATAAATCCCAGATCCATGTAATCTATTCTTAAAATGTAATGGAACCTCATCAGTAATGTCTGGTAATTTGCTATCAGCTTGGTCAAGGACAGACAAATTACTTAATTACATGTAACAGTTACTCTGTAAAGACTTAGGAAAACACAGATAAACGTAACTAATCCCTCTTTATTTATTCCCTGCAAACAAAAGCCTAAGGGCTTCTGGAGAGGAAAAAAAAAAAGAAAAAAGAAAAAAAGCTGTGCAATTAACATAATTAGGGACGGCTGTCGCTCAAACCCGCGCTGCAGCCCACAGGCGGGTTCCGTTCGCTGCCCCTGCAATGCTGCGCTGCTGCCACCGGGCGGCGCCGTACGCAGGCGGCGGCGGGGCTGCTCCGAGCAGGGGTCGCGCCGGGCGGGGCCGGTGCCGCTCCCGGTGCCGCTCCCGGTGCCGCTCCCGGTGCCGCCCCTGGTCCCGGCGCGCTCCGGCCCGCCTGTGCCTGGGAGCTGTAGCACAGGCAGGGTCATGGGTGTTTAGAAGCAAAGGGTCAAAGGAGAACTCTGCCAGCCTCATGGTCTGACTTGTAAAAGACGAAAGGGAAGTTCCCCCGGAGTGCCCCCATTGCTCCTGACCCCTTCAGCTGACTGGCTGGCTGGATAGATGGAGGGAGAGAATCAACCAGTTTCCATAGCTCCATCCAGCTTTAGATGTGCCAGCTGAAACTAACTCTAGTGGGAGCATCTGTGTGTTGGGGCAACCTTGAAAATCGTCCTGGAGTCCCATATCCACAGTAGCCACATGTTGAACATCCACTGCTTCCTAACTTCGTTGCCAAAGCTGCTTCTCTTTACTTGAGAATAAAATATGATTGCAATCAGAAGAGACAAAGCTTCAGATGACTTGGCATTTTTCTTCCTTAGGTAACTGCATTTCTCCAGGTGATGTCTTTCCTTTTAAAGAAAATCATCACATCAGCAATTTGTGGGATATAGGGTCTGTGCTCTTCACATCAAAACAAGAGGAGTTTTCACTGAACTGCTACCTGATCAGGATTAAAAGATCATACCAATGAAGTTACCTACACCTCATCCTGCAGCCATCTCTGGTTTGCATCTTGGCAACCTTACCTTTCCCCTGGGGCAGGATCTGTGCTTCCTGAAGGTCCAACAGGTGATCCATGCTTCACATCATGCTCTCTCCATGGAAAAAATGTCTTATGAGCAGTGGGTGGTGATCTTTGATGCCAGTTACCATCCAAATGCTGAAAGGATCTTCAGGTTGAAGGGAAGCTTGTGGAATGTCAAAGCAAGCCTTACCTCTGCAGTGGGTGAGGGAAGACTCAGCCCTCAGTCCTCTTCTTGGTTATGAACACAGGTAACTCCTTCTTGATGGGCACACATCTTAAGTTCCCTTTACAGACTACAGGAACCAAAAAAGACACAGAACAATGTGTGTTCTGGGTGCTAAAAAAAAAAAAAAAAAAGCAGCAAGAAAAGTCAAAGCAGCCCCTCTGGAGAATAAAAAAATAACCAAACAAGAGACTATAATAAATTCTGACCAAAAGATAAAAAGCATTCCCATCCTAAAACACATGCAACACAAGAGATGAAGAAAAAGGCAGCCTGATTCTATTAAACCAAGTATTAACACCCCTGGCTAAAGAAACCCTGCAAAAAGGAAGGATTAACATTTTCAATAAAGAGGACCAGATATTGCAGTGCTAATCACCAGCACTCTCCGCAGACAGAAGAATAGAAAATAATGTTCTTAACAGTGTGAAAGAGAACAGGAGGTACAGAGGCAAGGAATCAGAGGTTGCTGCTGGTAAATGACAAATAACTTGGTTAGAAAAAGGCATCACAAATAGGGGAAGTCTTTGCAAGAAATAGTAACTATGTGTTTTGTCCCAGCATCTCTGTGTCTGGCTGAGCTGCAGTTCTGCTGGTGGGTGTCATGGAAAGGGCTTTAGCGCTAAACATTGAGGCCATGTTTTGCATTGCGATTTTCTAGTCACAATTTTTTGAAAAATAGACCCCAAATGTCCTATACATTGCATAATCTTGCAAAAACCATACTAATTTACTGAGTAGCTCTGTAGTGTAATGCCTTGTGTTCTTGTGCTGCCTGTCATTACAGTAGCAGCCTGCCTGTTACGTTAATGTGCACGTGGAAAGACGGGGAATTATGTTGTGTGATTTAGTGTGAACAGTCACAGTCTCTTTGTAACTGCCACAGAACTGGAGCTATAGGTTACTTTTAACCTCTTTCATGAGATGATGAAATACTGGGGAAGGGTTTTGCTCTTTCCGTGTTTTCATGCAATACTCCAGTATAACTGGGGCCTGTGAGTGCTACCATTATACGACATGCTTGAATATAACCAATAATCCTCTTGCTCCCTACCCTAAAATGCCTGCAGAGCCAATTAACATTCATGTTGTACACAGGTAGCATTTTGTCCATTTCTGAGTGACAGTCCTTTGGAGAACAATGCAGATACACACAGTATTAGATTCCCCCACATTTACAGACTCAAGGAGAAAAAGCGTCCTCTCTTGAGACTCCCAGGGCATTTAAGCAGGCAGAATTTAATTACTGGCAGTGTATAAGGATGTTCTCTGAGCTTCTTGGAACAAGAAAGAAGAAGCAGGAGCAGGACCAGGAGCGCAGACAGCCCACATGTTTACTCAGAGGGCTCCTTCCCAAGTTTGCTGAATCATGAACATCTCTGACGCAGGGAATTCTCTCCCTCGTGCTTGTTTCAATCTGTGCTGTGTTAGGGTACAGAGCTCTGTTTTACAATGTGTTTTGATTTGGCTGAGAGTGAAAGGTTCTCAGTTTTAAGTATCTTTTTTCTCCCATTAACCCATACAGTGTCACAGAGTCCACTCTATCCTCAAAATTTCATTCCTGGATCCAGTGTCTGAGGTTTCTCTGAAGTTTCCTCAGGGGCCCTTTAGTTCACGAGAACACTGTTACCAAGAGATTAAATGAATTAAAAATTGATGACTGTTCTGTACTGAATGTCTTGCTGTCAAGGATATTTAAACAGATAGCAGAGAGGGTGGAGGGAAGATTGTTTGCTAGAGTATTTTTCCTGTTTTTAAATAATAGTTTTGTGGAGACAGGGAGGAAGATAGGGAAGTGTGGAGCAGGGGGAGTGTCTGCTATTTCTGAGTAAGGAAATTCCTCTTATAAATGCAATATTGAGAAAAAATAGAGTGCTCTAAGACAGGCACTTTGCCTAAACAACACAGAAAACACTCAGAGAAAAATCAAACAATTTTGTGAATTAATGTCATTTGAACTCAAAACCTGTTCTGGCAGGGCTGGGCACTTTGATAAAGGGTACTCCCCTGTGTGAGTTCCTTATATCTTCTAGGGATGGAGTGGAACACGGGCAAGTGCCATGATGGTGGCCCACTGTGGCTGCTTCATAGAAGGGCAGAGTGCAAGGCAGAGTGAACGGAAGAGCCAATTTCCCCAATCTACCCAGCTTTAGAGTTAGCTAAGATTCAGTGCTGCTATAGTGCCTCTTGGCCATGGGCTCTTGCCTGGGCTGTCTGATGGTTTTTTTATACCATCTGGTGTGGTGGGTCCTGAGATGGGAGCATGTGTGTGTTTGGCAGATGTTTGTGCCTCTGTTTTCCCCAGTGCTGATGCTGGCAGTGGGTGGTGAAGTGACTGGCTGTGTCCTGGCCATTCTAAGAGAGTTGCAGGTCCAGGTCTGCTTTAAGTTTATGAGGCTGTTATGGTTCACATGATACCATGTTCACAGTTCAGCTCTTTAAACCAAGACCAAAGTTTTAAAAAATGCTGGTGACTACGGTTCATTTGTCTTCTGATTCCCAGCTGGAGACAATTTTAAAAGAAGCGTTCTTACAGTGTCTGCTCTGAACTTGCTGGGCACCTTTAAAGGTATCATGATCTGAGTACTCCAAAACACTTCTCTTTTTTTAGGAATGGTGCTTGAACTCCATCTGCACCCCTAACTTCACCTCAGAACTTCAGAAGATGCTGTACTGCACAGAAGGTAAAATGAAGGTAAGGTAAGAAGGTAAAATGATCACAGATGAGAACAATTTAATCCAGATGGATAAGGTCTGCTAGCAAATGGGGATGTAAACTGGTTCATGTGCACCATATTTCTGCCTTTATTGCACATGAAACATCAGTAATTTTTGGCATTGTTCCAGTCTGGATTGGTGACTGATTGGCCTTCTTCGCTGTCCTTACCTGCATAAAAATAATGGCCCTGTGTCAGTGTCAGTAGTAACAGAGAGCCAGTCGAGCAGAACAGGAGATTTTGTGTGCTGTGAATGTCCATCCTTCAAGATACATCAATTATGAATATGAGATTGGAGTTCAAGTTAGAAAATACAGATACATGGAACAAACTCCATAGTCCACTGGGTAAAATCCACCAATCCACTGAGCAAACTACTACAGGCTTCCCATGTGTGCCTGGAGAGGGAGGGAGAGAACAGGAAATAGCGAAGGAGAGCACCAAAGAGCACCTTGTTTACCATGTTTGGAATATAAGTTCAAACAAATGACAAAAGTTGTGACATCCAGTCTTGTTTGGGAGATGAATGAATGCCTCAATAGGTCCTCAGAATAAAACAGCATGAGATCCTTCCTTGTATGATTCAATATATTGGCTAACTCATTAAAATGAATGGTCTCACTGACCACCCAAGTTGTATTTTTCTTGTTTCTTTAGAAACGATAAATTTCCTCAGAATTTAAAAACCATTTCATTCTGAAAAGTAGCTATTACACATTCATGTGAGCTAATATTTTTATGGACTGTCTTAGTTGTATTAAAACCACAGTCATTCAGATTTCAAAATGTAATTGACCCAGTTAAAGTACAAATGTTGTGAATTTATTTTTCATTCTAGTTTTGCCCCATGAAATGAGCCTGTTTACTTTGGAGAAGAATGAAGAAGGAAAGCCTCAAATACATTGATATAATTGTTTTCATTAAAAGCTGACTGAAAAGACTTTATCCTGTGGGGTCTACTCTCTGTCTCTCTGAGGTAAGTTCCCATGTATTTTTAATGGGAAACTTATTACCAATCAAACCTGTATTCTTGCACTGATACATGAAAGTGGATGTTCTGTACTGTTTCATCGTACTGGGTCTCCTGGGAAGAGCAGCTCATTACGGCATCAACTGTCCCTGCCCTTTGCAAAAAGCCCCACCAAGGTCATATCAAGAGGTGATGGATAAAGGCAAGCTTTAACCCTTGACCTTGACTTTCCTGGTGCTGAGTGTTAATAAATCTGCATTTAGGGGTAGATGTTTTCTCCCAGCTGCTTTTTGTTTGGGAAAGGGGGTGACATACTGTCGCACAACAAGTTGCATTTCCTAGGGCAATGCTGTGTGTCCCCAGCACAGGGCCCCGCGCCCATCACGGAAGGATGGCTGTGAGCAGGGCTTAGGTGTGTGGTGGGGCTCAAGCCACGTGATAGTCTGAGATGTCTGGATATACAGGCTCTCTCATTTTCACGAGGGAGCACTTCTTAGGTACCACGGAAAACAGCAAGGTTTTTTCTGTTCTTTCTGCTGGAACATAGGTGAGGCTGAAATGTTTACCCATGTCATTGTCTTCAGAGGGGTGTTTGAGGTGACCTTCAAGCAGCTAAAACCTTTTAAAAAGGAGTCACCCTCCCTATCACACCCATGGGAAACCAGCACTGATGAATACCAGGAGGAAACAACTCCTTTGAAAGGTTTCAAAACTACAGGGATATCAGGAGCAGTCTTCAGCTCTCTTTTTCAGCAGCCTCTTGCTAGGTGACCAGAAAGCTTTTCCAAAAGTTGTTCAGTTCCATAGCTTTACGTGGCCAGGAAGGAGCAACTCAAGTGAAGGAGAGGCCTCTCTCCTCTTGTCTGCCTTTCTTTCTCTGTTCCTCTGCCTAATTTTCTCCAAATGCTCAGTCTTCCCTTTTTTTTTTTTTCCCCCCTATTCTCATCCCATTTTCCTCAGCTCTCTTCAGTGAACAGCAGCAGGCTCACTCCATCCTCTGCATCATTTTTCCTAGGAGCTGTAATGCTGCTGGCTCCTAAGTTTCCCAGTGGGGAAAAGGGCCATTTGGGGCACACCTCAACACAGATTACAGAATGAACAAATTAATGTCCGGGGCTGATGCAGTGTGCTTCCGAACACTTGGTTTCTTTTCTGATGAAAAGTATTGCCGTAAAACTTCCAGGGCATGAAAGCTGCCTGTGATAAGTGAGGTGGAAAAATTAGCTCCTGCATAGAGCTACTCTCAATGGCTCTGGGCATTTAAGTGCTGTCATCTTCCAGGGAAGTTAAATTGCTCTGTTCCCTGTGTCCAATTAGCTCTATAATCAACTTAGCAGAATGTGGAGCAGGAGTATGCTGAGATGGGGTATAGTCATTTTGTCAGAGGGTATATTCAGATTGATCCCAAACTGGGGAAAGGACCCATGAGGGGGTCTTGGAACAGAGAGATTATACTGAGCTACTTTGAGCCTTTACAAAACTGGAGGAGAGGGAGGGGGGAGTGCTTTCCGCACACTGGAGAAGAAATACCAGAAATGTCAGAATTACCAAGCCCAGAAGGTAATGGCACAAATATCTGTGTTTTAATAATTCAATGTAAACATTCAAGATTCCTGTAAAAAGTAAGCAGCCAGCAATAGCAATGAGAGGTCAGCTTTAGAAGTACCATGGTTAGCAGGTAGTTGCAATTAGCTCTAGTATTGTTCCCTCTTGGCCTTTCTAGGCTGGCTTTGTCCCGTGACTCTGCAATTTGTTTAAACTCCTCTATTGCCAGAAATTAATTTAGCTGTATCTTTTTGGGTTTCTGATTCTACACAGGATAAACAGCTGGAATGGAACATTTACCCCTTCTAAACGTCACAGTTTGTGCAAATACATTAGAGGAAGAATTCAAGACCCTATAGTTAATCAGCCAGCACTTTGGAAAAGCAAGATCTTTCAGCACAGCTTCTTTGAAGTGGGCACCAGACCAACATTTGCTTACATGATTGGCCAAGGTGACAACTGATGTCAGAACAGTTCAGTGTAGCACAACCCTTTTGCATCCAGGGCAAGCTCTCTGAGACATCACTGCTCTGTCTTTGCATAAATATTTCTGACAAATGCCCATTTGCTCCTTGGATGACTTCTCTCAAGCCCTGGCATATAGTGCAGAGATCAAAACAAAGGCTACACGAGTACGTCAGCAATCCATAAACCAGAGAACAAGAAAGGCCAAGAAGGAAATATAAAGACCTTCCTCCAATGAGGCAAGTGAAACTGCAGTATGTTTTTCTCAGCTTTCAGAGTAATCTGTAGAGCAAGGAGGCAGAAAACAAGATGGAGTGGGAATAAATAGGACAAAAATTGCCTTCTGGTGGCAGATGATATAAAAGCGTACCATTAGGTATACACCCAAAGTGTGTGCTGCCATTCAGTAGGACCTTGATAGGCTGGAGAGCTGAGTGGAGAGACAAGTAATGAGGTTCAACAAGGGCAAGTGTGGGGTCCTGCATGTGGGGAGGAATAACCCCAAATACCAGTGCAGGCTGTGGGCTGACCTGCTGGAGAGCAGCTCCGTGGAGAAAGACCTGGGAGTCTTGGTGGATGATGAGTTAACCATGAGCTGGCTGTGTGTCCTTGCAGCCAGAAGGGCCAGTGGGACCCTGGGGTTCATCGGGTGTAGTGTGGCCAGCAGGTTGAGGGAGGTGATCCTGCCCCTCTACTCAGCCCTGGTGAGGCCATATCTGGAGTGCTGTGTCCGGTTCTGGACTCCTCAGTACGAGAAAGACAACGAGCTACTGGAGAGGGTCCAGCAGAGGCCACAAAGATGATTTGGGGTCGGGAGCCTCTGTCTCATGAGGGGAGCCTGTGGGAGCTGGGCCTGTTTAGTCTAGAGAAGAGAAGACTGAGAGGGGCCCTCATCAGTACATGCAAACATCTCGAAGGTGGGTGCCAAGAGGATGGTGCCAGACTCTTTTCAGTGGTTGCCAATGACAGGACGAGGAGCAGTGGCTATAAACTAAAACACAAAGAAGTTCCACCTCAACATGGGGAAGAACTTTTTTACATTGAGGGTGGCAGAGCCCTGGAACAGGCCGCCCAGGGAGGTTGTGGATCTCCCTCTCTGGAGATATTCCAAACCTACTTGGATGTGTTCCAGTGTAGCCTGCTCTAGGTGAGCCTGCCTTGGCAAGGATGTTGGACTGGATGACCTCCAGAGGTTCCTTCCAACCCTAATGAGTCTGTGATTCTGTGATCAGGTCTTGAGGCATGGTTGACCCGGTCAGGCACTGTGATGGTTGTGTAGTGTTGTCAGTAAAGGCTCATCCAACTCAAGTATGAAGTCTTATGCTTTTGACCAAACAGTAATCTCTTATCTTGTGTTCTGCTTCTTTGTGATCTCTTCCCTTGAGCTCTGGCTGATTTTCAAGGAAGAGGTCTTTTCTTCATGCCCTTCCACATCTGCCTCATATTTCCCCTTATCCTCATTTATGACTCTGTTGTGGGTGCTCAGATTTTGGTGCAGTTGGTCCTATGGCTGTGCTGGCCTGCTACTGTGTAGTATGTCAACCTTTGGAGTCAGGGCATCATCCACAGTCTCTCTTCTGCTGCCACTGAAAATGAAAAGCTTATGCCTCTACAACTGCATATGAAAGTGATACCATTTTAGGAGCAGGCAGTAGTTCAGAGTTTCATGTCCAAAGCATGAGACTTGATGGATTTGTCTACATTCAGGAACTTCCTGTCATCCCCAGTTTCATTCTGTTTGATACAGAGCTCCTGCTGAGTGACAAGTGGTGTGAGCTTACTGCAGCAACAGAAGGTGAGGGGAATAGTTATTTTTAATGCCCTAGGGGCACCCTTTGTCCAGATTACTCCTTTGTCCTCACTCCATATCACTGTCCTTTGAGGTTCAAAAGTTGCCATGTGTCCTCAGCATGGCTACAGGAGGGGAAAGATAAATGAGTTTGTTTGTCTCCCTCGGCTGTACTGAAGCCAAACAAACTTTGCACCTTTTTGCAGATGGCATTTAGTATTTTCCTCCTGGTAGTCTGCCAAGCAGAAATCTTTACAGAAAAAGGCATGGTGATTGAAAAAGGCCAGAGCAGGAGCTGCCTCTGTCTCCCAGGTCAGGGAAAGGTCAATGCACATTAAATGAATATTGCTGGTGCTTCTGTTACAACAAGGCCCAAGCAGTTCAAAGCCAGGCTGCATCATCTGTGGCTGAAAATAATTTGCAGTGCTGCTTCCTGAGCAGCAGATTGGCTTCCCATTACACAGGCTAATGAGAAAGTGTCACAAGTGGTCTCAGTAATAATCTGCAGCAGACACCCTCCCGCCCCTTCTCAGCACACTTGCAGAGATTTTGATAAGAGAAAGAGAGAAAGAGAGAAAGAGAGAAAGAGAGAAAGAGAGAAAGAGAGGAAGGAAGGAAGGAAGGAAGGAAGGAAGGAAGATAGGAAGAAAGAAAGGAAGAAAGAAAGGAAGAAAGAAAGGAAGAAAGAAAGAAAGAAAGAAAGAAAGAAAGAAAGAAAGAAAGAAAGAGAAAGAAAGAAAGAAAGAAAGAAAGAAAGAAAAAGAAAGAAAAAGAAAGAAAGAAAGAAAGAAAGAAAGAAAGAAAGAAAGAAAGAAAGAAAGAAAGAAAGAAAGAAAGGAAGAAATGTATTCTCACAGTGTGTTCTTTTGTATGCTCAGCCAGAGTCTGCAATTCTAAGCAATGAGATCATGAGAACTGGAAGCAAGAGGTGCGTGTGCTTACATCACCACCTGACTGCTATTCCACTAAAGCTCTCAGCAAAGCAGAGCTGTTGGCTCCTAAGGGCAGTGTATTGCATATCCCTGCCATCACCTGATTACACAGTGGCATTTTAGGATTTCCCAGGAAAAGGTATCTATTTTTGAGACTTGTCTTTTTGCAACACCTCCACTCCACCTCTCCCTGGACAGTCTTGCACCTAGCTGCCAACAATAGAGCAAATGGCCTCTGATCCCTGCAATGTCGTGCCAGTTTGGAGCAAAAGCTCAGAATCTGGGTCAGGGCAGAAATGAAAAGATGCTGACCATGAATCAGTGCTCACCACTCAGCCTCCCAGTTAAGATACAGTGAGGGGAGGCACCTGACCTTCTGAATGCAACAACATGGGGATTCTTACTGGGCTGGTGTGTCAACAACAGTACTAATCTGTTACATTACAAACTCTTCTTGGCCATACAATATATCTATTTTTGCATTTGAATAGCTGAGGAGGCAGTGCAGTGCCCTCTGCTCCTTAATCCACTTTTGTTTCCAGTGCAGCTACAGAGAGGAACAGCAACAGCCTTTGTAATATACTGCCATGATGCTGACAGGTCAAAAAGCACCATGATCATAAACCACTTCTTTCCAGGCTAAGGCCAAGGTTTGCAAAGATCGATTTTCCTGCTTTGCATGCTTCCAGGAGCCCTCACTAATTGCACTCTGCTACTCATAGACCATTGCATTAAATCTGGCTTTCTAAAGGGCCCCACCAGAAACACTGCAGACATAAAACCAGCAGAGTATACCACAACCTTGGAACATAAGTATTCTGTCTCTAATTTATTTGTGGCCCACTACTGTGTATTGTACATCATGTTGCAGAGGTTATGAGAGTAAGAAGGTCCTCACTGCTGCTTTCTGGGTCAGGCCAAAACTTTGGGGGAGGAGGTGAAATGAGGATGATTTCTTTTTCCCTAAGAAAAGGTAGGCATGGTACAGCTTTCCCAAATTAAGAGAGGGGTGGGCAGTGGGCAAAAAGGGGCAACAAGGAAGGAACAGACTGAGAAGTATGTGAGAGAAGAAGGAGGCCTGACAAGGAAGCAGGCTTACTGCCAAGCCTTAATGGGGTATTTTTGGCTCAGGAAGGCACTGGAACTTGAAAAAGGACTGGAGGAATGCGCCTACCTTTCCAGGACCCAGTGGATAGAAGGAAGGTTGTTTACCAGCCTTTCTAGTTCATCTTCTTTAGTCACTCTACATAAATTTTCCCCATTGAAATAATTTACCTGTATTTAAGTGATTAGTTATATGTTTTATGAAGACCTGGTTCTATGTGACTCTGGGATACTCCTGTGTCTTCTGTGTGACGGATCCAGCTGGAAGAGAGAGGAGATCAATAGCTCTCCCTCAAGTCTCTAGTCTGTTTTGGACACACGCAAGCTGGAAAGTGTCGTGTGTTCAGTAGGGGAGGTGTTTGCTATTATCAGCATCTCTTGAATAAAGAGAATACCCACGGGCACGATGCCCTACATGTGCTCACAAGGCTTCAGGGCTGCTTGTAAACTTAGGTCCCCAGTCCCTTGAATATCTTTCTGGACCACCACTGCAGTGCCATCTAAATGTCTTACCTGGGGACCTTTTCTGTGGTGTCACAGCTCAGTAACTCACTGCTTCCTGGGCAGGTCTCACCCCGGTGAGGAGCCAGAAGCTTCCAGCTGAGACTGAAGGAAGCTCTGGGCCGGCACACCAATTTTTCTGCAACCATGAAACAAGTCACAGATTCTGAGCCCAAAAAGCTAAACTAGAGCATTCTTTATGTTTAATCCTCACGAGAAGTCACAGAATATCCAATACAACCTGTGGTAAATTACAGACTTCAGCTGGAAGACCAAAAAGGTGCATTCTTATCACTATGCACCTGCCTTTTTCAACATATGCCTGGTTTGGACTCACAACTCAGTATTCTTCCAAAAAGTAGCTTTTAACCTAAGATATGGCACGGGTCAGGCTCTGTTCTCCAGAGCAAGTGATCACTATTATAAAGTTGAACGGTTACTAAAAAAGTAAGTGTGAAGAATTTCTGTGAAAATTTTCTTGTCCATTGGTAAAAAGTTTGCTTTAATTGACTGTGAGTGCTGTTTCAGAAACAGGCCAGTCAAACAATATAAGGCTAGCTACCATCACCTCTGCTTTCTGCAACAGATACCTGTACTGCAGCACTGTGAGAATTTAAAAAGGGGGGAAAGGGGCAGAGAGGAAACAACACAGATATTCAAAGAGAGAACAGAATGAAGTGAAGTGAGTGACATTAGTGACCCATCTGGTCACCTGAGTTCAGAGTTGTTTGAGATTTTGCAGACATGAATACATAGGAGTTTTATACATTAATACATATTCTACATTGAATTCTAGTTAGAGAGGGAGGTTTTCCCCTTTCTATTAGATTGTAAGAAGACATAACCAGATTGTCAGTGCTGTGCCTGACTTTTCATGGGATTTTGTAATGCTGGGTTAACCAGGAGACCCATGAAATTGGGACCTAGCATTTGGGAGGCAGCCCCTCAACTAATCTGTGCTACTATGTCACTTAACCTCGAATCTAGAAGAGACATTGCAACCCATAATAAAGCCCCAGGACTGACAGTCAGGGTGTGTTACAGACAGGAACATCACTGTGGTCTAAGCTGTCAAAATACTAACCATAAATAATAAGAAGGGATGGTTGAAGGGAGGAAAGGTAGTAACTTTCAGGGCATAACAACACTTACAGGTTAATCTGTGTCTGCAGGTTAATCCATCTCTGTGGTCTCCTTGTCATTTAAAGTTCTCCTGCCTTTGCCACAGCACAAGAATGAGGAGCTATAACTGCTCAGGAATAGAAAATATTTCAGCCTCTGGGGTTCTGCCTGATCTGTGTCATTGCCATTAAATGTAAACTGTCCTTAAACAGGCATCTTCAAGAGAAAACTACTGAGTGGGAGAGAGGGAGCTGAGACCTCTGTGGCTTGCCTTCTGGTGCTTTCTCTCTTTCAACAGTGCAGATGTTACTTTCCAGTCGGGTTTAAGAGAGAATCCCTACTGTTGAGAAGATTAAGGGATTAAACAGAAAGGGCTCCATTGTAAGAATTTCTCTTCTAGCTGGTGCTCAGTTGGAGTAGAAAGTTTTCTGAGATAGGGAGATACAGATATGTTGTGCATACAGATATATTTGGCTCCTCTGATTAATTCAATGTTAATAGAGTGTCACATTTTCCCTTTGGAGAAAATTAGAGTAAGATAGTGCCACATGCTGTCAGTCTTTAGAGGAAATCTGTAGGGACAATTGAAGTCCTGAAATTATTTTTTTCAGGCTTTTAGTTTAGACTCATGACCGTCCTCCCTTCCCCGTGTTATTTTAACATTTTTTCTTTTGGTTTTATCACAAGTGTCAAAATTACAAGTCTGTGACTGGATAGGGTAGGTGAACTGTGAATTTTTCTCTCTTTTGCTGGGTTAAGCCCTACCTTTCAAGCTATTTTATACATAAAGACATTCAGCTGCCTCTGATCTTCACGAGCTTTCTCTTGGTTTCTTTAGAATACAAAAGTGGAGGGCTCAAGCAATCCACAGCCCATTGAAGTGAATGGGCTGTAAAGATTAGAATGCCTCTTTCTTACCATGTCTTTTTCGGGGGCACAGAGTGTGGTGTAGAAGACTGCGTGTATTGGGGAGGAAGAACTGTACCCAACCTTTCCTCTTTGTCAGGTGTTACAGGATTGCTAATGCACTTTAAAGGTGGTTTGAACTTAAAAATCTCACCTAAAATACAGAAACACATCTCATTGTATATTACACTGAACAGGCACCCTGTGCAGTTAAGAAGGATGTAAGAAGGAACCATGAGCTGGATTGACTGATCTCTGATACATGGGAAAATGTGCAATTCGTTGCTGGCTTTTTGGTACAGCATTTTCTTCCTGTATTCCTTGCTCTAGATTATTTCTACCATGTTCCTTCTTTGGATTTACTTTTTTCCCTTCCTTACACTTTCTTTCTAGAGGGTCTGATCAAGGAGGCCTGTTAAGGACATTGCCATGTTCCAGTTCCAGTTTAAACATGATTATTACTGTGGACACATCAATAACCTAATCAGCCTTATTCCTCCATCAGACTCACATTCCCCCTATGGTTTTTTTACCTCATAAATCGGATTTTCTGGGATAGGAAACGTCAGAATTGCAAAGTTTGTCTGCAAATGAAACAGAATGGATTCCCATCCGTTCTAAGTGCCTTGAAGGGGAATTATAAAGGCTGGTGCAGTCTCTTCTCAATTATTTATATGATTACAGGGGCAGTAGTCAGGAAAAGGAGAAAAGATACCACATATTCTCTGTACAAGTCACTCACATTTTATAGTAATTTACCATTTATTTCATATTTGAAAAAGAAATCACTATCACAGTAATTTCTTCCTATTTTCCTGGTAACCACAACAAAGCCTTTACAGATTCAAGGTATATAGGTTCATATAAATTGAACTGGTCATGATTCAAACCAAGAAAAGGAGGGAAATTCTCAGTTCTCCACTGGACCTTTTTTAGCTAAAGTTTTACTTTTGGTTTTGTTTGTTTGATTGATAGTTTTGGGGGTTTTAAATTAAAATTAGCAGAGTTGCAGTGCCATTAATACCCCTGTGTTTGTTGATACTATCCATGCTGTTGTGGACAGCAGCAGGACGAGTTCTTCAGGGACCCTTAGATTCATTCTTCCCCAACCCTACCCATTACAGCTGTCAAGAAGCGAATTAAGTGGTTCCTCAAGTTAGTTTAGCATTGGCTTGTGACTTGTATTTTCCAGGATGCTTTATCTGCCTCCTTGCCGGCACTCTGAGTCGCCCATCCCTGCTCCTGTGGCTCCCTGTGCACAGCCTGGGGCTGCCACAGCCCCCAGCCAGCTGGAAGGTCCCAGCTGGTGTGCTGCCAGCACAGCCCTGCTGGGCTGGTGCTCTGCTCCGCCCGCCCCAGAGCGCAGGGCTTGTCACTCAGGGGGGACTGACACCAGCTATTAGTCGTGATGGACGCACACTTGACTAGTTCTGATAGCGGTATTTTCTTTCAGGCTGTGACATTATTTGAACAGATCACCTTTGTTTAGCACTCACCATGCTCTCATTTGTCAAACAGTTGTCTTGAAACAATGTGACTGTACAAAGTTCCCAAATATATCTATGTTTGAAGCAAGTTTTCTGGTATTCAGTCCTTCAGGTGCCACTATCAGGAGTCTAAACACCTTTGTGAAAATACAGCTTGGAAATAATTAATTCCCTGCTTGAGCACTCAAGAGGATTTTCCTTATTGCTCCTAACTGCTGGGAGCACATTCAGCTGCAGCTCAGTCAGAACTCTGTTCCCTCCTTTTATGACAGCTACTTTGGTTAAATGAAGTTTCGGGAGGGGATATAGCAATATGGGTTAGAGAGGATAAACTAGGCAGACCTCTGTGTAGGGTATGTTCTTGGTCTCTGGGAAATTGTCCACATTTCCCTCATTCCGCAACCCCGATGGGCAAGCAAGCAAGCTTCAGAGCCACGTTGCAGCAACTGCCAGGGGAAGCAACTTGGAAGCATGTAGAAGTGCAATCTTGCATACATAGAGTCACAGAATCATCGAGGCTGGAAGAAACCTTTAGGATCGCCTGGTCCAACCATCCACCCGGCACTGCCGCGGTAACCCCTAAACCACCTTGCCCAGTGCCAGATCCAGTCACCTCTTGAACAGCTCCAGGAATGGCGGCTCCACCACCATCCTGGGCAACCTATTCCAATTTCTGACCACCCTAACAGTGAAAAATATTTTTCTAACGTCTAATCTGAACATCCCCTGTCTCAGTTTAGGGCCATTCCCTCTAGTCCTGTCACTGCAAGCATGGCAGAAGAGACTGGCTCTGAAATCCTCCTTTCAGGAAGTGGCAGAGAGTAATGAGGTCCCCCTGAGCCTCTTCTACTTGACACTAAACAACCCCAGCTCTCTCAGCTGTTCCTCAAAAGACATGTTTTCTAGACCTCTCATGAGCCTTGCTGCCCTTTGCTGGACAGGTCCAGATGTAGAGCTCAGTACCCATCAGTGCTTGTCCGTGCAGTGCTGAAATACAGTTCTGCCAGCAGTAACATGTAAGATGGAAGCAGTCAGAGAATTGCCTGCCAGTGAGTACAATATGTATACTGTGGTGCCACAGTTCAGGAAAGAAACAGCTAACAACCCTTTCAGTAGCACAAAAACAAGATAACATTTTGTTACAGTACATTGTGTATATCAGCAATCACAAACTCAAAGGAGTATTGTGGATATGCAGAATGGAAACCAGCTAAAGGCATCACAATATATTTTCATTCTCAGGCAGGCAATTATCTTCTCGCTTTTTAGAGAAATAATGCTTTTGAATGCATCAGCAAGCTGGAAATGAAACATGTTTTCAATATTAGAGGGGACAAATTCCTGGTCAAATTGGAAATGTTTGTGTAATTTTTAAGATCTTAAGTTCCTCTCACTGCTCTCCCCAAGCACCCTCCATTCATTTCAAGTCTAGTAGGAATTTTTTTTCCTGTTAATTTCTTGAGGGCTGCTGAGGGCTACCTACAGCAACTCAAAGCAGGACTGTCACCAAAAATAAATTAGATCATCTGTGGCTTTGTTTAGATGAGTTTAGAGATGATTTGTGGCTTTGCTATTAACTACCAGATGTATCTGTACTGTGCTGGGGATGGATTCCCACAGAGGTGGGCTCACTTCTTACAAATACAGAAAATAGCACATTCTGGTGGGTTTTACTATGCCTGCTCAGTATGGCTCAGTATAATGTTAACAGTACGTGTGCACACATCAGCAGAGATGATGAACTGTCCATTAAGATATCTTACCAGATTTTAAAGCTACTGGACACTAAAAATATTTGTATTTGTGGTTCCACACAACACCTGAGAGCAGTGCTCTACAGAATTATCAAAGAACCTGATTAGTGTAGTGAATTCTGATTCTGCCCAGAAGCTGTAACAAATCAGTTTGCTGAGCCAGTATCATCTGAGGAGTATGCAGGCCCATAGTAATTCCTGGTGAAATTAGAGGAGGAAGAAAACTGTCATTGCAGAAAAATAAACTTGCATGCTGAAATGTACACTGCACGTAGAAACGGAGCTTTGTTATTTTACTCAGCAGGATCATGTGGTGATAAAGCGGGATTGCTCTGGCATTTCAGAATTGCTGTTCTGTGTCGTAACACGGTGCTCAAAATGTCAGAGCCTTGAGGAAGTGATGGACTGGATTCTTAGCAGGAGCAAATCCCCAGAGCTACCCTGAGTACGCTGATTTGCACCATGTGGAGATTCTGTCACAATTTTAGACCACAAAGAAAATAATTAGGGGAACTAAGTTTATTAAATTTTAATAAAACCCGTGCTTTTGTAAAACTTACATATTTCCTTATCTTTACTTATAAAAGGGTGCATTGTGTAGAGAAAGGTTGGCCTTTGCTAACTCCCTTTGCACAAAACAGCACAAGCCCTTACATGGCTGTGTGTGATTATTACATTAACACATCTCTATGGTTACACAGAAACCTTTAAGTGTGAATGCATTTTTTCTTTTAAGTACCAAGATGTTCCTGATGGAAAAAAAATGACCTCTTCTTGGCTCCTAAGATAGAGTCAGGGATGTGATTAATGCTGACTGTATTCCACTGTTTTTCCCTGAAGACTAGCTATTAATATTTTCCAGTGATGTATGTCCTTTCACTTAACCACAAATGGGTGGTCAGCAAGGTATCTAAGCCCGTATTTTGTCTTAAAAAAATCACTTTCACTGTACCATCACACATATGGCCTTTGACTTAATATCCACAGACTGATCCCTTCCAAGAATGCATGAATGGACCACCTTTCCACCTCATCCCATCTTACTTTTTTCCCCGGTTATCTGCTGTTTAGAGCAAATCCAACAGCCTGTGAAATGGCGAGTATTTCTAGATTTGGTATATTACTGGCTTAACTCATAGTTTCAAGCTGCTGAAAAGTTTTACTCATCTGTTACTACATGCTCTTTGATGTACAGCCTTGCAAAGTCAGATTGATTTGGCTTTAGTTTTGGTTCTATCAGTTGTAGCATTGTGTTGGCCCAACAAAATAGCTGACACTTTCAGAAGGACCCACCTCTCATTTTCTTTTAAGCAAGCATATTAATAGAGAAGAAAGGTATCCAAGATCCAAAGCCATGCTTTATTACACAGATGTGCACAAATAAATAAAATAATCCCCTGAAACAAATTGTACCACAACAAGAAAAGAGCAGCGGAACAAACCAAGATGCTGATGGGTGAGACAAATTAAATAAAAGGCTTGAAAGCAAAATTGGTTAATAGAAGTTTCCTCACTCTTCACTCTGTCCAGCAACTTTCAGTTTTTTTTCTCAAGATCTATGAATTCCTTATGGTCCTCTCTAGATTCTTAGGAAAGTCTCCTTTCTTATACAAGCCCAAACCTTTGCTTCCTGCTACAGGCAGTTCTTGTTGTCCACTCAGCTATTTCTTCATCTGCCCTGTGGTGCTGCCCACTCTGTGCTCACAGTCTCTGCCACACTGCATTGCTGCTAAGAAGGAACAAAGTTTCCTTCCAGTCGCTTCTCCAGGGGTTTCACCTCACTTGACATTCAGGACAAGCCTCTCTTTGCTGCTGCCCGTTATCGCGTTATCACAGCCTCCTTAGCAGAATATCCTGTCCTCATCCCAGGTACCATCCTGCTCAATACTGTAACAACATGCTATGAGAAGAAACTTTAGGCATTGGGCACTAAAAGCATGGGTTTATTACAATTTACCTTTGCTATCTCCCCAGTATCGTTCATTATAACAACCTTGACTTCTCTTTAAATTTGATTGCAAGCTGCACAGGAGTGGGGAAACCAGCAGCTGACTAACACGCTGCACAGACGGGATCTGCTCTTTGCCAGACATCCTGGGATGTTCTCACAAGAGATCAGGGAAGCAAGGGGACAGTGGAGGCAGCTGTGAGATAGGTTTTGTGTGCAAAGGGTTCTAAAGGAGTGGGACCTGCAGTGGTGGCACAAGCAGTCTTGTGGCTTCAAAAGTTAATGTCTGCCAGGGTATTTTCTGTCTCAGCTTTCTCACTTTATATTTAAGCTTTTATATGACTCCAAATCTGGATTACAAATTTTCCTGATGCAGTGTCACATCATTTTGTCTTGTTACTGACCTTCTATCTCCTTTCTGCTCATCAATTCCTCATTCTGTGTCCTGGTACCCAGAAATGGAGGTGTCCTGGTGCCCAGAAACTGAAGTGTCCTGTTAGAAATTGAAGTGTCCTGTCAATTTTACAATCTATATTCTTTGAAAAATTATGTTTTATAATTTACAGTCATCTGAATGCATTTTTTTGAGCCCTGCAATGATTGGACCCTCTTGGCACTAAGAGATTTGCATCAAGAGCATGCTTGTCTATGAATTAGTGTCTAGTCCTCTAATAATATCCCAAACACCCCAGTTCAGTTCTTTAAAATCATTGGTAAGACTAAGTTTGCTGTTTTCCTTCACGCAAACAAGTGATAGAATGCAGAAACCAGTGAGCATGCCCCTGGGGTCTGGGAGTCTGGGCTTCATCAGGGCTTCAAGCAAATCTCGCAGCCAAACCCACAAAGTACCAGAGGCACAGTGTCATGTATAGATGCTTTTCACTTCAAGAGACTTTTTTTGCTCTGAGAAGCCGAGGCACAACTATTATACATGTCATTTCTAAAACTGCCTCTTCACCTCTTGGTGTGCGACCATTTTGACAGAAATGTCAGTATTTCTGCCTTTGAATAATTTTGATGAAGGAAAGGGTAAAAGTGTCCTCCTTTCTAAAGGGCTAACAGCAAGTGGCGTCCCTTACTCAGAAAATTTTCTTGAAAGTGCCTGTCCCCCAAAGACGTATAATGAGTGCTCCTGTTGCCAGGAGGCAATTGATATCTTCATGTGGAGGGCTTAATAAATTGAAGCACAGTGGTCAGCTTCCCAGAAAAATGTCAAAGAAGGGCAGGTGTCAGGGAGAAACTATAGTAACATGGGAGGCGGGTTCAGAGAATTAGCAAAGTCCAGACAAATCAATTCCTGCTGTGGTTTACCATCCTAAAATTGCATGAAAATGAAGGTGAGCTGAAAACCTAACATGCTTTTGCAATAAATAAATGAGTAAGATTTTGGAAGACTATATTATTTAATGAACGTGGTCTGAGGAGGTGAAGCCCAAAATTTCACTTAGTTGTGGGTTATTTCTTTGCGTTGCAAGACTTAGGACTTATGAAAACGATCTAATTAATTTATTGGAGTTTTTTTTGCCTATTATTGTTTTCTTGCAGTGTCTGCAGCCTTCCAGTGTCTGCACAGAAGTGCAAATGAGCCAGGAAAGTTAAGGTAGTTGTAAGCAAGTTCTCCTAGACACTATGATGATACTAGTGATCATATAAATCAGACAGCTCACTTACCATGTGAAATGGTAAAAAATAAATAAGACTTATTTTTAACTTAGTTCATTTCAGATGGTCATAATCGAATGAGTATAAATATTAGAGATGAGGATGTTTTTCCTAAATATTGGCCAGACCATGATATTGATTTCAAAGGATGTCTCCTTACTAAAATCAGTAATTCTGCCTAACGAAATCAGAGGCAGCCTCAAGGAGCAACAATGATATTTGGATTTATATGTTCAAAGAACCCTAGATTTAGGGTTTCTACCCATCTTAGTGTATTTTAGGGGTATTTACAAACCACAGCTATAATTGAGGTGGTTGGATTTAGGCCTTTTAAGACCACTGCTGAATTTTGAACTGTTTTTTTAAGAGTTTTTTGGTGTTTTTTTTCTGCAAAGACGCGGCAGAGCTGATTTAATCTCTAATGGCAAAAGCAAGGCAGAGCAGTATGCTCCTTCTGTTGCTTTCGGAATCGATAATGTCATCTGCTGCATCAGAAGAAACGTAAATCCTTAAATTTAGATGTCTGGAGCACAGTTTAGCTGTTCCTGTCTTACTCTGGTGTTTGAAATACTTTGCAGTGTGAGCACCCAGGACTGATGCCTGCTTCCTGATGTACCCAGTGCTGGAGATCCTGTGCTCTCTCTGTTAACAATCCTGTAGTAGGTTTTTTAGTGCTCAGTGCCCTCTGAGCAGGCAAGGCTGTGTGTAAGACCACAGAAAGTAGATTTGGCCAAGGTTTTTATAGAAAATGTGAATACTTTAGGGTTGTTGAGTAACATTTTATGTCGCAATGAAAAAGACAAGCTATGTTTACCCTTTAGAAATAACAGATGGTTAATGTAGGGTGTGGGGAGAACAAACACAGAGGAATGGGTTGTTTCCAATAGGGATTTTAGCATACATGGAAATTAGAAATATGTAGGGATGAAGGTGAAAAAATAAGTTCTAAGGAGGCAACATGGTCACACAGGACATACTATTTTGCAGATGAATTCTCGGTTTGGAGCCATGTCCATTCATGTTTTCTTTTGAACATCCAATCTGGACTTCCAAACAGATGCATGAACATATGGCAGTCTTGGGTCCTCAGTGTCTTTAGATTGCATTCCAAGAAGCTCAAACTACCTGAAGTCCCATCTTCAGAATAAACTTTCTTGGGAAAGGAGTTGTAGTGATAGCTACAGGGCTATTCAGTGGTGATAGCGGGAAATGACTGACTTGTTGACAAAAGAGGAAGGATGAGACACAAGAAAGTGTCTTAAGGTATCATTCATTTGATGAAACATGGGAAATTTTGGAATTCCTGTTCACAGGCTTAGACCTACCATGTAAACTTTAGGAAAATTCCATTAATACACTCAAGTTTTCTATTAATAGCTTGATTCTTACCTCATGAAGTCAAGGTTTCCAGATCCCAAGCCACTATCTCCACCAAAAACAGGGCTTCCTTGTTCTGCTTTCTCATAGCAGAGCAGATGCCAGGCTGGATCACTGCTGGGGCAAGAAAGCTCTCAGGGAGTCCAAACCTGGTGCAGGCACATCCCTAATGGCTACAAGGTGTGCTACAGGATACAGGAAATAGGGCCCATTTCTTCTGCTCACTCAAGCGTTAATTCTCTTCAATGAGAAATTAAAAGAATAAGACCTATGCGAACAGGGGAATACAAGTTGAAATGGGGTTGACCCACTTTCTTTCTTTTCTTATGCAGCACCTCCTAAATCATGCCACAGAAGATGGATTATACTTTCAGTCATGAGATAAACCTGTAAACTAGTTCTTGTCTGCAGCACTTGTGTATTATAGATCTTGTGTCTCCTGAAAGATGAATAATTACAGTCCCTGGGGAGACACTCTTTCAAAAATGCAGTCATCATGGATTCTGCGGTGTGGGATAGCTGTATGGACAACGATGATAAAACGAACAGCCTTCTTGTCCCCAACAGGCATGAAAGTGAAATGGGAAAAGAAAACAGCTCTCATTAGATTAATGAGCAAGGCTTCCAATTTCTGGACAAGTTTCTGATTCCTTTGCTTTGATGTAATAAATACCATTTGATAAGGACAACCAAGTACCATCAAATCAAACTGTAGCATTAACCAATTGCATATGCCCTGATTTAAAGCAGACTTTTCCCAAAAAAATGTCCTATGGAAAGAATGGATCCTTCAGAATAAATTGACTGGATTTTCTTTGCCTCTTTTCCTGTTTGGCAATGTCTTCATTGAAAACTTGGTGAATCAGATAACAAAACCTAATGAGTTGTGTATCATAAATCTGTAATATATCTCATGGATGAATTCTTCCAGTGCATGTGACATTTACCCTATATTTAGAATGCTAGACATACTCATTACCCAAGTGCTACAGGAAGAAGAGTTTGTAAGAATTCTCTTTAAGCATATGCTCTGAATATAACATACAGAGGTGATACATAGGGTCTGTTTTCAGGAACCTTTTTGAAGTGTGTATTGTAAAGAAAATAATGCAGAAGACACAGCCATTGTTATGAAGCAAATGGGCTTTTCAAGTCGAGATATCTTTTGGGGTAGATGGAGAGTTCATTGCTACTATGCACGCAAAAATTACTAAGAGATACTTCTCTGTCTGCCTCTGTTCAGTGCCACTGAACCAGGTAGTTGTCATAACTGGTACAGCTGTACTCTGACTCTGCTTACCCTTTGTGGTACTAGCAGTCATAACGGTCACAGAGACCCAGCTACCCTGCCAAAAGGAAGGAGAATACAGTCAAGCTTAAATTGCCTTTGCCTACCAACAATATTTGCCATCATGCTCCATTTTACAAAGAATCTGACATTGCTTCATCAATGCATTGGCCTAGGATTGATCTGGGTAGAACAAAGGAGACAGGATTTAATAACTATGCAAGTCAAAATGACCTTTCCAGAAAGGTGACAACAGCTGCAAGTGCATAGAGACACAGAGCTTGGAATCTTTGCACACATGCAAGGAAAGCTCACCATTTTGCCTCTGGCATTTGGGCTCAAAGTGGGAAAAGGACCAGAGATGTCTTCAGCTACCTCATTAAGTGAAAGCATATCTACTCTCCCAGGAATAGGGTAGGGTGTTTGTCACTCTCCAGCTTAAATGATATATTTCAAAGCCAGCATTGTTAGCTTCCAACAATGCCTCAACCTTGAAAAGAGTTTCTGTGCAGAAAAACTTGAAAGAGTAAAGCATCTTCTAGCTCTAGGAAGACAAAAGATGATCAGCATTTACAAAGATTTGAGGGCAGACACAATAGGGTGCTATTCAGGACATGCATTTATATTTTTATCACTGCTTGTATTATTGCCACCACCAGTACTTTTGTTATTACCATGATGAAGGCCAACAAAAAAGGCCTGTGAGTATGCTCCTCGATATACAATACCTCGTCTCTCCAGAATGACAATGATTATAGAGAAATGGAAGGGAAAACAGCACTATGAAATAAAGTCCCAGCATTTAAGCTCTATCAGTCCTTAGGCAGTGACTCTGGGACCCATCCAAAAAACCAGGATGTATTGATTAGACATGAGAACATAAAAAGCACATACCTGCTAAAGCTTCAAACACAAAACCCAAATAAGGTCTTGTCCAATTTTTATCATGTTATACAATACAAAATTGCCTGAACAAACACTAATAGACTATATTTGAACTGATCATTACACCCTCTTTATCTACATCCAGCATTTACAATTCATATCAATATCACTTTAGGTCAGAATCAATAGCAAAACTCCAAGCTCTTTCAGCTTGTTGCAGTATAAAGACTAGCTGTAAAAACTCTAAACCTTTTCATTATATCTCTTAGGTCACAAAATCCTGGTTTAAGACAATTAGAATCTTAGGCCCTAATGTTATATCAAGTGCCAGCATTAACTTGAGGTGGTGATGGTTTTTCTCCCAGTGTCTGGCCATGGTCCATTTCCTGGTAGTAAGCTGTCCCATATTGTTTTAGAAAATAGCATTTAACCATTCAATATTTTGCTTGTCAACATTGTGTCACAAAGCAGTGTTCTGTCAAGCAGTTTGAAAAGGGCAATAGCTTGCAGAGTGCAGACAAAAAACACCAACAAACAAATAAAAGAAAAAGATTAATCCCAAGGAAAAAAAAAAAGAAGATGTGCAAAATCCCCAAAATTCTGGAGCTTTTGGCTTGTTTCTCACAGTGAGTCATAAAAGAAGTCCAAGAATGCGTAAGTTCAGAGCCTGACAGGATGCTGCATAGTTGCTCTAGAAAGACTTACGCAAATATGTGCAGCCTTCTGTAGTCCAAGTCAAGAGGGAAGACATCCCCATTCCACTCTGCTTCCCACAGCTCCTCCACGTTCCCAGGGTGGGGATCCCAAAGGAGAAGTGACCCTCAGCTGGCACCAGGTAGAGAGAAGGGAGAAAAAGTGTCAAGAAATGATGGGCTAGCATGCAGCCGGATTGTTTTACAGGTTTGAGGGGCATTTCTGGGAGTGATAACATTAAGTGAGGAAAGGAAAAAGGATTGTGTAAGAGTTTCCTGTGAGGTGTGTGACAGGGAAATGGCTTTAAAAATTCCTGTGAGCTGAGAAACCATGTCCACTTCTCATTGTTATGGTTACTCTTCCAAGAGCTGAAATACAAAACCTGCTAGCAGAGCTGTGGGAGTAAGCCAGAGTGGCCATCAGAGAGGTGAGCAGCAGGAGGAGCGAGGGAGTGGGTAATAGATATAGGTCACTCCATCAGATCAGATCAGAACAGATCAGTCTAAATCAGGCCTCACACCTTGTCAGAAGTTAATAGTCTCAGACTGAGAGGGAAGGTTACAGCGTGATGGGAAAAGCAACCCACCAGCCTCCTCCAGAAGACTTCAATTTGTTTGAGCTGCTAGATATATATTACCAATTATTTATTGCAACTCAACCTTGTCAGAGTGGGTTTTTTCTCCCTTAAGTAAGAATATTGCGTATCAGCAATTTGATCCCTGTTTGCAATGGATTCAGCTCTTCAAGCATGAGAAAGTACATTACAGTTTTCCTAGATTTTCTGGGGTGCACTTCCCTAAAATTCGCACTTTGTGTCTGTAGCTGCCAACTGAGTCTTGGTAGGAGGGATATATACCCCTAGTTTGGAGGCTACCAGCTTTGCATGCACTCATCTGTTATTAGTGATGAAAATTAGTGGAAAATTTTGCCCTAAGGTTTATCGAACTTGCGAAGAATTTTAACCATTCACAAGTCAGGAACTACTACTGCCCTTCTCTGCATATCATGGGTTGACAAGGTCACCAGGGAATAGGCCAGTGAAGGCAGTCTCACCAGGGCCATTCCTCCACTGACCATGTCCAAAGAAAGAGGCTCAATCTTTTTCTTTCAGCACACTCTCAAGATCATAGTGCAGTGCCCCTAGCATAAACGATGTTCTGTCCCAACTATTTTGTTCCTAGATTTCACTTATGGCTGACTACCTTCTTTGCTTTTTAGGATGCAGTAGGGGAGGGTGATGCCTGGGCCTTCCAAGGGAGTCTCCAACTTCATTCAGTCGCAGCACTCCTATGTCAGCCATGGTGATCTTACAGTCTCAGCCCACCACTTTAATTTTCATGATTTTTTTGAGAGCTCATATTTAAGGAAACAGGAAGGGGTGGAATATCTATGTGGTCTTGCCTGCTTTATCAATATATAAAATATCATCATGCCAGATGTAACATGCCCTGCAATATAGGTGATTATTGTTATATAAAGTGATGGAGAGAGAGGAAAAGAGGGGGAGAAAGACTGCTAGTGCTACACTTGTGGATTCGGGAATTTTCAGGATGAAGACAAGAGTCCTAGACTCAGGGAAGGGAAGGGAAGGGAAGGGAAGGGAAGGGAAGGGAAGGGAAGGGAAGGGAAGGGAAGGGAAGAGAGGGGAAGGGAAGGGGAGGGGAGGGGAGGGGAGGGGAGGGGAGGGGAGGGGAGGGGAAGGGAAGGGAAGGGAAGGGAAGGGAAGGGAAGGGAAGGGAAGGGAAGGGAAGGGAAGGGAAGGGAAGGGAAGGGAAGGGAAGGGAAGGGAAGGGAAGGGAAGGGAAATGTTCCCAGGAAGGGATATTCTCACATTTCTGTGTCCTGCTCTTCAGAGAAGGATCTTTCCTTTGGCTTTATTCTGTTTTCAACCAAATACTGGTTTCTGTTCTTGATGTGGCTGCTGTTGAATTCCATCCTACCGTGCAGGTGTTGCCTTCATCTCTGAAACAGGCATGCCTGAGCCCATCTGGGTGTGGGAGGACACTAGCCTCCTAACACATTTTACCAAAATCAGGTACTGACCTGTAAAATTAAAACAGAATCCCAGATACTACATTTTCATGCATGGCCTTTGCCTTATCATGCTGCTCCTCCTTGCCCATCCTATTCTGGTATGCAAGGTAGCGAGGTCTTGGATACTCTCTAATATTTTAAAATACATCAGAGGTACTACATAGCAATAGAAGAAGGTACATATGCGTTTGTGTGTGTGTGGGCACCCATCACCCTTGCCTACCAAATTAAATATACATGAGGGTCGCTCAAGTGTTTATCAGTTCTTTCCACTGGCTGAGCCTGCAAAAAGGCTCTTGTAGATTATTGGGTAGAGTTGTGTGCTTTGGCAGTAAAGGGCATAAATATTTTGACTGCATATATTCATCCTGAGTATGGTTATACCAATTATTTTACCATCTGAACTCGCTCAGCTGAAGAGTTCTCTTATTTGTATTAGCATCTAGTATAGGGAATGAATTTTCTTTGACACTATTTTGATAAAGTCCACTAAAGGAAGAGGCTAAGGTGGTAAACATGGCACAAACTATACATGTGCTCAGGTCTGCAGAAAGATGTGCAGGGAAACGAGTGAATAATACCACCCCAGGGAGCTGCAGGGAGCATTAATTCATGTGCTCTTCTGCTGGCTGCTGCTGATCGTATCCCCAGTGGAAATACTCCAGGTCACTGAAGAGGTGAGCCCTTATCACTTCCCCAGAGCACGGCAGTCGCTTTGCATCTCCCTGCTCCAGATGGGGCAAGTCAGAAGAGTCTTGGAAAGGATGTAACTGTCAGGAGCACCAACCTGGTGGCAGTTGAGTTATTACAGGAAAATGGAGTACAAGCCTTGCAACGAGCCCAGTAAAAGCCAAAGGGGAGCATCATTAAAAGGTGCATTGTTACAGACACTTTACAGAGTGGTGCTCCCTTGAGGGGAGTAGAGCCCTGACCAAAGCTCTGTCTTTCTTGCCTAAGACGGATTGGCAAGGAGACACAATCTAGAAAAAGTTAGAGCCAAGATTAATAGCAAAAGTACAGTTAGTAACTTCACAGAGCATATCCACAAGATAATTTATGACAGCAAAGGAAGGAAGGGTATGTACCGTGGTAAGTGTTTGTATAAAAGAAGGGCAGTTCTGCAAAACAGGCTTATAAATACAAAAAAATGAAAAATGAGGAGATTTTTACATTTCCATAGCTGAGGAGATTTGAAGGCACAACTCATTCTTTATTTTTTACAGAAACAGCTCTCTCCATTAACTCTTCACAAGGGTTGGTTGCCCCTACAAGGAGATATTTTGGATTTTTTTTCTTAGTTGCTTTCCTAGGAATAGATTCACTTACACCTCAGTGGCATCAGCTTGATGTTTCATATGTATAAGCAACTGGGAGCCAAAATGGGACCTATGCCACTTTGCTTTTTCTCTTGGGCAGTTGAGAGACCAACTTACAGCAAGTCAGAGTACAAAATCATTCACAGACCAGGGCATTTAAAACTAGAAGGTTTATATATTGGCAAAATTGCTGACCGCTTCTTCACTCTTCAGTGTCTGCTTTACATTTGATGGCAGCAGGCTAACTTGGAACATCCTGGAAAACGTGAGGCACTAGGTGGCTTGATTGAGCCCTCTAGGTTTGCTTGAAACAAGCCTAGTGGCTTTATCTCAGTGTCTCAGGAGTACTTAAGTCTGCCTTCCCTGTGGACCAGAACAGCCTCAGGTGAGCTTCTCCTCATCATGCTCATTCAGCCATGCAGCTTTGAGTGGGGAAGAGCAGAGCAATTTCCCTTGCTAATACCTGTCATTACCCTGGTCTTCCAGAGAACAGACTTTAGTCTCTTCAGGGATCTGCTTGACAGAGCACTGTGGGATAAAGCCTTGGAGGGAAGAAGGGCCCAAGAGAGCTGGTTGATATTCAAGAACCACCTCCTCCAAGCTCAGGACAGATGCATCCCAACAAAGAAGAAGTCAGACAAAAATGCCAGGAGGTCTGCATGGATGAAGTACTTGCTCCTGAACTGAAACTCAAACACAAAACAGGAAGCAAGGACAGGTACCCTGAGAGGAATAGAAGGAATTGTCCAGACAGGTTATGAAAGCTAAAACCCTGATAGAATTGAATCTGGCTAGGGACATCAAAGGGCAACAAGAAGAGCCTCTATAGGTACATCAACAATAAAAGGATGAGTATGGAAAATGTTATGAAAAAATTCTTTACTCAGAGGGTGGTGAAGCACTGGAACAGGTTGCCCAGGGAAGCTGTGGATGCTCTATCCCTTGAAGGGATGGCCAGGTTAGATGGGGCCTTGAGCAACTCAATCTAGTGAATGGCATCCCTGCCCATGGCAGGAGGGTTTGAAACAGGGTGATCTTTGAGGTGCCTTTAAAAACTACCCATTCTGTGTTTCTATGATTCATTCCATGACCTGATGAGATGCATCCATGAGCTGTAAACGAACTGGTGGAGGAAGTTGCTAAGTCACTGTCCATCATTTTTGAGAAGTCATGGCAGTCTGGTGAAGTTCCCTCTGACTGCAAAAGGAGAAACATAACCTCCATTTTTAAAAAGGGAAAAAAGCTTCAAGTGTGTGTCACCATCACTGAACCACAGCGTGGAGGATGCAGGGCTGCTTCTAAGTTGCTAAGAATAAGGTATGTGATGGAATGGCAGTGGAGACTACTCTATGTAAACATTGGCTCAGTTTAATAGCAGGGAACTAACTAGCTGGAAGGCTGCACAGTGCCTCCAGATTAGCAATTAGCATGGCAGGCTTCACGACAAAACAGCCAGAGTTGAGAGGATGCCATTTCCAGAGTCCAGCTATAAATTTCTTTTGCCAAGGCCAGGAGTCAAAAGATCCCAAGAATGCCAGACATTAAAAAGCAGGTTCCTTGAAAGACAGGTTCACTAAGTTGTCAGGGAGCTGTTAGCAGGGAAAGGACAGGCAGACAGACAGACTCCCACAGGGGCCTGGAGAAGCAGAGCATGCCTCTATACTAGAAAGAGGTCAGAGGAGCAGCTAACCCTGGAACTGTGACAAATCCTACGTCTCAATCTCTTCTAGACACTGGCTTTTCCATCCCTCTAATCCTCTTTGTCACCTGTCCCCAGGCCCCTGTTATTTTTACTATATCCCTTTTTCGATCTGAAATGACCAGAATGGAACAAAGTCTTCAATTTATATAATGGCACAAAAATAATACTAAAAATTCTCCCCCACAGAGTCTGAGATAATGACTAGCATAAAATAACAAAGTTTTCAGTAAGATGCCTGGAACTTTTTTTTTCCTAAATGGTTACAGTTCATTCAGAACCCAGCAATGCATATGGGTAATTCAAATGGTATCTCTCAGTGTACATTACCTTGCAGTCGTTGTCTGCCATCTCAATGCCAGCTGTCCTTATTGATTATTACAGGAGGTACCAGTGCAGCAGTTGATGATTTTCAACAAGGCATAAAGAGAAGGCCATTCTGAGAGTAACAAGGCAGATGTCTAGAGAAACAGGGGTATTGGACTCTTAGAAAAGCACTAGGTGCAGCTTATGTAGGAAAATTTAAACATATTTAAATTTCACAGTGCTGATATTTTTGCTGTGTTTGTCACCCTTTCCTATTCCCACTCTGGGTGGGCTCACTGTGACTGAGGCACAACAGCGTGCATAAGGAGTGACAATGCCACTGCCAAGGCTTCTGGCTTTATCTAATTTGAACAAGTGGCATCTTCTGCAATTCCTTGGTTCCCTTGGTTGGGAGTGGCAGCTCTCAGCTGCAAAAGAGAGCCTTCATCCGGAGCCTGGGATGGCTGTGGGAAAGCAAGGGCAATACAACTGTGATAAGTCACATGCTGCTCTTGGACCTAGCAGGCTGATGGGACAGATCTCCTCCCTAAAGTCACCTTATGGAAGTGGCTGCTGGTTTTTCTCCCTTACAAGCTTTATCCTGTCTCCACTGGGAACAGGAAGACTCTAATTTTCCCTTTTCTGTGTCCTCTCACCTCCTGATGTTGCTAAGATGTTGACTTCTGCCAGTGATGCCCGCTGTTTGAGGCTGGTGTGCCTGATACTAGGTAACAATAGTAACAAGGGACCTTTTCTTCGCCCCTGTTCCTCTCCTTTGCTCCATCCTCAGACCCTTTCTCCACTTCTACATCCATTTTCAAGCCTGCACTTCTTCCTATGCTCTTCCTCCCAGTGATGTGAGAAAAAGGAAACATATGTAATATGCAGAAAAAGCCAAACTATTGACATTTCTGCTAATTTCAGCAGTGACTTTTTTTCAGGCTCACGCTGTGAGAGCCAACTTTTATTGCCCATTATAAAACAATATCTCCTAATAGGGGGGGTGCAGTGCTCTGTCCTGCCAATAAGAGGACATTTAGCCTGGAAATTTGTGAGTGTAATTTATCGGCAGGCATGCCCCGTGCACACACACACAGGTAATGATGGTGTTAGCCGTCTGACAAATTACAGGGCCTTGCACATTTGACCTCCTCCCCTGCCCTGTGTGCGGTATCGCATCTCCCAGGGGTTCATCCTGACATCCCACCTCAGAGCAGCTTCCAGCTGCTGCCATTTTGGATATCCTGCCTATTTATTTCTTTCCAAAGATCCTTCCTGCTTTCACCTCTGGGGTTATTCTGTTTTCACTGCTGCTGCATGCAGGGCTCAATTTTGTGCCAAGCCTTGCTTGAGGATCAAATACCTTATAATTTTACTGATTAGAACTGTGAACTTTATAACAGTGGTGGAAGGAGGAACATCAAAGACTTCTGCCAAGATATTTAGCTTTTGTCTTTAGCCCTGAATATTCTCCAAATAGCAGACTTCAAAGCTGAGACCTTTTCCTATGTACAGGAAAGTTATTCTGGACATTTTATGAATCAATTTGGATTAATTAAGTTTAATATTTTTTTCCTTCTGGTCTGTGTACAGTTCACCTTACAGTAACCAGATCTTGAGAAGTACAGAGATCTCAAAATGGTCCCAATAAAGTTTTAAAAGTGTTTGCAAGCAGTGCCAAAATAGTTTTGCTTTAAAATATTCAGTGTATAGTGTCTGATTCAGCGCATCTTTTCTCCTGGATTTTAGTACAAGTTAAGTACTTAACTGCTGAATAGTAATAGATTAAAGCACATGTTTAAACACTTTGCTGAATATAGTCCATACAAAATACATGATGTTGTACTGCAAGGTTTTTTCTCCACCCATTCAGGGATGAAAGGACACATTTACTAGTGGCCTTGGCACTTAGGACTAAAGAAGGCATTTCACATTCAGATGGGTAAACAATTTATGTCACACTATCCAACGTCCTCATGCTGTCCTTCTAGTCTGTTTGTTTATTTGAACATCTTTATCATAGCACTCAGCAAAAGGTTAATTAGACATGTTTGTATGGCAAGATGGTAGTAAATAATCTCAAATTACAGGGCTATGTTTTCAAAATTTCTAATATAAAGATGCTTGCATTGCTAGAGTATGTTAGTAGGAGTCAATCCTTGACATATATTCTAATTGGTATTTTGTGATTTTAATGACTAAATTTTGATTAAGTGTTAACATCAGTGTTAGTCCTGCTTCTCTGCCTCAGATTGTTTGGTTTTTGTTCTGACCATTTGCAGGCTTGTTTTCACTTGCTCCAGCTTCCTTCATTTCTGTTTGGTTCAAGAAGAATCACGTCTCATTCTCCCCCTGCCTGCAAAGCAAAGGCTTCCCCTTGCTCTTCTGAACCTGTACATGGTAATTATAATCAGTAATGAAAAGTCAGCAAATAACAATTTAAACAGTTGCTTTTCAGTAGAATGAATTCTGGATCCTCTTGAGCAGGCAAGGCTGGTGATGAGCCTGTCAGTCAGTAACTCTCATGCTTGGCAGGCTGATTTACCTGTCTGATGTTCCTGCTCGTTCTCCATCATAAAATAAAAACACTTCACTTGTCAAACATCTTCCTTTTCTGAGATGCGTCTTGCACGCACACTGCTCGTCCGTTTGAAACTCGGCTGTGCCTCTAGCAGTCAATCTGACAGCTCAGCCAGACTCTGTCCTAGAGAGATTTCCCTGTAGCCCACTGAAGCATCTCAAAAACCTGGGACCTACACAATGAAAATATTTTTTTTATGCATTATTTTTCTTAACAGAGAATTAACTCTTTGCAAAATAGAACAGGACTTTTGAGTTAAGACAGGGAAAAAACCAGTCTTCTAAACCTTGAAATATCCAGGCTAATTTTTAATGTCTCCCTCCTGTAACAGCTTGTGTTGAGTAAGCAAATCCAGAGCTGTGCTAATGGTGGATTAAGTTGCTCCTCAGTTACTCGAACTTTGGGATAACTTTTCAGACCATACTGCCTCACTGTTTCCTGACTGCAGCCATCAGCATTTCTCCTTGGCTCAGCTCTGAAGCTGACAGCCAAGCCTTGCTGTATGGCCAGGATGGTCAGCCCAGGCTCCTGCCCCAAAGAGAGGTGCCTCAGTAGTTCTTCTCATCCATTCTTTAGGGCAGCAAGAAGGGAAGTGAATACAGAGAGGCTCAACTTATACCTGTTCTTTCTAATTCAGGGGTAGCGGACTTCACGCAAAATCACAGAATATGCTGAGTTGGAAGGGACAGACAAAGATCATCGAGTCAAACTCCTCGCCCTGCACAGCACGATGCCCAAGAAGGATACCATGTGCCTGAAAGTATTGTCCAAGCATTTCTTGAACTCTGTCAGGCTTGGTGCTGTGACAACTGCCCTGGGGACCCTGTTCCAGTTCCCAACCACTCTCTGGGTGAAGAACCTTTTTCTAATAACCAACCTAAACCTCCCCCGACATAACTTAAGGCCCTTACCTTGGGTCCTGTAACTGTTCACCACAGAGAAGAGTTCAGTGTCTGCCCCTCCTCTTCCCCTCATAAGGAAGTTGTAACTGCAATGAGGGCTCCCCTCAGTCTCCTCTTCTCCAGACTGAACAGACCAAGTGACCTCAGCCACTTCTCATATGGCTTCCCCTCCAGACCCTTCACCATCTGCGTAGTTCTACTTTGGACACTCTCTAATAATGTCTTTCTTACATTGTGGCACCCAAAACTGCCCCCAGCACTTCAGGAGAGGCTGCCCCAGTGCAGAGGAGAGGGGGACAATCCCCTCCCTTGCCCAGCTGGCAATGCTGTGCCTGATGCCCCCAGGACAAGACTGGCCCTCCTGGCTGGCAGGGCACTGCTGACTCATATCCAACTTTCCCTTGACCAGGAATACCAAGACCCTTTCCACGGCACTGCTTTCCAGCATCTTGTTCCCTTCTCTGTCCGTACATCCAGGGTTGCCCCATCCCAGGTGCAGAGTCCGGCACTTTCCCTTGTTGAACTTCACGTGGTTTGTGATTGCCCAGCCCTCTAGTTTGTCTCTCTGCAGGGCCTCCTGGCCTTCAAGGGAGTCAACAGCTCCCCCCAGTTTTGTGTCATCTGTGAACTTGCTTAGTATTCCTTCCAGTCCTGCATCTAAGACATTTATGGAGGTGTTGAAGAGCACGGGAACAGAGAACCTTCATCCACTCCATTCAGTTTTCTTGGTAAGACAGGTACCTAGTGCTTTAAGGAGAGGTCCCAGTCTGGGGACAGTTTATTGAGAGAGTTTCTTTCCAGCCCTGAGTTGCCAATGATTGACTTCTGCTCTGAAGCTTCAGAGTTTTTACCAGTACCATTAGGATTTTGGGGAAGCATGGGCCATAGGGCCAGATCTGTGTGTCTAGAGGTTGCCCAGTTTGGTATATCTGAAGGTGCAAAACCAGGACCGTATCCAAGAGGCTTGGGGAATGTTAAGCATTAATTCAGCTGCTAACTTTTACATCTTGTCCCTACTGGAAGGATAAACAGTGACTAGACTGCAGTATGGTCAGAGTTTCTAGTGTGCACTGTCCTTTCCCCTAGCAGGTTGGAATTCTGTCATTCCTTAAGCTATGCAGATCTTCCAACTGCTCTCTCCCTGCAGCTGCCCCAGCTGCAGCTCTCTGTGAGAAGCTGGTTTTGCTCAGGAGTCTGGAAAATATTTTAAGGCCTGAGGTTCTTGCCATGCAAATGAAGGTGTGTTACACATCTTGTTCTGAAAAATCACCACCGTTCAATTAATCAGACAGTTATTCATATCACACTGTAATTGTAGCCTGTAAGCCACTCATCACCTCCAGGTGTGTTGAATGAACCAATCTCATATTTAAGAATTTGTCAACAGTATAAGTGGATGCAATGATTTTGGCAAAGACTTTCCAGCATGGGATTTTACAATACATAATTCTTCCTATGACCTGCTGTGAGAAGACAACCTTAATAACTTAAATATCCATGTTTGTCCTCCTATAGTTTATACCTGGGAAACAGAGACACAGGGTAAATTAAATTATTTTCCTATGTTCACCTGGGAGGACAGTTGGCAAACTGAACTGAAATCCGGAGTTCAATTCATCAGATCTCATCCTGGGCAATATTGTCCACAATGGAGACTCCCAGTGTACATAAACTGGGGTGCAAAAGGGAACACAAAACTGATTTCAGGAGATGATGCAATGCTTCTCAAGCTCAAGGCTGATGGAGTAACAGAATAAGCTAACTGTAGAGAAAAGTATTGAGAAGACTGAAAACAGCCATTGACAATATGAAGCCTCCTCTTTCCTTGGCCAAATGATGCTCCAATTAGCAGTTGGTTAATATTTAATATAACATATGTTTTAGCATTATAGTAATGTACCGGGACAAAGGGCATCACTATTTTGACAAGTGATTGGACTTCCAGCAGCAGAGAGGGAAGGCAAAGGGAGATTCTTATTTTTGAAGTAAATAAAAGGTTTGGCACACATTATAGCCCAAAATTTTAATTTCCTATTTTTTTACAATTATATTAAAGACAAACCAGATGACTGTTATGTTGGCTGAAGACCTTAGCTTATGATTACTCAGTTGAAAGCTTTTGCAGCTTAACAAATTACCACCCATCTGGTAAGCCATCCTATCTAGCCCCATGTGTGCTCTTAGCCATCCTGATATCGTGAATTAAAGCACATCAGCATCAGTGGGTTGGCCTGTCCCTCAGAGGTGCTAATGCCATGTGTTTGGAAGGGCAACAGCACCCTTTGGCCAGGTGGTAGGAGCACACAGCCATCTGCTGAGCTTCTGAAACATGTGGCAGAAAGGACTGGGAGTTATTGTCAAATCTCCACCTTCTGCAAGACAGATCCTGTGGGGTAAGGAAATGACAGGAGCTGCAGTCACAAAGCTTTCTGGGATCTGACCCAGCAATACCTCTGGCAGACACCTACAGTCTCTCCCACATGTCCAAGCCTGATAAATCACACCAAAGGCAAATAATAATGGCCAGCTGTTTGGTTCATTGGACGACGAGCGCTTTTCTTACCCATTTCAATTACTTAATTGTTTTGAGAAGGCCTTTAATTTGCAGATTGTCCCTTCAGTCAGCCTGTATGGACGGTGCTTGATGGAATCGATTCCCCACATTAATAAGAAGGGGCAGTGCCGTGGTGTTCTTGCAGCCTGCACTTTCAGACTAAATAGCAAACGCCAGAGACAGGCAGGACAGGGGGGACAGTGGCGTTGAAGACATTGATCTGAGCTACATGTCTCTCAGAGAATTGTGTGGGTTTCTGCCGTAGACACAATCAAATATGCCAAATGGCTGCTAAAATGTAAATGTTAGCAGTCAAGGTCACCTTCCAAGGGATACTGAACAGTGTGCCCCAGGCAGGCCCCATTAGTGGCAGTACAGACAGCATTCCTATCGCCATCTCCTCCCCCAGTTCTTTGCCCCGTGCTGAGAAATATTCCAGAGGCAAAAGTCTTTTCCATCTGATGCTAAAAAGCTGTTCCCTTTTCCCACCCAGCCGAGGCTCAAGTTTAATAAAAATCCTCATTAGTTGTCATCTAAATATGCAGGAGGTCCATGCCAAGTATTGCAGCTGAGTTGGGGAAAGCCAAAGCAGGTTCTAATTAAAGATGGGGCCAGAACAAAACCTTGGGTCACAAGCCTATACTTCATGGAAATTTGGATCCAAGCTCTGAACGCCATTGATCAGAATGATCTCTTCACTCAATGCCCTGGGTAGTACCTGGCAGCATAATTGTAAACCCCTCAGAGCAACCCTTTGATTCAGCCACCCTGCATAACATGGCGGAGTTTCTCTGGCTGCTTCATTTTAATTACGGGATGGGAAGCTTTAATTAATACAACATGACAGTGAAAATATAATCAGTTGACTGGCCCCTGTTGTTTGTTCGCATGTTAATTTTGCATGCTTTTTTTTTTAACACTCTTGTTTTTTAATTTTGTGCAGTTATGCCTGAAAGCCACTAGCAGCAGCAACCAAGTGTTCCACAAGGAGCCCGGGGGAACAGGGTGTTAATAAGTGCTGGGTTTGGCACCTGAGGAGGCATGGAGGTGCTTGAAGATTGTATAAAACAAACAAGGTAGCTGGGTTTTTCTGTTAACATGATCATTAGGGAAGGACTGAAAATCAATGATATCTTTTATTTCTGCCTTTACGTTTCAGGGTAGACAATGTACTGAGATATGTGGGATCAACATGACACAGGTTTGTCATATAATTTTCCAATGGTTAGCTCTAGTAAAAGTGATTCTTTTTTTTAAAGAAAATCTCAGTTCTGCAGCAAAGATAAACTGTTAAATGCCTGTGAGGCCTAGAGTACAAAAGAGAAATCCTGAATCTGAAATTGTGTGGCCAAGTATGCTCACCCTCCCTTGTAACTTGAAAGTCGGTAAACTTCTTTTCCTAGTTTCTTACTGTGCTTTTGTAATGAGGTGTTCTACTGGCACCATAGCTTCCTTTCTGTCCAGAAGAGCTCTTGGGTTGCAAAATCCTGTGACTTTGAGCAGTGGAGATGGTGGTGGCAAAAACTGAAGCTGGAGCTTGAACACATTATCACATTTCCACAAAGTCCTCAAGACACAGGTTCATGTTAGCACTTTGCTATTGACAAAATACCAACTTGCCAAAACATTTTTTTGTATTGAGCCTATGAATTTTGGACATACTGAAAGTAATTTCATTGAACTTCATGAAAATTTCAGCAGAAATAATACTTCTCCGCTGAGTCTGCTTGCCAGCAGCACATAAAAAGCTGTAAGAAGTCCATGCAAGGCTTAAAAGTTGCTTTTCTGAATGGCATCTGTTATACAGTGAAAAAGTAATAAAAAATACTTTAATATTCCAATGGTCTTAAAAATTCAGCTTCTTTTATTTTTCACTAAGCAATATTTCTCCATGAACCACCTGGCAACTCTCGGTGACAGAATTAGGAGCAGGTTACAGTGGATGTGACCGCAGCCAGAGCTGCAGCTCCTGGCCTCCCATGTCTATAGGTTCAGACAGCGTTTGTCTGAATCTCTGTTACAAGCTCTAGTCAACCACATGCACACAGAGCTATTAGCTACATGCAGCACAAAGTACTGGGGCTATTGCTGATGGTAATTGTGTGATGTTGATAGCAGACCAGAACTCCAACTACCTTTAGAAAGCAGCTGAGAGCTAAAAATCAGAGCTGATGAACAAACATTAATATTTCCTTCAGTTGTGTGAGACTCCTGTGAAGATTTACATAATTAATCTTCAGCAACAAAACATTTATAATGCAGTTTAATAATCTGAGTGATAGACAGGTCATGTTAATTACTATCTTGCTTCCTGGTTTTAAAAGCCATTGTTTCCAGGCTCTTAGTTTAGAAGTGAATAGCTTGTATCAGCTTGAAGACAGCAAGTGTGCAGATGATTAATGCCTGAGTGCTTGGCACTAACTGGGGATCTGTGAGAAGGGTCCAGGCCCTTTCACTGCCACAGGCTCTACACATGACTGAGGGGAGCAAGTGCCTTTGGACACAGTTCTGCATTGCTGATATCCCAGCAACCAATCTCTGTTACCCCAGTTGCAGGTTCTGTCGCATCCCTCCTACAAATATAAACTAATTTTGGGGCTCTGTTCTAAAATATGTGTGTAAAATTGTGTGTGGGGCTTGCAGTTTTTCATAAGGCTTTTTTTTTTGTTGTTTGATTGTTGGTCAGTTCGGTTTCTTTTAAAGATACTTACTTGAAAAATTTTTTGTTGTTAAATCCTATTGTGCCACAATCTGCTGAAGAGATGGTGACTTCTTGTGAAAGGAAGGAAGTGGGAAATGTACAGCTGGAGAGGGATTCTTGGTCATCATGAAGAACTTGTTGTCAGCCTAACTATATGAAGGCTTTTGTAGGTCTCCTATGCAAGGCAAGTGTAGAGGAAGGATTTCAAGGACAAAAATAAGACATTTTTTACACCTGTTTGGGGATATGCTGTTTGAAACTTGAAGTGTTATCATGGGGGAGAACATGGTATGAAAAAAAAGGGACTTGTCTAAGGTTCAAAGGGGGCAGCAGAGATGAGAGCCGTGGGCAAATGGGAGACCTTTTTCATAGAAATCACCTTTTAAGTGTTAAAAAGAAAATGACAGCACAGGGACAAGCAATATCTTTACACAACAGAGAAAAGGCAGCCAGTGGAGAGATTCACAATGAGAAGTGACATAAGCAAACAGACAGGCTACAAAAATGATTTTTGCACTGGCGCTCAGAGGAATACTGGCAAGGCAAGATTGTGTTAGTGCTAAAGTAAAGGATGCTGCAAGAACTGAGACCCAAGTTAATGAGCTCCTGGTTGAGGGTTTTATTGTGTAACTGGATAAGCAAGTCTAGACTTTATTTTTACTTTAAAAAAAAAGGTGAAATTTAAGCTAGGAGATGGATGTGAGAAGCTGAAGAGAAGCTCACACGGACTATGAGTTTGATGCAAGGTAACAGTGTTATCCAATGGCTTAAAAAAGGACCAGCAGGAAAGACTGGGCTTTGGCAGGAAGAGCTCTGTTGCAGTCTGGCGTAACTCGCTGACATCTCCTCATGAATTGCTAACCAAATAGATATTTAGTTTGGACAGGAAGAGAGACCTTTTTTGTGCAGAGAGCAGATTCATTGGTTGAGGAAAGAATCAGTCAGGGAGTGGTGTTTTCAGAACAGAATATCCAAAATTAGAGGATTTCAGGAAAGAGGATGGCAGGTCTATAGAAAAAAAAGAAGGAGAAGATTTGTTCATGATGCAGGTGGCTGGAAAGTTGGGATGGCTGGGGCTGCCCTGAGGCAGGGATGTGCCAGAGATGCTTGATGCCAGCTGGGCTGGGAGTAAAGCTAAAGAGACAGAGTGGAGCTACTGCTTTTGAGAAAGGGCCCCAAAACATCAAGGTGAAGTGGGCTGTATGGCATGATAGAAGGTATAGGTCACACTGGTGAAATACCACTTTAAATTACTGTATCTTATAAGCTGATAGAAAGAAGAATATACTTGCTCTCAAACTCTCATAACCTGGCATCATTCATTTCCTAGGTGTGTGTAAGCCAAGCTTCCCATCATGGTGGCTCAAACTTGAAACAACCACTATCTCTAAGTCTAGGAGATAAAACCTATTTATAGCAGTGGAGTCTCCCACCAGGCTGTACAACTAGGGCTTTCAAGGGAAATAAAAGGTGGTTGGCCTTCTGTGAGTCAAAGTCTGTTTGATCTTCTTACCTGAGTAACTCTGCAGAGCGCATGCTGTAGGAATGATTGTGTGTCTTTTTATCCTGTTCTACCTTGACATCTCTGCATCAGCACAAAGAAGAGCAGATTTTCACCCTATGAGAACTGGTATCCTGGCATCAGGCTGAATTAAAATGCTCTTGGGAATAGGTTTTGCTGCAGTCATTTGAGACTAGTGATTGAAAAGGAGGGGGAAAAAAACCAAATAGGGATTTCGATAAATAGAATTTCAGATCTTGCATAATACCATTCAATGGCAACAGCAGGTGTTTGACAGTACTGTGAACTTCCTCAGAATGGGATCCTGCCAACATGGCTGTGATTCAGTGCAATGATTCAATGACTGCAGGACGGTATCCTGCCAACCAGCCTTCCAGCAGAAAACTGTTCACCCCACTGCAAACACTGCCGGTCCATTAGCATTTCAGATTTAGTCTACCCGTGTGTCAGTAGAAAAAGTGCATCCCCTCCAGGTAATGGAAGGACGAAGGGGGAGACAAAAATTCCCTTTTCTCCTAGGGAATAAAAGGCAAAATTGTTAGCTGCAGTGTTATCTCTTAGGAGGAGCATGGGATATGTTTTTTTTAAAGCTCAGCGTTTGAAAAAAAAAGTCTTCCTTTTATTTTTCAGCCTTGCTTTTCCTTCCACCTCCAACCAGGAGCCTTGTCAAGACATTCTCATCAGCTTTCACTTCTGCCTTCTAAACTGTGCAGAAATACTACCAACATCCTGAGATAAGCAAAGAAACCCAAGGAGCTGTCATTAGCAGTTCCTGTTACAGATATTTTATCAGCTGCTACCCTGCAGCACCAATGCCTTCCCAATGCCCACACACCAAGCCTCCCATGCTCCTGCAGCACAGTCATACCCCTGTCAGGACCATTCCCAAGTGCATGGCTCCTGGAGACACTTGGCTTGGGTACAGAGGGGAACAAGACTCACTCAGCTGTTACCCTCCAGCCAGGCAGCCCACTAGCCTGTGGCTGAGATACACGGCACGAAACCTCCTTCAAGTAAACCCATGGTGAGGGGTGCAGCATGGAGGGAGCATGCACAATTTGTCTCAGCTCTCCTCTCACTCCATTTTTCTATTGTGTAGCAGAAGGAAAAGAGAGAGTGGAGCTGAGAAGCAATTCACAATGCTGCTACTGTGATCTTTGTTGCAGCACAATGTTCTCATTCTTGCCCGGCTCTTTTAAACCTGCTGTAATATGAATAATGATATACTCAGCTTGCAGAGACTTTGTTAAATACTTTGCCTTTATCACAGATGCTGTGTAAACTTCGGGGATCAAAATGGACTCTTTGAGAAGTGATTAGAGCAGAAGGGAAGGGTTTAGTGGTTTAAGCGCCACATTTGCAATAATTAGGCTCCCTGGAGTGATAGGTTCAAATCCTAGCAGGGTTGACTCAGCCCTTCATCCCTCTAAGGTAGGTTAAATGAGTTTTCTGTAGTAGAGTGTTTTGGACAAGACCTTAAAAATGCACAGGCACATGAGTTTTCTCCTTTTACTGCAAGGATGAATTTTACAGCTTTATAAACCAGAGATTCAGGCTATTTTACATAAACCTAGCTGTCTGCCTAAGCACTATTTGCCAAAACCTGTCCTCACCATTGCAATGACCATGTAGGTCTCCTACTCACCAGCCTCCTCCCCGGAGGGGCTCTTTTGTGGTGAAACATGTAGTGTAGTAAGGGACACAGTTTGGGACAAAGCAACGCAGTTTGAATGTATCCTATAACTAAACACAACCATTAGCCTCTAGTTTTTAGTTAACTCTTCAAAAATTAGTATTTTTTACTACATAGTGCTATTCTCTAACTTGAAGGTGACTAACCTAGTAATGAGTCAAAGCAGAGCATGGGCTATTGTAGTACCATAGGCTTAGGGAGAGTTAATTCTGTCTTATTTTTAAAAAAAATAGGAAAAAATTTCTTTTCCTAAGGTAATTACTGTTATGGGGGGAATGATGGGAGGCATGACTTTTCTTCTCCTTTATTTGGTCTGCTTAGGAAGCCAAGCTCATTGTCATTGGGGAGCAGTTCAAGAGAAATGCTCAGAGCAAGTCTTTGGGAGTCCTCGTTGGAGAAGCAAAAAGAAGATGAATCATGGAATCATTTAGGCTGGAAAAGACCTTTGAGATCATTGAGCCCAACCATTAACCCAGCACTGCTAAGTCTACCAGTAAACCATAGCCCTAAATTCTGATTGGGTTTTGGCCCCTTTTTCTGTCCCTGCACAACCTCATGTGACATCCTTGTAGTCTTCCTAAGCTGTTGCCCCTTCTTCCAAAGGCAGTTTCCTTCTTTAATTTCAGCCAAAGCTCTCTGTTCAGCCAGGCTGGTTTTCCCCACCAGCTTGTCTTTTGGCACATGGGGGTGGTCTGCTCCTGCAACTCTAAGATTTCCTTCTAGAAAAATGTTCTACTCTGCTGGACTCCTTTGCCCTTAGTATTGCCTTCCAAAGGACTCTCTCAACCAGACTCCTAAACAGGCCAATATCTGTCCCTCGGAAGCCCAAGGCAGCAATTCTGCTGATCCTCCTCCTTACTTCTCCAACCATCTCTGTTATTTTATGATTGCCCTCCCTAGTTGCCTCACTCACCAGTTGTGTCAGGAAGCTTCTATACTGCTTCCTTTGTGCTGTTTTATATTTCCAGCAGACATCTGGTGAGTTGACGTCCCCTGTGAGATCAAGGGACAGTGATTCCGAGACTTTTCCTTGCTTCTTACGGAATATTTCATCTAATTTGTGAGGATCGTGCCAGCGCTGGAGCCACTTACCTTGTGACTGAAGAAAAGGCTGTTTCAGTCCCACGTCCTAGGGCTTCCCTTGGTGCAGACAGAATCACGTAGCCAAAGAATATGACTGTGCAGAGAGATTGTGAAAGGAACACAGAGGAAGGTTTCTTTTAGCAAGGGGCATGGGTAGGGGAGAAGACAGGTGGAGAAAGGTGCAGAAAAGGAAAGAGGTTTACAGGATTGTGCACTGAGCTGTAGATATCTGAGGGAAGAACAGTCTGAGGAAAGAAAATTATGTGAGACAACACAGAAAACAACCATGCAAAGGTGGAAAAAAGGTGAGGGAGAGGAACTGACAGGTACCAAAGACACAGAAATTACTAGAAAAAAAAGCATTGCCGTTTTCCCTCTTTGATTTTGCTTTCTTAGTGGAGAAGGAGTGCAGTAGAAATGCAGGCTTTGCTTGGTGATGAGCTCTCCCTGAGCTCCTGTCCTCTTGCATTTCTCCATGGCCTGGAGATGCAGAGACCCTAGACCAGACTGGCGCTTTATTTGCCCATTCCAAGTGTTCTGCACATAACTCTTTTCCAACAAAGATAACTGACTCTCATGCAGTCAATACGGGGGAAAATGAGGAGAGGGCTGCAAGTATGACTGAATAGCAGTTGAGTACAGCTAGCTAATTGCAGCTTCATGTAGTCGCTTTCACAGCCGCTATCATAACTGTATATATTTCCAGCTCAATTCGTCTATCTTTTCCGGCCTCCTGTCTTTGCAGCTGCCTCCTCTTCTCTCCTTCCTGATGGCTGCAAATCTCTGCTTATCACCCGTTTTCATGCTCTGTTTTGTCTGTCTCTTTGTGTTCATCCCTGTACCAGCTTCTTGGCTGCATGTGGCAGTTTCTTATTTCCTGGATGTTGTAAGAGACTTTAGTATGAGCTACTTGCTTCAGTTAACATGTATGACCTTTTGCCTTATTTTGTTTTTCTGGATGATTTCATTTTACACATGTTTACACTAAGGACTAGTTTTGCAAACTAAAGTGGTCAATATGGATGTGCAATTGCTATGTGACTCAGTATTAAAACAATTATTTATTTATCAAATTTCTTTTTGTATGAATGTATCCATCCACTGCATTAATTTTTCATGCAAGCTCATTTTGAAAAAAACATTCCCTCCTCTCAGAAAGGATTTGAACTCTTTAGGGAATTTCCCCAAATTCTCGGGTTTTTTCTTTAATTGAACCCCACCGTGTAAGAAGAGCTCTGTCTACAATATTGATTGCAGAAAAACATGCAGACCTGTCAATCTCTCTTTTCCCAAGGCAAAACTCTCCTATTGTCTTTTTCTGCCAGGGCATAATCTTCACAAAGACAGACTTCAAACAGTTAAGCTTCTTCCCATTGTATTGGGACTATATGTAGTGCTCCATTTTACATTAACATTTAACAGGTTTCAGGCTTCAGTGATAAACTAGAAATGTTTTTCCTTCATGACAACTGTTTGACAGTTTTTTAAAATGGATATAAAATGGAAAATTACCCTACAGAGGAAACATCCCTGTCTCTTCATAACTCAGGCTGAGACATGGCATGAATGGAATAACACACTTATTACATTCTGGGCACTGAACATAAAATGCATTGCCTCCCTCTATTCCACTTGATTTGATAATCTAGTACAATTTAGGTCCCTAATAAATTAAATTGTTCGGAAACTTGGTTCACTGCCTAAACTCTGTGCAAGGCTGTGCTGTTTAATGATGCCTTACTTTCTTTCAGTGTTTTATCTTTGGGATAAATAATTCAGCCTAATAAACCCTGTGATCTGAGAGGTTAATTGACACCCACAGTAATTCCCAGCCTGTGCACAGCACCCATATTTGTCTGTCTTTCCCAGAGTCCTGTCGCATCACCTCATCTGTGCAGCTCACCAGTCAGGTTCCCTGCATTGCCATGAGCCTTAATCATTGCAAACACCACTTCTGCTCCTGAACAGGCAAGCGCCTGAGGTCTGCATGCTTGTTGCCTTTCCCCCAAGTGGTTATCTCTCTAGCTGATTTCCAGGAAAATCCCAGGGCAACTGGGACTAGACTGACACACACACAAAAAAAGAAATTGGTGAAAAAAGCAGAATGAAAAACTATTATGAAGATCCACAAATATATTATCTGGGGGATTTATTCACAGGTGATGTGTCCAGCTGTACAGCGGGATGAATGCATTCTTATTAATTATTAAATTGCTCAGATGGTCCTTGTCCCCAAACCTGACGTTTATTGAAAAAAAGTAATTGAAAAGGATTTGGCCAGTTCCACTCCCTGTGTTTGAGTGTTATATAACAGACTACTCCAGCCCTCTGCTCCCTCTCCCTCTCTGTGCTTTCAGGCTAACACACAGTTTATTGGGTATCAATAAAACATAAGAATTACTCCTGGTATAACAATAGCACCTCTTTGCAACCTTCAGCCTGCTTAGCTCCCAGGAATAGCGTGCTAATGAGGGTGTGCAGTGTTTTGGACAGATGCTAGAGTGTTATGCTGGGCTGATAACTGCATCTCTTGGATCAAACACTGTGCTGAGATGACTCATGCCTTTTACTAATTTATAGGAGCAGCCTTCCTTGAAATCCCAATGTAAATACTATCGCCTCTGTTCTCTGTGAGTGACTATGGCCTTGAAGTCAACAAAAGTAATGGGCACTCTGTGTGGTGTAGCGAGTCACCAACATATTCCTTTTATCCCCTGGATGAATTTTGGGTTGTTTGGCTTTGGTTTAATTTCTTTTTTTTTTCCTCGGGGGCTGCATGAACACAAGGACCACATAGCCTGAAGAGGAGCAAAGGACAGTGCTCAAAGCAACACAAGAAGGCGAAACCTTAGTTTTGTAAAGAGAGAGGCTGGAGCTGTATCACAAGCCAGATGGTTTGGATTCATGTCATTCTCTAACTTAAAATCAAGGTTCATTTACTATATGTGTTTCCCTTACAAGACAGTCCCCAAACAGGATGGTGTCCTGTCCACACCTGTCACGAGTAAGCAAATGAGGGTTTTAAAAGTCAGGCAGACCTCAGTACACTGACTTTTCTATTTTGACTAAAGAAGTGTTTGCAAGTGTTTCTGTCTTCCTGGCTTGTATTGGTTTTTATGTCCCTGTGATTACCCTGTGTAAGCAAGGGTGTTCATGCACTGACATGCCAAGATAAAAATATCAGAGACCCTATTGTAACTTCTAAAGACATTGGGCAAACCTGAGAGCGAAGATGTGGTTCATATGCTCCCTCACTGACATACAGTGCTTTAACTGAGCACAAAGACAGATTTCCTAATTGCGTGAGCAAAGCCATTTTCTCATTGTTTCCAGCATCTTTACTTGTAGATCAGTGAGTGTTGCTGTCCCCAGTGTGACATCCCCACTCAAGCTCAGAGTCCTGCAGGACAGGATGGGACAACTCACCAGTCATGGCCTTCTCCACTGATTCTAAAAGGAAGGCAAATGACAAGCTCAGACCATATGCCAGATCTTTAGGAGATGAGAAGATCTCCCAAACTGGAACTGATGGGCAGTGAGCTGTCAGCATCATGAAGCTGAGATGTAAAATCTGAAAGTCCCATATCCCATTGCTATCATTAATATCACAAACCGTGACAAATCTGTATGTGCTGCCAGTAGTTTTATAAGGTAAATAGGAATCTCTTTTCCCCCATGTCTTGTAAGACAGCCATTTCAGGCAGATCCCCTCCCCTCAGATACTCCAGGCAACCCTCTGACCACAAGCTTGCCACCAGAGAGGCTCTACTCTTCCACAGCCTGTGATAAGGCTACTTCAGGCTTCAGATTGATTTTAATTCTCTCTCTGTCTCCTTTTTCTTTTTTTTTTTCCCAGCATGTCCTGAGCTACAGTGGGGCTAGCACCAGCTCCAGAAGTCAAAATGTTAAAGGACTGAAGTAGGTTGGGAAGGACTGACTCATAGCAAAGGGAAGAAGAATGAAACTGGGACACAAAGCATCTTCAGATCACCTGCTACTCAACAGCATGTCTGCTGGATTTGCTTACCTTCTGAAAACTAGCCATAGGCCGGAGGACATTCCCCTAGGAACTGCCTGGTCCTGACAGGCTAACTCTCCCAGCATGTGCATGGCAGTTGAAGGCAGAAGCTCTTAAGATCCGGATTCAGTCTCTAGGCTGAACAGCTGCCCTCTCAAGTGCGAGTGCAGCCTTGCTCGGCGGTAAATCACAGCTACTCACCTGAAGCTGGCTGCAGTTTGTTGATAGATAAAGTACTCGTAGTCTATAATATAGAATGTGTGATTTGCACAAGAAATAGAAACAGTTTTTCCCTGTATAAAAAGCCCACCCTATTTAGCGGTATTGTCATAACCAAAACCACAGTTAGATTATTACTGCTATGTAAAAATAGGTTTTGAGGAAGTAATATTATGAATCTGTCTTTAGGAAGTGTTGCTGAGGCTTCTGCTTTGGGAAACTCTTTCTGACGCACACAATTACAAACCGCCCTCTTATATTTACCACCTGTACTGCTCCTTCTCTACAAAAACCCCCAACAAACAAACCTCAGCAAAGAAGCCCCTGCTCAAACAGAATTTTGAAACAATGCCTCATGATTTCAGTAAGCCTGTTGATCTCATGTGGATTGTACCCTGCTGTTTGAGGGGGACCACATGCTGTGAAAATGCCCCAAGGCAGACAGAGGTAAAAGCTGAGGTGCATAGTTTTGTGTTACATATCTATCTAGCTGACATGTTTGTATGTCAAAGCTGCCATGACTTCTGAAAATCAGTTTATTATTCCCTTTGAAAGTACATTTGCCTGTCATCAGGACCTATGTGCTGATCAAAATTTCAAAGTCACCAGAGGTCTCACAATTCCCACTAATGACGAATGCGACAAATGTACATTGAAAAACCTGAACTACTGTCCCTTGTGGTTTTTTGGACATGCTGTTCATACATAATTCTCCCTAAAGGTAGTATGGATTTGTGAATGCTCAGCTTCCACAAAAGCAATGGGTGAAGAAGGTGGTAAAATGAGAGTCTGTACTGGAAGGGGGGAGGAAGGAAGGAAATGCAGAAGAGGAGCAGGACTGCTATGCTGGGGAATATGCCACGATGCATGTAATTGCTTGGGGCTTGATTTTAAAAGAAATCTGTTCCCAAAGAAAGCAATGAGATTTTAATGTTTTGACTGACCAAAGCCTTGATGCTGTTCCACAGCATGAGAGCAGCATCCTTCGTTAGAAAGACATCAGCAGTCCCAAGTGGCTATTTCTGCTTTTGTAGTGAGAGAGAAAATGGTAAGTGAGAGAAAGAAAATGAAGTGCCTCTGACAAGAAAACAATCTGCCAGAAGCAACTCCTTCAAATACAGAAAGGCGAAAGGACAGAACTCCATTCATTCTCCATCTGTTTTGTGTTTGTTTGATGGAGCTTTTTACCATCTAATATTTTGCCTTGTATTTATTTCTTTTTCCTCTTGAAATATTGTGCTTTACAGTAAGAAATCATAAAATTGTAGAGGTTAGAGATGCAAGAAGCCGATTAGATCATCTGCTCCACTGCTCTTGGCCAGCAGAGAATTGCTCCCTATGGTACATTTTCTAATGTTTTGTCCAGCCTTGTTGTGAAAACCCTGAGTGACCAGGCTTCCACCAGATCCCCCAGCAGCTTTTCTACAGCTGAGTACATCTTGAAAGATTTTCCTGCTACTCAGCCTATGGTTTCATGTTGCTAGTTTCACCCCATTTGACACTTCTGTTTCTATGTAGTAGTCTAAAGTGTTACCTCCCCTTTGGCATTCCTGTCTTCTGAATCTGTATCTGCTTAGCATGGAGCCACAGAAAAACAGGGCTAAAAGGACCTTTGTTGTTCATACACACAGAGCTTTTAAATCTGCTTTGTAAGGCTGTCTGTCTAGATTCCTGGTATTTTTTATTGTTTTCCACCCTCCTTTTCCAATTTGTCCATGCACAGCAACTCCCCCGAGTGTATTATTCCAGATACATTTGCATTAAAATGATGTAGAAAATAGATCTCTATTGCCTTTGATTCAGATATCAAGAGAACTTCACCCTAAAATTGCATCAGCATTTTTGCAGCCAAACTGTAATGTGCCCTTATGTTCAATTGGCCACCCACTCTCATTGCAAAGTGTTTCAGTATTCCTGCTAGCAGTTTGCCATTGACTACAAGTGTTTTGGAGGATTCTGCCTCAGGTATATTTTCATGCTTACAAGTGGAAACTCATCTTGTTATTTTTTCTTGTAATGTCCCCAGACTCAGTAGGTCACTCTGTATTATTTCCGTATTCTGACTCACCTTTCAGTTCCTCCCAGGCCAGGGTCATCTGTGAGCGCCCTTTGTGTACAGCTCATATTTCCTATATTATTAATAAGGACACTAAATAACAATGTTTCTGACACAAACAATGTTGTTGTGGTTTTTTTTTACTAGATGACTCTGATGTATTGCCAAGTGCTTTCTCCATTCCCTATGCAACTTTTGCTTTCCGGTTCAGATTCTTCTTATTCCTGGAACCATGATGCTGCTCTTTGTACCTATTTTCTATTTTTCCCATTGTGCTTTTTTTTCAGAGAATTTTTTTGTTGTTGTCTTCCATGTTTTCTGGGCATATTATTTAAAGCTGTATTTTAGTAAAATAGAATTAGAAGCAATGTTCTGGATCACTGAATCCAGATCTCAATTATTGCAGACAGCTATGCCATGAAATTCCTTTAAAATATTAATTGAGTTCCAGTTTGATGAAACTGTAAAACCAATCAAGTTTTCTGCTCCTGCTTTTTCTACTACATGGCCATTCTCCAGCTATCCTACTTGAACAGTTAAAATCCTTCTTCAGAATTCCAGACTGAATTTGCTTATGACAAGTTTTTATCTCTGGGCCAGGTGACAAAGTAGCCCTGGAGCTTCATTAGCTCTTGTTCCTCTCTATTGCTTTCCCTTTCCCACCTTCAGCATATTTATGGATGGCAATCAGATTCTGTGTCAGCATTTGCTCACTGGGTTTATACATGCCAAACTCTGCCATAAACTGGCTGATAAAGGGCAGTGTAAAAACAGCTGGATTAGGTTTTAGCAAGCTGTCCTGGGCATGGAGTTTTCCATGGGCTGATTTATACCACTTCCTTGTAGGATAATCTTTTCAGAAAAACATCATGTTGTCGTAACTGTAAGTACTGAATTTATGGTTCATTACAGATAAATATAACTTCTTTTAGACTTCACTTGTGTAGCTGTTTCCATTTCCTGGATATTCCTAACAGTTCTTCATTTGCCTGGTCTAGTTTTAAGCTGCCTTCTGAAACATGAATAATTGCAGTTGCATGCACAAGTCCAGATTAAGTCTCCAAAAGAGTTTGTGCTGTATTCATGTATCAAGTGGAAATAGCTCAGTTGGCCTACCTTGCCTATGGAAATATAGCTATGGTCAACTGGCTGTGTCCACCCAGCTCTTTCTTCTCTGTCATTTCCAGTTAGCAAACTTCAACTCACAGCTGGGGTTTTTTTTAAGTAGATGAACTACTATGCTGTGCTATTGCACCTCCTTCTGTTTCTGTTCATCTATCCCGTGAGTTAACACAGCCCTTCTACTCCTTTGGAAGGCTGACATGATCCTTATTCCTAGGGTGATGCCCCCCAACTTCTAATATTCCCTCCTGTGCCTCCTGACTTACTGTATTTCCTGTTTTCCCCAGCGTTTGTATTATTCTGGAGTTCAGTGCCTTTGTACAGCTCCAGTTCACAACCATCCCAAACTCAGAAACCTTCTTTCACAAAGGATCCCAGACTTCCTTTGTGGCTGTAAGTCCACTGGTCATAAGCAGCACTGTCTTGGGTCTACCTAGTAAAGGGAAACTTTTTGGGTTTCTGCATACATTTTTTTTGAACTCTAAAATGTTTTTTTTACTTCCTAAAGCTTCTGTTCACCCTATCTACACAGTGATCCTGTTGAAGGCTGGTAGTGCAATGTGACAGTGTCACTTCCCCATTGTACCATAGGATCAGTTGTGTTATGACCCTATTACAGAATAGTAATCAATCTCCTATTGAATATGTGTGGTCTTTAAATAAATCATTTGATTATTTGATACAATTAGATATTTTTGTGTCCTTTCCCAATTGTTTGTTGTTTTGAGTGCAATTTTACAAAGTGTATTTGTAAAATAAAAAACTCTTCTGTAAGCAGTATAAAATTTTGTTTAAAACAAAGTGCTGTTTTCCCTTAAAAGTATGTCAGAGAACCAGCTACATTACTTGTTTGATAAACTTTTTTTTTACAGCAAGGAAAAATAATATTATTGATAAATAGTTAACAATTTGTACTCATTTTAGCAGATGTCTATGAGGACTGGACAGGAAAACAACCTAGCAGTACCATTTTCCATTATAGAACTATGTGAATTTTGCCAAATTCTAGTCTGAACAGCAAAAGTAGCTCTGATATCAGACTATCCTGTTTTGACATTTTTGGAATTAAACATCAAGGTTTCTAGTTTTGAAGGCATTGTGTTTCTTTGAATTGTTTAATTGTGTATTCTATTTTATATTGTAACAACTTTTCTGAGAAATAAAATAAAAATGAAGTATCATTGCTGAAATGTATTTTGAGCAACTTAAATCTTCAAAAAGTTTTTGTGGAGAATTTTGAAGAGTAAGGGTTTCATGGTGAAAATTTACATGAAGACCTTGAAAATTTACATTAATCAGAATTTCTTTTCTCTGCACAGCTTCAATCTCAACATAAAAATGCTCAAAAATTCAGCACAGCCTACTGTAGCTCGTAGTCCTGGGTTGGTTTCTTACCGAACACTTGAAGATCTGGACAATAATATTGAAGATTTTTCTGCCTGTCTGTCTAGACAGATGCAGTTTTCTGCCCTAGGATTTGGATAGATTATGCAGCCACACACTCCGTCCTGCAGGTGGTTCTCTACAGAGATGAGATGTTTCTTTTCCTAAGATGAGCTGTCAACATATTTATCTGTAATAGCATCAGTAACAAGCTCAGAAAGAAGAATAAGTAAAACGTGTCTGATGTCAGGAATACGTGTTGTACAGCCTAATTCCAGGCTGTGATTCCAACTGCCTCTTTTGCAAGAAAGTTGCCTTTGTCTTAATTTTCACTTATACCTCATCAATTCATGTATCAGGTTCTAGAAATTACAGTTTTTAATATCCAGCCCCCAAGTGTTTCTGTGGAGAAAACTGTTTGCTGAAGGCCTTAATGATAGAAAGAGATCTAAAGCACAGCTGATGTAAGATGTTTTTGAGCCGCATAACAAAACCAGTAAGGTTAAAAAACAGAAAGAAAATATAATGGGACTTAAGAACCAATTCTTTTGAGTTTTCACCTGTTCTTTGCCTGAAAAACAAGAAAGAAATATTAAGTACATATAAATACACAGCTCTCCTTTAAAGAAAAGCTGTGAGGAAAAGCTTTTCAAATGTCTTTATTCCCTGTTCTCTTCTCTTTTACTTTTTTCACCTCTCTTGTATGTGCTCTCTTTTGTTACAAAAAAAGAGCTTCTGGTCCCTTCATCTTTTGTTCTATTTCACCTTGACATCAAGTTGCAATGAACTAATTTGATCATTCTCATTTAACAGTGACATCTGTAAACATCAAAACCCTAGTGTTATTGTTGCTAGGTGTTTTTTTTTACATTAGAACAGATTCTTCTCTCTGTACATTGAGGGTCCACCCTGACCATCCAGAGGATACCCACCAGGACAGCCATTAGCTGGGGGCATCATGTTGTCTCACCATCCTCTTCCTGGGAGGTCAGTCCTCACCACTGTGGTCAACAGCAAACTGAGACAAATCCTATCATCTTTCTCTGCCTCTGTTTCCCCTTCAACCCTTTCCCTTCTCTATGCTGCAGCCCCATTCCAGCAGGGAGCATCTTGTATGGTTTGTTTGTGTTTTGCCTGCCCTGGTGGGGTCTGAGCTCAGCTGGGCCTATGGATCTCTAATGATCTGACTAGATGTTCCCAGCTCCTCAGATTCTTTTTCTCTTCTTGAAAACTGAAGGGGAAAAAAAAATCAGTGAAAGGAATTGGCTGAAATCTGTGCTTTGACTTTCCTCTCCTCCTCCCTGCTGGATAGATATCTCTCTTGGACAGAAGCAGGCTCTGAGTAATGGGGACCATAGTTCAGATGATTTGTAAATGTCTTGCAGTGACAAGTTTGACTTATATCTCAAGTTCTTCTTGTTCTTTCCCTCACACAGCTGCTCTGTGCCTGCAGACTAGCAGGGCCTCTTAAGCTCATCTTGAAGTACCAAAATCAGCCTACGCAGATAAGGTCTTCAACACTTGCCTGATCCAGGTCACTGCACAAAGACATGCCAGCCTGCCAGGCTCATTTATTATTTTGGAAATGACCCGCCATGGTTTCTGCACCACTAATTGGCCATGATCCATTTCCTGTTTTATGCATTTATCTCCTGCTTCTGCTGCCTGGTCCAAGAGATGCCAAGTGCATCATTAAGTGCACAGTACTTTGAACTTGGACTTAATGTGAAGAGTATTAGACAGAGATTTGGATTAGGTTTGAGATCAGGATCTCTTTGTGATAATCTCTGCAATTGTTCTCACCAAATCATCTTACTGCCTACAGTGATGACACTTCTGGAGCAAAATGCAGGAAGAAAATATATACAACTCCAGGCAACAGAGTTCCATCAGAGATGGCTTTGGCCCAAGGACTTATGCAAAACAGATTTGTAATGTTGCAAATTTGTATTTTTCCTTTCTGTTTCAAGGAGGAAAAAAGCAACAGTTGATACTGCCATGAAGCTGCAAGCCTGAAAGACGGAGGAGTGGAAACTTCAGTGTCTTTAACAATGCTGATCCAAGCCTATGGACCTGTGAACCACATTTGCAATCAAAGGCTTGTGAAATACATTGCAGTGGGCTGAATATTGTAAGTCCAACACAGGAAAATTCCTGCTAAAATCAATGGGAATTTTTTCTTAATCAGGTTTATGGGATTGGTTACTGCTTGAAAAACTACTGCTCTTCATCTCTAAAGACCCTCCCTGAAGGGCTCCTCTTCTTTACTTGCTGCTTCTCTTTACACAGATGAGATCACTGTGCTGGATGGTGACACGCTGTGGGTATGACTGAGAGAGGCTGGGACTCAACAGTGTAGCTGAAAAGCCTGGTTGGGTTCTTGTGACTGTATGAGCAAGAGGCTGAGCGTGTGCCTGAGCTTGGCCTGCACGGCACACGGCCTGCACATCATCCCCATTCCCAGACCTGCCACTCCACTGTCAACCTCTGAGGATAATACGGGCATCTCAGACAGAAACTGCTGCCTCTAATTTTCAAAGAAATTCTAGGTCTGACTTCAGGTTTATACTGAGATAAAAGTAGAAATGCTCAAACATATTGTCCTGTACTTGCTTTGCCTGTCCAATCAAACAGAAATTACTACTGTGGTATTTGTATGGCTGCCTCAGAAGCCAAAATCTTCATTAACTCACTCTGTTGCTGAAATTAAGATAGCAAATCTATCTAACAGCCTTTTATACCCTCCAGGTCCATCATGTCTCTAGTTTAACAAGAAAAAAAGGGAACAAGAAGGTAGAAGATATTCTAACGGGTAAAGCAACTACCCTTTGCACAAGTGGCTTTTAGGCCTGAGCATATGCATTTGACACACTCATTTTCTTAAACTGTTTATTTTTATGGATCTCTCCTCTGTGGCTGACATGTGTGTATTGGAATCAGTTCAGTCTTATCATCATTGCCATGGTTACCTTATCATCATTATTGTATGTATGTGTTGCTATATTACTATTGCAGATGTCCTAACAGAATTCCCTAAAGCAAAATGATCCCAGAACTTACTCTGTACACATCCCAAATTACTAAGCATCGATATCTTTTATAATCTGTTTCCCAGCTAATACAAAGATGGCTTGAACTTCTCTGCTGAAATAAAGCTGTTTGCCCTTTCTGGGTAGAGAACAAATTACTCCATGCATCATCTTCAGCATAAGCCAATTCCTTACATCAAATGCAAAAAACAAACCCCTCCTACTTAACTGGGCCTCTCAGCAGCCTGATTTGCCTTTATTTCCATTACTACATTGCTAAAAATCACAAGACTGTTGATATCTGCAGCAGGGAAGGCATGTCAGCCTCTGAAATGAGGCTATCATGATATAGCAAAAACAGATCATTATAGCAGGATAGGGCACATCTCAACGTGCAGAACAGAGAAAAGTTCGAGTTTGGGATGAAAAAATTTTGCTGGGGGCTCCATGCTACAGGGCCACAAAAATTATCCTATGAAGACAGGCTGAGAGTGTTGGAATTGTTCAGCCTGGAGAAGAGAAGCCTCCAGGGAGATCTTACTGTGGCCTTTCAATACTTAAAAGGCGCTTATAAGAAAGATGGGGAAAGATTTTACAGTAGGGCCTGTAGCAATAGGACGAAGAATAATTTTTTAAAACCAAAAGAGGGTAGATTCAGACTAGATACAAGGAAGAAATGTTTTATGATGAAGGCGATGAAACAGTGGAACAGGTTACCAGAGAGGCTGTAGATGCCTCATCCCTGGAAACACTTAGGTACAGGCAGGATGGAGCTCTGAGCAACCTGATCTAGTTGAACACGTTCCTGCTTATTGCGTGGGAGGTTGGACTAGCTGACCTTTAAAGGTGCCTTCTGACCCAAACCCTTCTATGATTCAATGATTCTATGCAGTCCTTCAGCATAGAATTGGGAAAGCCCAGATGATAACATCTGGTTTTAATCCGAATTATGTATTAACTTCTAATGGACGAATGAATGCAGAACTCTTATTCTAAAGAGTGACCATAACTTAGCTTAGCACCAACTACCAGATTTCTCATCCCATTTATCTTTATTATAAGAATCACTCCTTACTACATGCATAGGCAGAGGCTTTGAATATGTTATGATAATGAATGCCATTATGAGGTTGGAGTACAGTGGTGTGAAGAAAGTGATTCATCACTGGGAAAAGACAAACAAATAAATTTATTGGATGATACGTTGCCGAGGTGCACGAGTCTAGGTTTATAAACAAGGGATTATTTATTGTTCCACAGCTATAATCTAATGTTACGAAACTGGAGAATACCAAATGCACTTAAGATATTTATAATAACACCAATGATAAGAGAAATGAAATCTTAAAGAAATACAAGTAAATAGTGGAACCTCTAATAAGAGAGGACATGGTAGTAGTAATTTAGCAGTGAAATTTTTTCTTCTTAAGCTAAGGCTGACTAGTAATTTGTAAGTGCAGCTAACTGACCATCTTCTAGAGTGGAAGTGGAAACTGGGAAACAAGTTCATCGTGATACAGCAAGTATAGAGATCATCATAATTTTTAACTAACAGCAGATAAGTCAACCCTTGTCTTGTCATGTGTTCAGATTGCATGTCACTACCCAGACCTGACAGTGATCCCATCATCCCACTATGCCTGCAGTTATGGGGCAATGAAAGAACTACTATTATGTGGTAAAATCGTCACAGCACTGTAGGGATATTGCTCTATCCTCTGCTGACATCCAGGAAGTTTTCTCTGAATGTTTCTAATAGCCATTGCAGCTGTGGGATACCTCTGACATTCTGATTTGCTGAGAAGGCCCAGCTGAATGATTGCTAACTTGGGGATATCTTGGCATTGGAAGAAGGTCATCATTTCAGGATGGCAGAGGCAGCAGGGCTCTTGCTGCCAGCCAGACTCTCCTGGAGCATCACTGAGGGGCTGAGTGTGGAGGGGTAGAATTCTCCCAACAGAGACAGCCCTTTAGCTCTAAAAAATGTAATTTCTTAGGCAGCAGTAGTTTTTCTATCTTTACCATCCGTCTGGGAAATGTGGATTGTGTTCATTATACCAAACAACTTTCCAGGGCCCATGCTCTCTAGAAAATTGCATTGACGTTCAGACTGGGTTGCCCCCTCCCTGTAGCAGAAGGTGGAATTCCCTAGCTGGTCAGATGCTTTTCTTTCTCCAGTATTCACTGGAGTGAGTCCTGAAGAGGGACACGAAGATGATTCCCAGATGCACTCCAATATGTCAATGTCTCTTGTGTGCTGGGGAGCCCAGACCCGAACCTAGCACTGCAGACATCCCACCAGGGCTACCCAGAGAAGAAGGATCACCTCCCTCAATGTGCTGGCAATGTTCTTTGCAATGGGACTACTGTGCAGATCCCTCTCCTTTTCCAGCCAGGCTGAAGCATCCACGAGACAAACTGGTGACTAACATGCAGCCTGTCCTGGTTGTTTAGGAAAATACTGTTTGCAACCTGAATTGAAGAGCTCTGGTGAATCCCACAATGTAATAATTGAGTTAAATGCAAATTACTTCATCATTTATGACGTTTCAAAAATGCATGTGCTCTTATAAACTAATTGAAATTAAAAAAACCCTGGCTTTCCTTGGGTGCTATTGGGCTTTTCCAAATGCCTGCTGCTTTGCACCATCTGCATGCAGGGTCGTGTGTGATTACCCCGACCCTGCACATGTGGGGAAGCTTTATGAGCTTTGAGATCAGCTCCAGATGGTGGCTTGGTGCTCTCCTTTTCCCAACACCCATGGGATGCCTGGCTAGCAGGAAGTGGATGCAGTGCAAGGGAGCACAGGGCAGAAGAGGAGAAGCAGGTTTCTCAGCAGGGCTGTGGGCAGAGTTGGCTGTGACAGACCCTCAGGGATGGGCTAGCAGAGAGGCATGAAGTTCCTACAAAAGGTCAACTGCCCCACGCCTGAAAATTACTCAGGAGGGCTTGCTTATTATGCAAACCTCAAGAGGGCTTGTTAATTATTATGTTTATTATGGTAAGATGCTCTAGGATAGCTTGGTGTGAAGTGAGCTCATTTGTTAAAAGTGACCTTAAAATGTGAAATGCAGAGCCTCATTCTCATCTCTGCACCTTCTCCAATCAATAACATCAGGGAGACATGAGAGGCCATCTCAGAATTGCAATATGCAGCATCAGCATCAATGAGGTGGAAATTAGTCTGAAGTTCACAAACATTTGGGACTTGTTTTTTAATCACCTTTGGTTTCATAAAATTTTTCCTTTTACTTATTTAGATTATCTCCACTTGGTCCTTCCAGGAGTATATATTCCATAAAAAGGAAGGAATGGAAATTTACCTAAAATGCTGCATAGAATCTAGAATTATGGCTGTTCATTTGAGTGGAAAATATAAAAAAAAAGGATCTTGCTCTTCTCTATTAAAAGATACGAAGAGAAAAATAATTTTGCAGACTTGGGTTTCACTTTAAAGAACAACTTTTTGGGTGAAAATAGCTTTTGGATCAGCCAAGGCTGATGTTTCATGGTCCTACTGTGCCTGTACCACTGAGGATTGAAGACTGACAGAGGTTTAACCCATGGCTGCAGCTCCTCAAGACAGCCAGCCTTGGCAGCAGCTTAGCATGACATGTTGGAGCTGTGTTCTGTTCAGGTCTTACTTTCTCATTAAAAATTTAGGTAGCTCTGTTTTGCTCCATCTTAAACCAGTCAGTGACCCTGAGTTTTCTGGCAAATCTTCAGATGTGGTCTTCTGTAGGAAAAATGTTGGGTTCTTCTCGTATTCATTAAAAATAAAGGAGAAAAACCCTTATCACCAAGGACAGTGGCATTTGTCAGCTCCATTTTGCTGGTTGCTTAGCTCAGCTGAATTACTGTCTGCCAAATGGGCAAACTTGAAAGACACATTTCCCCCATCTCCTTCAAAAGTCCTGTGTCATTAGAAATGCTTAAAAATTGCAGGTAGAAAAAGATCATCTTGGCTCTCCACTTTGACCCCTTAGCTTTACAGAACTCCTTATTATATTATTTCGACTGTTGCCTTTTCTAACATGGCCATACATATCCAGAGCTTTTCATTCAGACAAATGGTGGCCTTTCTACACTATTGCCTAATTATCCTTATTAACTTATTCGTGAATTTAACTTCTCCGTTTTTGCTTTCACTTTTCTAACTTTCAGTAAAAGATGTTCCTAAAATTATAGATGAAATACAGGAACTGCTGGCAAAGAAACATAATAGCCAGAGGGAGGGGGGAATGCCTAGGGCAACTTCTACCCTGGTCGGTTAAGCAGAACTTCCACTGACATCCTGAAACAGATGAGGTCCTGATAAAAACAGTCATGATTGACTGTTGTGCTATCTGGCTGCATTCTAGACTTTTAAATGAATTTGAAAGCAGCCAGGCATCTAATCTTTTTCAAAGGAACAGCCAAGAGAGAAAAGAATTTTGCTATGCAGTTTTGGGGCTTACAGTGTACAGTAAACAAAATCCTGATCAAGCATGGTGTAATACCCATGTCCTTGTAGGAGACATTTATATTACCTGTAGGACACATTCATATCACCCACTGTTGCCCACCTGAAAGCTTAACAAGTACTTTACATTCCTGTAGGAGGTATGGAAGATGTGTGGGATGGACTGGCCTGTGGAAGTACCCATTTCTGCCTGGTAGCAAAAGAAGGCATCCAGGAGAACTAGGGTAGAACTGGCACTTGTCTTTTCAGTGGCAAATCTGGGAGAACTGAATCCCAGTACTAATTTCATTTTTGGTAAGGAAAAGAAACAAAGCTCAAGGCTGTTTGCTTTTGACAGAAACATCCAGATATTTGAGGTGCTCCTAAATCAGTGCTTGAGATCAGTAATAGTTTGTCGCAATCATGTTCAGGAGATGAACTTGTAGGTAAGGAATAGGAGAACCCTGTACCAGTTTGATCAAGGTCTCCTCCTACACCCATTTGGTGTCATTGAGCTGTGAGTGTGACTGAACTTGGTGAACTCCACAGTGCTTCAGCTGCTCTACACCTGTCTTATCCACCTCCCAGCTTGTTTCCCTGCCTTTGTATAAGGTACTGAGTTACCATGTGCCAAGTCTCCTTTTCTTCATACTCAGTCAATGGGGGGTAAGGATGCAAATAGATTCAGACACTTCTTCCTTTATCCTCCGAAGGCCTAATCCAGAGGTGATTGATATCTGTGGAGAAGTTTGAAGTAACTGCATCAGATCTTGATTTGAGAGTGATTCAGCTGAAGAACAGGGGAGCAGTACATTTGTGTGGGATACATATCTGTGACACTAAAAGAATAAATCCCATTATCTGTCATCTTGGACTCCACAGACATGTTTTTTTTTCCAGCAAAATGTTAAATTCTCCAAGCAAGAAAAATCCTTTCACCATATCTTTGCATCTAAAAGCATTTGTTAAAGGATTCATTTTAAAACCAGAGAGAACTATTATTCTCTGACCTCTTATTTTGAAGAGAATACACAAGGTAGATTAAAGTGTTATTATTGCTTGATCAAACAATGCACTTGGATGTTTGTTGGGAAAAAGGTTTTCCAAAATACAGAAAAGTGTTTTTTCATAACAAGTGTCAGACCTCTTGATAAATTACAGAAAGTCACCCAACTGTGATTCCTCTTGCTCAAACAACGAATTGTGTTTGCATACATTGTGTAGGCTCAGTATTTCCCCATAATATAGGTGTGTGGAAAAGAAAAAATTAACCAAAATGAAACAAAACAAGCAAAGAAGACACATTTGTACTGCCTATGGGTGCGGGCAATCAGGACCAAAATTATCTACTGCAATTCTATTCAGATACCTAAATAAAAGGTAAATTTGTCTTTGGAATAAAAGAGGTTTGTGCTTATGGAAACAAAACATGCCCATGTATGTCTCAGAAGACTAAACAGACAGAGAGCACAAAGTGTACAGAATGGGTTGAAAGAGAGCACCCCTGTGCATGACAGCCTCAGCAGATTCACTGAGGTTTCCTGGCCACTGCCAGCCAAGCTCCATTGGGATTTGCCTTGACTGAGAGGTCTGCAAATTAGCAAAGGTTAATTGTGCACTGGAGCTGAGCACCCACGGGTCTCAGTATGAAGAGAAGAAAAGCCCCTCCAGAGGCTGGTTCATGCATTCCAAGGTAGGAGTGTAAAAGAACTGAAAGGATCACAGTCAATGTTGCCCCACTGATCATTACAAAAAGTCTGCAATGCGGACAGGAGATGTTTCCCCACTTCAAAGCCAGTTGTTTGAGACATCCCAACACCTTTAAGCCATATCCTTAGCCATGGAAATCCTAAGAGCTCAAGTCAGATTTCAAAGGACTTTGTATATAAATAATAGGGAATTTGGAGCTAAAGCATGATTAAGAGCCCTAGGTGGGGCTGCAATGTGGCGATAACTTCAGACAGACTTTATTACCTTGCTAGCTGGATATCTCCTTGGTTAATTCCTGCAGCTTCTGCACTTATATTTGCTGCAGATGATCTGCTTTACTGTGCCTTTTATCAGTATGTGATCAGATATTTCTTTGAAGCAACCATTTTTATTCAGGCACCAAGAATACAGGAAGCATTTTCCTTAGAAAAATTTGAAACCTCTTTTTTCAGCCGGAATACTGCCCAAAGAGGTTGCCTGTCTTGTAGCCTTGGCCCCAGGCCATGCAGCAGTTTGTTCCACTTGCTGTTTCTAGACTATAACTTCTTAAAGGATTTCTTGTCATCTTTTTACCTCTGACTCACAGCCCCAAAGTAGGCCCTCAAATATTTGCATTAAAAATCCCCCACGCTATGTGTCCTGATCTTCACATGAGCCCATAACTACTTCTGAGTAAAGGAGCACTTAGTCAACACCTCCTCATGGAAAACTGCTGCTTTTTCCAGTGGTTTCAGTAAGGTTTTGGGGTTAGGCAAGCTCCCTAGAAACCACTCAAACTTCCTCATAACAGTAAAATAACTAATTCTTTCCTGAACCTTACAGACTTCCTGGTGTCAGCAAAGTTTCGGCATGTGTAAGACTTTAGTGTCACGAACCATGCTAGCATGTAATATTAATTTTGTGGCCCTTCAACCTCTTCCATCCAACCCTTCCTTTGTTTGCCATGCTTACCTGTCCTGTGATGCTTAAACATAGGAAGAAATCTCCTTAGGTCAGGGACCTGTCAATCAGTTAAAGTCTCTAAAGTGCAACACACTTTTAACAAGTCTGTATTAATAATGAATCACATTTGCTCTCCAGATGTGCACTTACTTGAGTTTTCTATCCTGTGTGTCAGAGGGGGTAGGGACTCACTACATGCAAAGAGCAAAAAGCCACTACTACCATGGCAATGTCAGCTGCTGTAGCCCAGCTGGGACAGGAAGGACAGGACTGACCTCCTCTCTATTAGCAGCAAACTTTGATCATAGAAATCCCTCCTCATCTTCAGGCAAACCAAGGCATTAAAATGGGCATAGAGCCCAACATGTCCACTTTTACTGTAGTGGGACTTAGATACTTAAGTTTCACTACATCAAAGGGAAGTCAGACAGTTTTCAGCATGGATGTTTTTCCTGAGGTAAGACAACCCCTATTCCTTCCCCTTTCCTTGTAGAATTTAAAAAACTCAGGCAAGAGCTCACTTCAAAGACAGGGAGGTGAGGAAACAGAGGGAATATTGACTTTTAAAGTAACTTCTTGCCCCTATAGGTTTAAGGAAGTTGGGTAGGTAGATAGTCACCTAGTCTTCCTCATAATTTTCCTCTTCTCCCGAGCACTGAATATTTTTCTCCTCATTTCATCTCCTATCCCAACATACAACCCATCAGTCTCCTCACAGGATGGTCCCCTGACATGGCAAACACAGAGGGAAGGAAGAGACCAAGTGAAATCAGCCCCACAGGCCTCCCTGCAAGATGGTTTGAGGCACCCTTGCCCTTCCTCTTCATCACCATGCCCCAGTGCACTCCCAGCTTGTCCAAACCAGCACATAGCTCCAGCGCAAGTGATGGGTGGATGGTCAAGACACAGTCAGACCAGGGTAGGGTCCCCAGGGAACAGGACTGAGAGGGTTCATCTTTCCACCAGGATGGAAAAGGGTAAGGGATGCATAGCTCAACGTGGTTACATCTGGGAAATGTACTCATCCCCTCTGATAGCAGCAATAGTTTCCCATTGACATTATTAAGAACCACAGCAGACTCCTGCTCTGCTTGTTATGTTTGCTGGCATTTCCACTGGCATTTCCATTTATGTTGCATTCTGAGACTACCTTGTCTATTCATGTTTAGGACACAGCCAGTGCCTGTCTTGCCAGTTGCCCATATGTATGTATATATATGTATATATATACATATATACACTCTGTAATGTATTCTGCTTTTATTTTAGCTCAAGTGATTTGTATTTCATGATAACCCCATTATTTCTGGGGTTTAGCTGCTGTCTTCTCTTTGAGTCACATTTTTCTGCCTTCTGTGGGTCAGTCTCACACCATCCCAGAGTCCTGACTTGGGTAGCCCAGGTGGGTAACTCTTCCTGTGGGTGGACAAAATTTCCAAAAGCGATAAAGCAGGCAAGCACTTGGAATGAGTCCATTATGAGCTTTGGACATCCCACCTTTGAGTATTGTAATTCCTCCAGCCATCAGCTATCTTCAGAGGCTTGACATCCTGCCTAATGCCAGCTGTCCTTCTGTCTCTCCTCATGCTGCTGGCCATACAGCATGAGAGCTGTTGGAAACAGCAATTTCAGGAAAATTGGAGAAGTCACCAAGTGATTTTAGTCAGACATTAGATGCTGCCTGGTTGCAGCTCAGCAGACTCTCAACTGCATTTCAGCAATGTCACTTCTCCTTTTGCATTGCCCATCACTGTGCATAATTTCTACAGTGTGTACAAGAGCACGCTGTGAGCAGGAGATAAACTCTTCGTCCACACATGTGTTTGCTATAGCTTTAGGACTCACCCCACTGCGTACTAACAAGAGATTTAAAAAATGAACATCAAATATAAAGATGTGAAAGCTGCCATCTGATCCAGAAAGGAAGGTTTAAGCTCTCCCTGCTCTTTCAGCCCCTGAAACAGCCTGAAAATTGACTGACCTTGCACTCTGTGTGTGTTAGTTAACAAACAGAGAGTTTGCTGGCCCAGGGAGGGAAGGGAGCTCTTGAGTATTGCTTCTCAGCCTGGATATGAATTCCTGTCCTCACCTTCCAGAGGCATAAACCCAGCACTGTTAGTAGCTGCATCTCAGCTGATGTAGCTGCTCTGACAAAACACTCTGGGTAATATTTTTCATATTATTTTTCTTCTCATACATCTCAAGACTGTATTTGCCTTTTGTTAATTATGAATTTTCATTAACTACTCATCTTTATTTCTTCATGACTGATGACCCCAGGTTCTTTCCCGGCACTACTCTTGTCCACTCATGGACACACTGTTCTGTATTTGCATCTGCAATTCTCTTGACTGTGCTGAGCCTATGCTTGTCATATTTCATTCCTTCCTGACAGCCCCCCAAATTCATCCAGGTCGTTGCAGTAGATCCTAGATTATTAATTACTATCCCAGAGTGTTGGATCATCACTGTACTTATATTTTTTCCATTCCTTTCTGTAGATTTCTCTTACGCATCTTAAGAAACACCAGGACTCTGTGAAGCCTAGCCCGTGGGCAGGGATGGGGCATGGGGAAGGCAGAGGCAGCAAGTGATTTTAAGAGGCAAGAGATTCAATCAACATTAAGGTTAGTGAAACCACTTTCACAGATGTAGGATAGAGGCGTATCACCAAGAGATACAGCAAGCTAAATATGCAAAGGGATGGGAAAGGGTGTTCATCAGCACTATTGTGACCCCACGGTAAAAACATACTTATTGACTTGACAAGAGCAAAAATGTCAAAAAAGCTTCTTGCTGTGAAAGGTAGGAGCGGTCAGCCTTGGGGCTGCACAGTGCCAGCGGTCCCGAACCACAGAGTCGGGTGTGTGACGAGCCCTGTCCCTCTGGGGTGGGGACATTGCCCCGCTCACCCCCCAGAATAAGTGGAGGGGGGACAAAGCAGTGCTCCTGTGGGAGAGGAGAGGCTGGGCCAGGGAGCGGCAGTGGCAGCTCACAGTGAAATTCTCTCAGCCTGCCTGATGCTTGGCCACAGCCACAGCCCCCAAGCTGCACTTAGCCCTGCTACAGTCGTTGCAGGCAGCTGTCACTGCTGCTCTCTCCTTTGCTTAATATCCTTCTTTGGTTTTTATGTAAAGCTGGTCACTGACCACCCAAGGCCTTCTGACTCCCTGCCCTTTGCTGTGAGCAGCTCTTTCACTGTGTAAAGCCCTTTCTTGTTGCATAAATTTTCTGTAAGGGTCAAGGCAAGAGCAACCACAAGAGAGACCCAGGAAAATATGGTTTATGAATTTGAGGGAAGATATGGAAAAAATTGCAGTCAGTTGGCACAGCTTAGGAAGGATATTAGAAAAAAAAAATAAAAGCCCTATGGTGCAAAAAGATTAAGATAGACAAGAAGCAGAAAAGCATGGAGAGACATTACTGTCCTCTGAGAGCATTGAGTGCACGCACCCCCTTGGCCAGTTGTTCAAGCTATCAGTCTTATTGTGCCCTCAGACCCTCCCATCCTAGGGGCATCCGCTGGGAACTGAATCACTGGAGAAGAGCTGAGAACATTTTTTCAGCCAGAGCAGGTCTTTTCTGACCTAAGCATTCACATCAAAACCAGACAAAAGCACCCAACAGAACTCCAAGGTATAAAAGAGGTGTGAACAGGTCTCCTAAAGCCATCTGCACCTACTCTGCCAAAGCAAACAGCCTTATCTCCAAACAGGCAGTACTGTTCCCAGCAAACATAGCCATGTGTCTTGGCACGGGTGCCTCAGTGGCTCCAAACTGCAGAGCAAATATCACCTCTTTTCTCCTGAGACCCATCTGCCTGGGACACTGTCTGGAGCAGGCACTTGCAGCTTCTGTAGAGTACTAGTTGAGTCCCACATGATACGGGCTGTCAGAGCTGCAAAAGTCCTTGAAACCACCAAGAGGTACACGCAGAATAGTGAAAGGTGATGTAGTGACTGCCCTGGAGTTGGATAAACTGCAGCTTCTGCTTGAATGGATTAATCACTGCAGGACCCTTCTAGGAAAGATCATGCTATTACATATGTACAGTTCATGTGTCCTATCAGAGGTTAGACTTTCACTGGCGTGGTAGCTCTTTCCCACCTTTCCAGCTCCCTGTAAGTAAGTTGCTCCCTGTCTGTGCCGAAGGAGAGGCTGGAGCAAGCCTGGAGCTTGCCTTACCTTGTCCAGGATTGCACAGAACTGGCATGTCGGAAGTGTTGAGGTTTCCTGTCACCCCGGGCACTGCTGCAGGGGTCACATATCAGTGATGCACTGGAAATGGTGATCTAAGTGCTGCCTCTGCTTGCACAGACTGCATTTTTGGAGATGATATGGAATGGTGCTGAATAAACAGCATGTCCTTTATACTGGGCAGGAGAGTGAATGCCTGATGTGGAGGGGACACAGAGATCGGTATTACAAAAGGGAGCAGTTTGCTGTGCACTGAATGTTTTTTGGCGCTGGAGTGCACAACACCTGCTTGGGACCTTCCCAGCCATCTCAAGGCAGTGGTAGCTGAACTCACCTGACAGTTCCACTGAGTGTCCAGAAATCAGAGCCTCTTTCCATTGTTTGTGCTGTGACAGTACCTGAAAGGCTGAGCCAGGTGGTGCTGTATGGCCTGGCACAAACACTGAGTCAGAGACATTTGTCACTTTGAGGAGCTGATGCAAGAGCCACCACGTTGGTCATCACTGGGGCTGCTGTCTCTGCAGAGGAACCAGAGCCAAAACCCTGATTCATCTTCTGAGCTGTACGCGAATGCTCAGCTTCAAACACACGCTTGACTCTTACACAAACCATCTGAGAGAAACCGGGCTGTGAAATTTTCCTTGTCCTCCACTTTGCAAAAAGAAACATTCTGGTTAGTTATATATAGGGTCTCCATCACTAGAAATAGACATGTTCTTTCCTGACTGCAGGAGAGAGGGAGATACATGAGGGAGACCGATTTGCTGCCTAGTAAACTTCATATTCCACCTTTTCCTTTCATAGTGATACAGTAACTGAATGTACAGTACATGAATGTTCCTGCCTCTCTATGAAGGATGTGGTCAGGTCCTTGTCTGCCTTTCTAAATGTCTGACTTTCCTGTCTCTAGGAACATAGCAAGATACTCCTGTTTGTCATGGAGACCATCTCCCATCTCATCTTTTAAGATGAGATCCTTCTGCATGCTACAGCAAGAAAACCTCCCCATCCTGTGGAATGTCATCACTCTGCTCTGCTCCTAGTCACTTCTCCAGGGCAGCCTCTGGACAGTGTAAAACACTGCATTGCCCGCTCTGCTGGGATCACTGGCTGGCACTGGGGCTGTGGCGCTGGGTGCATCTGTGTCTCAACAGAGGTTTGTCTCATTCATCCACCTGACAGTGGAGCTGCACGTAATGATCTAAGGTGCAGGGCTGACTTCCTTTGGCAAGTTCATGTCCTCACCCTATGCCTCAGTTTACCCTTCCATTACATGGGGTCATCACACCTTCCTGCCTGCAGGCTGGCAAATGTTATCTTTAAGGCTTCAGATGGGAGATATTGTAAATGTCAGCTCTAATAATTTATATGTCACAAGTTGGAAATACAGTTTCAAGTGTTCTCACCAGGAAAAGTGGTATTTGGGGAGTTAGGAAGAGCTGGGCATCCCTATCGCATTGCTGTGCTCCTTTCCTTCCCACTGCAGTGATGCAACTGAGGGTAAAACTTGGCAAGGGGAATTCAATAGTGAATTAAAATGTAGGAGGTAAGGGAAAGAGGCTGAGGTTGCAGTACAGCTAATATGCAATAGCCAGACCCACCCGGGCTGGTGGATAATGAGTTGTCAGGATTATATGCGGCAGCAGAATGGCTTGTTTTGAAGTGGAATTATTGAACTGATTATGGGCAAGTTCTTGTATCTATGTCCTGCAAATAAATAGTGCAAATAATGAGCAGCAAACAAGGCAAGACACACGCCAAGCCAGGAGAACAAGGAGACAAAGTATTATCTGTCAGGGAGAGACACAAATTGAAAAAAGGGAGTCATTAAGAGAAGGAGATAAATCTGGGAAGGGGGAAGAGTGACAAGGAAGAGAGACAGTGTTGCTGTAAAATGGGAAGCACTCACTTTCTAATGGTATGTATCCCCAGTAAACATCCTGAAGATACCTGGCTGCTTTGGTATATCTGAGACTGTATGTGTCATGCCATGACACTGCTGTATGTACCTTTCCTGGTCTGCATGTGCTGCTGCAAGCCTGGTGCATCCCTGTGAGTGATGAACTACTTTCATCAGTTCGCACTAAATGTTGAGAATTAGTTGAGATATAAGCCATATTTCATGTTAGGTTACAGGGGAAAACAGTAGGAGATAGGATTTATGCTCTCTGTATAAATGAACTTCATAAGCTTTCCTTCGCAAGGGAAAAAGAAATTGTGTCTGATAAAGTTCTGCACTACAAAAAAAAAAAAAAATTAAAAAAGAACATTTCTAAAGTGGGAAAAAAACAACTTTTGTTATCACCGGTGATTAATTGAATTGATGTGTAACTGTTGTTCCAGAGCAATGGAGATTAGAAACAGTGACAGACTATGCCCTAGTGGTCCCAATTCTGCCATTACCTGAAATTACAGTCCAAAGCAGACTGACTAGTGTGCCCCACAAATTCATAAAAATTCAAGAGCCACTCTCACCAGTCTGCTTTTGATAAATTCTTCTTGATTCAGTAACCTTTCTTAATGGAATTTCTCTCTCTCTTCCTCTCTTTTCTTTTACTTTTTTTTTTCTACGTTGGTCCACACATTTATTATTATCCCTCCCACTCTCCTCTGTGCGAGTGCAGACCTCTGACTAAACATCCATGTTGTAATCTGTACAGGAATTTACCAATGGTGCATGACAGAAGGGACTTAAAGAAAATTATGCATTTCTCAGGTCTACCCTAGGGCACACAAATCAAAGTCTTCCCTGAGCACTATATAGTAAAACTGAAAGTAGCTACACTTTATATGGAAATTAGATGATCCTAGGATATAACACAACTAAACATATATCAAAACAGAGTTGACAATGAAGGTGGAAACTACTTTTTCTTTAGTGAGGATATAAACCTCTATTTTGTTTTATTTCTCCTAATATACGCCTTTTTCTCCAATGATGAGAAAAAATCCCACTAGGAATATGCATTCACTGGACAGGCTCCAAAGCTCACAATTCTTTTTTCATTTTCATTTTGCTTTTAGACCCCTTTTATTTTTTACTGCCTTAGGAGAGGTATTTAGAATAGTTCACACAGTAACAAATACCTTGATCTCCTATGGACTGAATCAGAAAAGGAAGGGCTTAACTGGGGGGCAGGGAGTAATATCTCATGGCACTTTTAAGGCAAGGGACCATATCTGATTTTGCTTTCTTTTTCTCTAGGTTGCTGCTTGTTTTATAACAAAAACGAAACATAAAGCCTAGCGATGTGATATCTTGCACATAAAGCCTGCTGTTTTTCCTCACACTAGCTCCTTCCTGGGGGATGAGCCATTAACAGCAGAGCCCCTCCAGCTGCTGTTGTTGATGGCTGTGCAAAAGCAGCTGCCACATGCAGACTCATTGCAGCTGGGACATAGATCGTACAACATCTGGGTTTGTGTCACTTCCCTCCAGGGCTTCTGCACACCTTTCATATTCCATTTTTTTAATGAAATATAGAGTGGGAGCTGGAGAGATCCATGTATGATTTGTGCACTGAAACAAGGCAAAGAGTGACAGAGAAGGTTCAATGCTGAAACCAAACAGAAAAGCAGAATAGATAAAAGGAAGATTGTGTTTATTCCACTAGTACTCCTGGATCAGCATTTGAAGAATTAACTTTCTGCATTCTTTTTAATTGTCATTTTATAGCATGAAAAATCAGCTTATTTTGAGGCAGCATAAGAAAAAAAGGAGATGGCAAAGTTCAGCATCCCTTGGGGCTCTCAGTTTTGATGAGCTGATAGATTAACCCAAGTGCTTTCCCACTGCCATGGGTATGTGGGATCAGATTGCATCTTGCTGCACATCTCAACAGAGTGCAGTGATACAAGTCATCTCATCCATGAAGGCAACAGGACACCGAAATAGAAGCAGGAAAGAAGAAATAGCCAGAACACAGAACGTGATAGCTGAGCAGATACGGGTTCAGGCTCCTATTCTGTGACAGCCTTTCTATCTATAAATCTATTAGTTTCTCCAAGCATTTACATATTCATAAATTCAAAATGAAACTAGTTTGCTTTCTCATAGGTCTACTATGAAAGGTAAATGGTATTAAATATTGTAACCTACTCTACTGCTGTGATACCAAAGTCTATTTATTATTAACGAAAAGGAGGGATATTTTATAGACAGTTTCTCTTTGTGTCAGAGGAGACCAGACGGTGATGTCAGACTTCCAAAGGCCAACATGACACTGGAAGAAAACATTTACGCTTTCCTTCAAAATATGTAGAGGCCTTGAGAAGTGGAAATCCATTGAGGGCACAACTGGAACAAACAAATCACTCGGACATCATTATCTATCTCCCTGCTTCTTGCATATATCATGGAAATATATTTCCATGTGATGCAGGTGATAGCAGTGAGGGACTCCCTGCTGGGGAGCTGAGGGCAAGGGATTATCCCTCTTTACTCATGAGACTGATGCCTTGTAGAGGCTGACCTGGAACAGAGGCTAGACAGAGTGAAAGGATAAAGGGTAGGTATTTATTGAAAGGCCTTTACAGGGTACACCTTGGGCAGTGCAGGAGTCTCGCAGAGACTGCACCCAAGACGGACACAGTCACACGTTTTTCGGACAGATATAAGTTTTGTCCATTTGCATATCAGAAGTTAATTGTCAATTTACAGCTTCAGGTAGTGGAGTGCCATTCTCTTAGTTTGCTCCCCCCAACTCACTTTTATTTACATTTCTCTGGGCCTGAGACAGTGAGGTGTCCTTGGTTCTCAGGCCTAGAGAGGAATTGTTGCATCTGACAAAAATGGAAAAAGCAGTTGCTAACACTCTATATGGAGTTCAGAGTTATACACTAAAGAATTGCAGGATTACAAATATATGAAAATATAAAAGCTAAAATCCTAAGGCATCAAGACCACATCAGTTACTGCATCCAGTCTTGAGCTCCTTGAAATGTAGGAAAGGCATCGGTAAATGGGAACAAATTCAGAGTGCCAGCAAAATGGTTAGGGGCACTGGCCCCATGAGGATGTGCTGAGGGACCTGCACTTTCTAAGCATGGAGAAGAGGCAACTTTGGGGGTGCTTAGGAGCCACCTACCACTGTGAGGAGGCCATCATGATGCATTCTGGGGTCCCTCCCCATATTGACTCCACCAGTCAAAATATCTCTATCATTGCAGACAGTAAAAAAGGAAAAGCACAGTCATCTTCTGCAAGAAGGTATTTGTTTATGTTTAAAGAGATAGCATATGTAGATATAACAATTGGAAAAAGCCCTGTCCCTACACTGTATCATGTAAATATCTGAGAATATAGAATAAGACCTGTTCAGTGCCTGGGTCATATTTTTCAGAGGATGATATCTTTGAATTTCTTTTACATGGCAGATGAGAAGATGTTTCCCCTTCAGTAGCCCACACATTTTTAACAGACATCACAGGTGCCACTGAGAAATTGTTTTCCTGCTGTATTTTCAGTCTTTCAGTTTTGAACAATACATAAACTGTCCTAGGGAAGAGAGAAAAATGGCTCAAAGTTAAAAATGCCCGTTTACTGCAGTACCTTAATACTGCTGGCATTACAATGTTATCATTCACTCAAGCAATGGTGTAAAGGAAGTCAAGGCAATAAAACAGAAATCAGAGATGGTGCTTCCACTAATGACAAGGAAAATAGAGGTACCACAGCAAGTCCCTGGCTGTCCCTCCTGTCTCCTGACCAGCTGTGTGCAGATGTATCTCCTGGGTTGAGGAAGAGGTATGGTGACAGAAGAACCTGGTTTTTTGCATGGGAAAGGGAAAGTGCAGTGCATGTATCCATCCTGGGGTGATCAGCCTGTACAAACCTGCTTGAGCTCAACCCTGGCAGCAGTGCATGCCTTTCTGCAGTCCCCTGCCTTCTCCTGCCAGCTTCCCTAGCTCCACCAGGAGCATTAGGATTGTTATGACACACAAAGATATGGTCCTGATTTCTTTACGGCTCAAGCAGGAATGTTAATTCCAACATTATGGCAATTCCTTTCCCACTTCACAGGCACCATGCCCACTATGCACAACTAACATTGGCTTTGGATATGTCCCTTACCCTTTGGGGGCTTCTCATGTATCCCCCCCGCGTATCTCTGCCTCACTACTGCCACAGACAAGAGGGGAGGATCGCTCGTGAATCTCCAGGCAGAGGCACATGAAGGGCTGTTAATTTATCACTTCTTGTCGTGTGAGAATGGCTGTGCGGCGGGCAGTGCGGCGGGCAGTGCGTACAAAATCGCAGCTCAGCACTTGAAGGGTCGCTGATGCTATCCTGAATGTCTATCAGCTGCAAATGCTTCAGTGTCCTGCAGGATAAAACCATACAAGGCATGTGCTTACAGTGCTCATTGTGCAGGCTAGGCATGGCTAGGCAGTATATCATCCTCCCGGAAAATGGCCAGGACAGCAACTCCGACATCAGCTACCTTGTTGAACAGCACTCTGTAATACAGCAGATGAAATTCAATTGCTTCCCAAAGAGCAAAGCAGATACCTTCACCATCATGACCTGTCATATGAAGACTTATAAGCCATGAGCATGAGAAAGACTCAGCTCTCCTGCTTGGCCAACAAAATAAAATACTTGCAATTTTTTGGGAAAGTGAGAGTGTCGTTCTGGGACGGTACAGCCATAGTGGCTTCTCAGAGAGAGGTTGTCACACAGCTTTTCTGCTGGCACTGCAATGCCAGAAGGACTCCCCTCCCTTGAGCATGTATTTGAGGAGTGTGTGGTGCTTGCCAGCTGAATCACAGCTGTTGGTACAGAGAAGATTGATGGGAGGGCACAGGGAAGTAAGTTCACCAGGAAACATGACCAGCTTTCTTTGGAAAGCAGTCCTTTGCTATAGGAGGGGAAATTATAGCAAGAACAATGAGTAGAAGAGAATCCTGGACAAACTGCAACTGGAATATGGCATCCATCTGAATGAGAAATGGGAAAATAGATCAGGCAAAGAGCAGAGCAGTAGAGAATAAGGTTTAGAGAAGATGTGAGGGTTTGCTTAAGGTGGGCAAGGAAAGATGAAGGAGGTATAAAGGGAAATGGAGAATCTGGCTAGCAGCTGGGAGGCAATCAGGAAGCCTGCAGTGGGTGTGGGAGGGGAAATAGAGTGAAGAAAAAGACAAAAATAGAGGGCAGGTAGAAACAGAAATGAAGATGTTGCTGCACCAGGTTTGCACAGGTTCTTGTGATGATGGTTACCTGAGTGCCTGTGTGCTGTGCTCCCTAATTCCTCCAGGCCAGGAGCACAGCACAGATGCCCACATCAGTCCTGCACGAATCCTGCACAGCTCTGCAGGAATTACAGGATGTGCAGCATATCATTCTGGCCACAGATTTGCACCTCTCCAGTAAGTCCTGCATACATATTGGCAGCCATGTGCTGTAGAGCCCAGGAGCCACTACCTGAGAGGCAATTATTTACTTAATGTTCATAAATTAATATCCAGCTCCTGGAGTCATCTGGCTCTTTAGGCTTTGGTGAGATACTGTCTCTCTTTTCTTTTTTTATTCCCCTTAGTGCACATGAGATAGTGTGGAGCCGTTGATGTGTTTAGTACAAGTTTATCTTGAAGACATCTGCTTATGCCAAGGGAATAGTATGAACTCCCAGTGACCTGTAGAGCCTGCATTCCTAATTAGCTGAGAAATAGTCCATAATCAGGGTATTGCCATTTCAATGGAGTCTAAAGATAGAAAGGTTGTGTTCTTGTCTGGGGTCACCAATAATCACTTCTGACTATATAGTTTCATTCTGACCTAGAGTTAACCAGGTGCAAAGCTGGTAAGCAGCAGGACAAGATTACACTGTCTCACAGAGTACATCTACCCTGAGGGCTTGCCTTATGTTTTTCCAGTCACATTTTTTCTTCCAGCCTCTAACAAACATGTACAAACTCTTCAAGCATGACTGAGTAAGTGCTTTGAAACAATGCCGGCTTTTATGGCTGCTTTGCTGCAGGCCATCAGCCCCAAGAACGTGCAACAAGCACAAAAAGCTGAGAATGTGCCTTTCAGCGACACTCACACCACCCCCAGCACCTGCCAGCCCTTCTTGCCACTCACTCCCCATTTGCGTCCTGCCCACCTGTGTGTTGGGGTTTTTTGGTTATTTTATTTGCCCCTTGCATTTTTTTTATTCTCCAGAGCAGCAGTCAGCTTCTGGAACCACCCAGCCTCCTCCATCCACTGCACTGCTTCACCACAGTAAGGAGGCAGAAACTGATTTCTCTAAGGGCCTTCACCACGTGGACCCTGTCCACCACAGCAAGAGTTCAGGCAGGAGGAACTCTGGCACAGGAAACCATTCCCAGGTTGCTTCAAACTACTGACTGTAGTGGAGGCATTTCAGTTTGGAGTTTGGCAATGTTGATTGCAGCTTCCCAGAGGAAGAGCTTGGCTATCTCTGGTTTAAATACCCTACGAGTGTCTTCTGTGGTGCAAACATAGACACAAATGTACTCAGAGGGACGGGGGGAAAGGCGAAGGTGATATACCACAATATGCCAATGGAATATACCATAACAGGATGGATTGCTTGTATAGGAGAAAAATATGCAAATAGCCATAGACAGTAACAGAGCTACTCACCCAGACTTCAGGCTGATCTGATACCCTGCCTTATCTTTCCATCTCTCCCAGCCTTCTCTCTGACTGGGCAATCTGTCACTATATCTCTACCCTGGAGGACATCAAAAACTGTAAATCTCTGTACCTATGCCTTGTTCCTTCCTCCAACTGAGTTGTTTCAGGCACAAATGTAGGTTAGAACATTTCTCATATGGCTAAGCATAACTTTGTGTCTGGGGAAAGACACACCACTCTGATTTTATGCCTTTGCTAGAGGGTTTCTCCCAGCCTTCAGAACATCTATTTCACAGCAGGGACTGAGAATTGGATTAAGTTTGTTTGATGGATCTGTATGGCTTCTCTACAGAGCAGTAACATAAACCTGAAAGCAGGGCATCTTTGTGTGGTTGTAGGAATGGGCTCCCAGACTGGAAAGCAGTGGCACAAAAGCCACCAGGAAGAGTTTACCCAACACAAGAGTATTTCTCAGGAAGCTGTGTTGTTGCTGTGGAAATTATAATTACAGTTCAATTAACACTTGAAGATCAGTGTTTTCTTTTTGCCAGCAGTCAGGCTCACTGGTGCTACCTGCAGGAATTCTGCTGTGGATTAATAAATAGGGTGACATAATCTCAGACAGATAGGTGTCTGCCCATCCTCCTCCTCTCAGCTACATGCAGTCCAAACTCTGTGAAATCCTCCTGGAAGCCCTTGAGAAATGCTCTTACTTACTTACAAAAAATATATTAAAAAAGGAAGCACTGGTTAATGAAATAAGTTACTTTTTAAAAAATCCCATTGGCAACCTCTGGGAAATTCACAATGACTGTTCCTTTGTCCAGGGTCGGTGTCTCTTGGGCATGTCCCCTTACAGAGTGCACATATTTGTGGATGCTCACTGTTATCTTTTTTGTTTGGTTTCCACAGGGAAATATTCCATTTCTTGGGCTGTCCACAGGACACTGAAACTGTGATGGGTGACTTAATTCTTTCAGGAGTAGTATTCAGTGGTTATTGGAGCTGAATAATTCAGAAAGTTTTCAGATAATCTTTGTTTAGGTCCTGATCTTCCCAAGACAATGCTCGTACTTCATTTTTTGCTTGCACAGTCACACTGACTTAAATGGGAGCATGACAGCACATTGAAAGCTATGCCTATCATAAATCACCTTTCTGCATCAGGGCCTCGATCACTGTGTGTTAATAGATATTCAGTGGTAGAAAAAAGAATAAATAAGTTTGCTTTGGCCCCCTTTAAATTCCTTTTGTTTTCAGTGATAGTTTGGAAGATAGACCTTCGGTAACAGAATAACAACAACAAAAAAGGCAAGAGGAAACCGTTTTTAAAGCCACATATGGAAGTTCTTCTGAAAACCCAGTTGTATGCTTGCATAAACAAGGATTCAGCTGAGGTTTGCACAGTGCTCCTGTCAGGAAACAGCAGTGATGCATATGATTTATCAGAGCACCAGCAACTACATGCCGTGGATATTTGCTCTCGGTCCACAATGTTAAAGATTAGAAAAGGTATCTGTTGAATTCATTTGAATAGCAAATAGACTGGGGAATCACAATCTGTTCTCAGCTATTCAATGGATGAAAAAAGTAATTTATTGAATATATTAGTCTCTCAATTCTAGCAATTATTAGAGCAGAGTTAGCGATCTCAAGACAATAATTTCAGGTTCTATATATAATTTCTACAAGCAACTGATAAGTGATGTTAGTGCATGTACTTCCTGGCTTCTAGCTCAGTCACAAGTAGTTCGTAACAAATCCTCCCCACTCCCTGTTTGGAGGCTGGCTGACAGTGCCCTCAGCCAAGCATTAGTGTAAGGATTTCTAAGATCAAAGCATGGGTTAGCTACATTATTCTTGTGGAATTTGATTTTTGACCCCTGTTTGTAACTCACAAATTACAGTTACAAAACTTAGTCAACTACAACGCTTGCAAATGAATTTCCACAACCAATTGAACAGTTGAGCTAATCCATATTAGTACACAGGGAAAGGAATCTTGGACATTTGCATTTTGCATAAAAGCATGTCTGAAAGTACTTCAAGGACAACTGGTAGAAAAAAAGCACTTTGGGGAGAGGAAAGACACTGGAGTTGTCAGCATCTGGTATTTCCAGGACCAGTGTTCAATTTTTGCATAATTTGGTCAGAAATTAAAGAAGGTTTTGCAACCCTCTTATCAGAGAGCTTTTCTCCCAAGTGTCCATCCTCTTGGCAGCCCCTGCAGGGAGACATCAAACTCCCAGTCATCCTTCCCTTAGAAGCCATTTCATCAACTCAAGTCAGAAGCAGCTGGATGCCTACAGAAGAATCTGGAAAACCAGCATTACATGTGGAAACAACAGGAGAGAGCACCAAAGAGATGGCAGATTGTCATTTTGTACTCACCCAATTAATATGCTCCTTCCTCCATTTGCTCTCTTGGTCTTTTCAGTCTCCATAAAGTCTGGTGAACAGATCAAGGGGTGGAGCTGAACTGGTGACTGTCACCTTATAACATCTCTTCTATAAACACATAGTACTAGCATAGGCAGAAGGCACTGTCGTGCTGATCATCATCCTCTGAGTCAGCCATTTGCAACCACCTTCTCCAGGCTGTCATCTTGCCACTACAAATTCAAAATCTGAGTCAGAACCCAATTTAAACTGCTATAATTAACAGTCCCAATTTAACCAAACCTAGCAGTTTGTCATGTTGCATTCTCTGCATACATCTGAGCATCTTGAATTTAGGCTACTTTGTTCCCTGCCCATCCCCTTCTGCTGCCAAGAAGCTCAGGTCCAAAGACCATCAGTGGGTTTAGGCTCCCATCAGGGTAGAGTCTAACAGCAGCCAAACTATAAAATTCAGCCATGCTGGATTCCTTTGCTTGTTAAAAAGCAAAGTACCAAATGTCATGGAATGGGTGCTGCTGTGTGCTAGGCTATAAATACTGATGAGTCAAAAGGGGGTGAAGCTCTGCAAGTGATTTGTCACTGAAAAAGAGTTATTGTATAATGGAGTGGCCCACTGCGATGAGGCAGCTCTGGGGCAGAGAGCCCAGGCTGGTGAGGAAAAAGCCTGTGTGCTGCTTAAGGGAAAGATGGGTGGAAGCATCTTGCTTGCTGGTGAGCCCCAGAAAACTTGGACCAGCCTAGTTTTCTATGTGAAGAGAATTGTTTATCAAATATGCTAAAAATGAGCACTATTTCCCCTGTTGTTTCTATGTGCTCATGTCACTAACAAATGCTCGGCTCTGAAGAGGTTCTCTGGACACTGCGGATAGTTTAGAGTGTCCTTGCCTTCACTTTAAGGGAATTCCCTGCATTTATTTTTAGAGGATTGCAAATAGGTGAGTTACAGATTAACTCATGTTTTTGCAGCCACAGGTGATGCCAAAACTGTGGGTGTAAACACATTTCTGAAAAACGTGTCTTTTTAAGATTCAGAGAAGATTTTTTTCCTCCACTTTCTCTCCATTGCTTCCTTTCCTATCTCTCACCATCCACTTTGAATGACTTATTTGGTCTTTGCGTTTTGGCGTTGTTTATTTTTGCAGTGCTGTCTTGAGGCCACCACCAAGAGATTCTGGCTCTTGACCCAAGTGCAACTGGAGAACGATCCACTGCCAATACGTGTTTACAATCTGCAACGATGTGAATGGACTAACAGAGCTAACTCATACATAATTCATACAGCAGATCAGCAGGCAAGCTGGGATAAACTCCATGTCTCCAACTCTGATTTAAGCAACCTATGCCTTAAACTGCACCCACTCTGCTGTCTCAACACTTTGCTGTGATCCCTCTTCATCCCGTGGCTTCCTAAGGATGCCCACTGCGTGTATCATTCTGTGAACACATCCAGTCGACCCCATTTCAATGGATTATTTTTTATCATACTTATATATTGCTCTACTTCCTTACTGAAATACCTACATATCAAAAATTATGGGAATTTTTTAAGAAGTCACTAAGAATCCCATGACTCCCGTGCTGGCTGTGTCAAACACTTGTATTTAGGTGCCAATCAATGTGTGGTCTTCTCATGATGTTCGCATCATTATTTTAGCATCAATTTCTACAGTGATATACTTATCACTGTAGAAATGATCATTATATGTCTTGGGGGAAAAAGGTAAATATGTTTTTGACAGTACTTTTTAAATGTCTACAACGGTACATTTCCACACTGCCTCAGGAAAGTACACAGTGCTCTTCCAATCAAACTGTTGTTCTTCACTAGCTATTATAGAATGTATGCATACACATAACAGACATATAATATTATACGTCTGAATATGTGCTTGCATCTGCAGAAAAAATCCCATGGAGTTCTCATTTATACTCACAGTGACCAAATTGAGAAATAAAAAAAATCTTGCTTCATCCTACATCTTTTTACTTCAGTGAATTATTTTTATTGATGTTGCAAGTCTTAATTTTAAATTCAGTTTTGATGAAAAAAGTAGCTGATCTTTTGCCTGTTATTATACAAAATATATTTCTATCAAGTGGAAGGAAATATAATTTGTAAAATGATCAATTACATAATGATTACAGTGGAGAAATATATTCTCTAATATAATTTGTTAAATGGAGGAATTTAATATGAAATAGTAGATTTCCAAATTTATACAAATAACACCAGATGGTGAGCAGCTAGTTTTAATTAAATTAGATTTGATAATTATAGCTGTTTAATTTTAAGGTTTGACTTAGATTAGAAATAATGTATTATTTCCCTGTAAATTTATTTTTAGTTTTCTTCCAAGGTTGTGGATATTGCATTATTCGCTGTGGCCTGGAGCAGCAGAGGGCTGTGGTCAACTTTCTGGCAGCTGATTTCGGCCGGCCTTGGTTCTGCTTCAGCAGTCCAGAGGATGTGGCGTGCTGGGACCCCCTGATGGGAGCCAGAGGGAGTTTTGCCAATGGAAGCAGGAGGGAGTTTCTCCACCAGAATATGTTCTCACAGGTCAATCTGTTGACTCCGGCACTTCATTTCAGCTACTTTTGAGCAAAGGAAGAAGCCTGATGAGAACGATGCTTTTGCGGTTGCCAGGAGCATTTCTGCGCTGTGACTGCAGTGATCCATTTGCACATGCACACTCCTGCACTCCCTGCCTTTTGTGTCCTGCAACATTCCCTCTGAGAGGAGCCTGCAAGGGCTACAGCCTGTCCAGCCACGAACAGCAGTAAAGTGATGAGCCCTGGCACTGGTACCCTGCTCTGACACATCCTTTCCCATCACTACTGCTTTCCAGAAGTTCCTCTGCTCTGGTCCCAACCTTGAGCTCACCAGGTCCCAGTGTCTCCACTGAGCCATGGAAATATGCTTAAAGCTACAAATGTGTCCAAGTCCTTTTTAGAATGTGGATAGAGTCCAAAGCCTATCTTGCAGGACCAGCTCTCTGCTAATCAATGCTCACAATCCCACGAGAATCACCTCCTGCCTTTGGAGCAAGCGAAGTATGATCAAGATCCATATAATTGAGTCTGTTCCATTTACAGGTCTGGCAGTTGCGGCCACAAGCCCAAATGAATGCTTTCATCAACTTTGCAGGTCACAACTGCAAAAAGGGTGTCGACTGCAGCGATGTCTGTGAACGCGCAGCTTCTCCCCAGCAGCAGGATGGTGCAGGTTGAAAGATCCAAGCGAGAACAGTTGTGGGGTGTTTGGTCAGTGGATGGTCTGATGTTCAGGGGAAGAAGGACTCTTTCAGTATGACTGAGTTCATGGCACACTTCTCATTTTCTTGAGCTGTTAATCCGTCTCCTGGAGTCTGTACACCACAAAAAAGAGGTGGGTGGGAAACAAAGAGGTTTGAGTCATTGTATCATCACAGTTCAAAGGCACTAGGAATATGGTAATTGTAACTGAATACTATAATTGTAATTGAGAACTTCAATGTTGCAGTTAAAAGACGTATTCAGGATCTGCCTATAACTCCTGGAAACCTTCAAATGCTTGTGACTTCTAGAACAGAAGTCACATTTTAGGCTGGAAGAAGCCAGCCCAAAGGCTTACTCTCCATTTCAGATGACATTAAGAAACTTAAAAGTTGCCTTAAATCATCCCCCCCCCCCTTCAGCCTTCTTAGAGCTGGCACTTGGACTGGCACACAGGCAGGGTGGTGCTGTCCTGCCTCCTCTCTCTAAAGTCCTTTTTCTTTTATCTCAGTTTCCTCTCGGCAGGGTTCTTCTTCCATTATCTGCCTAGTGCAAATCCTGCCTCCTGCTCTGCTTTCTCTTTTTGTGTGTGCTGAAAGGCAGCCTCCCTGAATTTGGATGATATTGATTATGTAAATCAGCACTTCTCCTCTAGATTGCTTTTTCTTTGTGAACTGGGAGCATAATTTGCAGTCTTCTACCTGATAATTGTGAGGATAATTTGAGCTGTCTCTTTGTGGAGTCATCAGTGACTGTTTTAATTTCCATATGTGAGCAGTGCTCTTCTATTTTTAATTTTTTTTCCTAATCCTGCCTCCTTCTGAACTACTGGATTGATTCTGCTGTTCAGAACAGCATCACCTGAAGTCTGTTTTGGAATTTCTGCTGCCAGCAAGATTGAAATTTATCTACAATGTGGCAGGTTTTTCAACATTTCCAGAAAAGACATAATCCCATAACTATCAGCTTGACAATAAAGTTGTCTATCTGTAATGGAAAATTGAGGACTCATGGTCATGTTTTTCACTGCAAAAATGTTTCAAAATTAAGTAAAACAATACCATTTTGTTGTGAATAGCACGTCTTTCATCAATTTGAAATATCCACTATAGGTTTGAAAATTAAAATAATGAGAGGTTCATGACATATCGTTCTTTTATTCAGCATTGAACACAACCCACTTACAAAGGGCCATGTAGCACATTTCATAGCAAATGAGATTTAAGTAATCTATTCACATGGTTTCTAAAGGATAGAAGGAAAAATATAATAGCCTATTACTGGCCATTGTCTCAGAAAAGGTGACCATTGCTTTATTATACCATTTTAAAAAAAGCACTGCAAGCAGCTTCTTCCTCCCTGGTCCACATGATATTGGTACTGGCTAAGCATTGAAAATATGCTGAAGGTTTTATAAGATATAAGTAAAGAGGAACTCTGACCCGAGGCAGAGACTCAAAGGCAGCTCCCTTTGGTGTCAGCAGTCCTCTGGAGTTGGCTCCCAGAGCATCCAAAGGCTACATAGAGCATAGAGGCAGGACATCTCTACAGTGCCTCGGGCAGGACTAATGACAACATGACCACGGCTCCCTCTTCATCTTCCAATTTCCTATCAGACACTTCAAGCCTGACCTCATGGAAAATCCATGAATTCATGTAGGATATGGCTGTGATTGAACTAGTTTCTTTGGAACTGAGTTGCACTAGGAATCACACCATTAAAAAAAAAAAGAGAGAAAAATCTCTTTAGCTGCAGCAAAGACTAAAAACACTCTCTCAAATTTCTCCACAAGAAAAAGAAAATTACTCAGGAGTTTTATTTTTATAAACTAACCATATTCCCTTCTATTTTAGTTAATAAAATAGTATCAAATGCTACACTGACTTCTCTACATGAAAAATAGTTTAGAGGAAGTATGTTCTATTCCAAATATGTCCAAAAAGGGTCACATCTGACCCAATCAATACACTTTTAAAAATTTCTGTCTGCAAGAGAAATGTCACGGTAATTAGTACATTTTCATGAAATAGTTCCCTTTGGACAAACTGGCATTTTCTAACAGGAAAATATTCCGTTAGAAAATTTCAGATTGATTCTACTGTTAACAGACTGCTCAGTTGCACCTGCAAATAAAGTCACACATCTGGGCTCTGTTGAAATCAGTCATGATTCTGTCAGAGGCTTCAAAGAGTCCGTAATTACAAATGTGGAGGTACGCGTGTATGAATATATGTATCTGTATCATTTATGTGTATCATCTATCTTTTACATATCTATACCTAGATAATTATAGATCTTGCTATATACACACCAGGAAAATGACTGCTCTAACAGATGGGAGTCCTGCAGGAAACCCTAAGAAGAGCCAGAGTTGCAGGAGAAGAGAGGCAAAGGCATATGTTTTGTTGTAGCTTGAATTACCAAAGAGCTAATCCTCAGGAAGGGGGTATATGTGACCTTCTGCAGCATAGGGAAAGTTAACCTTTAATATTTCTCAATCAACACATTCCAGGGGAAACTTTCTGTTTCAGCGTAGTATTAAAAAAAACATCAAGATATCTGCATTTTTAGCAAGATGTAGAATCTAGAGGATTGGATTTTTTCAGCACCAGTCATGCAATTTGTCAACACTGTACTAGCTGAATAGTCAGTCAAACGAGACTCTCTCTTAATTCTTGAAATGGGGCCAGTTTCCCAAATTTAAACAAAGTGGCTAAAGATGTTTATTTTCATTCTTGGTTAGCTGGTAAATGGTTTGAATGTGATATTAAGCATCATGAGCAACTGTTGAAAGGTGAAATGATTGAAATGAATAAGAAATGCTACATTTCAAAACGTATGGGGCTGTATTGCTCCCATGAGAACTCCCTGATAGATTTAGGGTGTGGAGAGTCAATCCTTTATCATCATGCCTTCCTGCTTCTTAAATATTCTGACATCAAATTGGACACTAAAGTATAATGCTGGAATATACCATACAAGAAATAATTTAGTGGTAGAGACTTGTATTCTCACAGGAAAAATTTCAGAAGTAGGTGAAATTGTTTGAATGGTAGGACTGGGGGGGAAAAGGCTGTGAATGGCCCTTAAGAACACATTTTCAATGCAGGCACAATAGCACTAAAATTTGCAGATACAAATACAATAGGCTAAAAAATAGGCTAACAAATTTTCAACTCAACAGTACTAAAAAATACAGATTTAAATAAAGAAACCTAAAAATACAGATACATCCTCCCTGTTAGCAGTGCATAAACACCCATCTCTACACCTGTGAGTGTGACTGCATGTCTGGGCACATATGAATGGAGATATGAAGCAAGGGCATCTCTTTTTCTTTGACATCTACACAGAAATATCTTTCCCTGCTAGTTCTGCTTTTGAAAAGTCAGTAATTTTCTTTGTCTTCAGCCCGGTACAAAAACCCTCTGAGATTCATTGTCTGTTGTGACCTTAATTCTGTTAGTCATGTCTAGATACTGCAGCAATCTTTGGGTTAAAGTATGATATGCCACACACATCCAGGGAACGGAAGCTTTAACTTCAAGTATTCCTGCTTTTGCGTATTTATGTCAGGTTCTACCACTGCTCTTTCAGAGGGGAAAGAGGGATATTATGGGCTTGTTATCTGGCCAGTAGTTTCAATACTTCAAAAAATATGGGTTTCTCAGGATAGTAGGTTCTGTGTATGCTGAGTATCTATCTATCCCTCAGCCTCCACTCTAAGAAATGTACACATGCATGTGTAAATGAGTATGTGCATGAAGGTGCACAAATATACATGTGAATGTTTGTGATTACACATTATGATAATTAGAGTAACTGTACACAAAGCTGAAACAATGTTTTGTTCTGGTTGCCACATTCTGCAGATTCATACTGGAAGCCCTTAGATTTACTTCATCAACATATCAGACAGAATTGGCAAATGAGGCTTCAAAATGTTGGGCTAATTACAAAAGTGGAATCAGAAAGGCTAAAAAATGTTAATGTGCATCACTAGGGCAGCACAACCTATTGAGCATCAACTGATGAGAATTTATTGTGGGAGTTCAGACAGGCACATACCACGAGTGTAAGAGGAATTAAAGCGTATGAGAGTGCTCTTTTGTATCCAGTACTCCTGATAATGTTCTCACACGCTCACAGTAATAACTCTGCATTTGACTGTAATTGTTTAGCTGCCTGGACTGTGATCTCTCCCTATAAAGTACTTAGATTACTTAAACTCACCACTGAAGTATCTGGGTACTCATGGTGGGCATCCACTGATACGGTTTGCAGCCCGTGAATGTTTGCCATACTTCTCTGATCCCCAAGACCATGCTCTGGGATCATAGGCATATGGTAGGGTCTCCATTTAACCTGCACTGGGAGATGAAAGAGCAAATCTTGCTAATGCACCCACACTCCCTCTGCCTGGCTAAGGGAACGAGCAGGGTGTTTTTGTTATAAAAGACTTCGCTGCTTGCATTAGAGATGGCAGTGAAGTAGCCTGAGGGATATGCTTGTGTGTTGTGCTAACAACATATGTTACATCTATGCCAACATCCTCCTCACTTTCTCTCCCAGGTGCCTTAACTGCAGCTAGACACAGAGGCTGGTGGTACCTGCTCCAAGGGGAGAAGAGGTAAATGCTGGAGACATCTTTCAGGAACAGAGAACATGAGCTATGTGTCATGCACTCATTTGGTTTCAGAGCTAGCGGTAAATCCAGACCCCCGGTAGGACCTAATTACCTCCCATCTGAACACTAACTCACAAGCTAAATGCTGTCGAGGCGAGATGGGGACTCATTTCCAAGAACACAGGCACAAACACATTTTTATTGGCCATAGAGAATGGTAGTGTGTGTGCCAATATAGCATGGATGTCTGACTCAGAACATAAAGTGCAGGTGCCAGCAGCAAGAAGATGCTGCTAAGAAATAGCAGCTCTGTGGGACTGCAAAGTATCAGCTGTCTGGGGAGACCAGAACTGGGAAAAAGAGACACTGATGATTGAAAACACTTTTTTTTTGCCATCTCCACAGGTCCCCTTGAGCTCTTCACCCTGCAGTCGGAGCACAGAACCGTGGCAGTCGGAGTGATGGGGTTGCCCCTTCTGAGATGGATCCAAAAACTCTGACCTCCTCTTCCTCAGGGAAACGTGCAACTACGGAGACTCTTCATCCACATGGGAGAGGAGTGAGAGGGCAGTGTTAGATAAATGCAGAAATTCCTCTTCTCCTCACGGGATGTTCCTGGCAATGGATCACACCTCGTGGCTTGGCTTGCCCTCATCCCTGGAGTCTCCTTTAGGAGGTAATCTTCGGAGAAAAGAAAATCAACAGCATTACTATATTTTGTACAGTGCCTTGCACAGTGTATCCCTGATGTGACTGGGCTTTTGGGCACATCAGACCTACAGGTAATAACTACAAACAGTAACTGTCTCTGAGGATAGGAGTGGGAAAGGAAATTGTCTTTGGATAAAAATAGTTCCTTTTGATTGTGAATTTTCTGCTGGCTCTTTGCCTTCAGGCAACGTATGACAACTTAAGGAGCTGGGGTTTTTATCCTCTAGGCAATGTTTTATTGCTCTCTACCTTAAAGCCAGTCAATATTTGTAATTATCTGTCCACTCCACAGGTAACTGCAGGACTTTTTGGGAAAAAAAAAAGAATGAAGATGGCAGCACAATTTCTGACAAGATTTGGAGAAAATATAAAAAAAAGCAGGCTGGTGGGCTTAAATCCCCTGCACCGATCTCAAAGACTTTCTTGTTTTATATAAGTCCTTTGTACCTTATTGTTATGCTTACTACGCAAAACCTATATAGGTGCAAGTGTATGTTTTTCTGTGTGTATGCACTCACATATGACCACATTTGTTTATTTGCATAGGTATATGAATACATGTAGCATGTGTGGGTGTTGAGAAGCTAAAGGAACATTTGCAAGGTTGACAAGACCAAAATTTGATCCTCCTTCAACCTGCTGGGTTTTTCTAAGTGTGTGCTGGGGCAGAAGGAGAAAGAATCCCCTTTTGGGCTGAAAGATGCAGAGAGACTGAGGCTGCAGGAGGATAAAAACCCCAGCTCAACAGCCTGGTGCTGAAGAGTTAACTCAGTGGACTGGGTTTTCTGTTAACACAGTTATGCTGCTGACAAGCATCGGCAGTATGGTCGTCCTCTCCTCCCTGGCACCCAGTGTGAGCCAGCAGAAACTTGCCTGGAGATGAGTGTCTCGAACTCTGCACACGGCATCCTGACGGCCTGCATCCCTTGCCAGCGATCAGTGACAGAGCTGACATGGAGAGGCAAGAGAGGGCACAGCTGGCATGCAAAACCCTGCCATCAGCATGCCCGCATCTGCTGGATCTGTTGTGAGCAGTTCACCCAGCTGGGATTTTAATACGGATGCATTCCCTCCTTTTGGAAAGTGGTATTTTTCCCCCTTGATAATAGAGATGTGAAAAAAAGAACAAACACCAAATTAAATGTTTTTAGGGTAGCACATGCATGTGAAATTTTAGGCCTGTTGACCTTGGCTGGGTCCCCATAAAAAATTAGTACAAAATTAGCGGCATTTGTTGTTCTGAAAGGCCGTCAGCCACGAAGGCAAAGGCAGGCAGAGGGAGAAGCAGCCTGATGATACAGGGCCCATCCTGGAGATCCTGCCTGTGATCCTGCTGTGCTCCACAGGTCTGGGTGCAGGATGCTTGGTGGGTAGTGGTGAAATGAGGGGGCGGATGTGTGGCACAGTCATTCCTACGCTTCACAGTTCCTCAATTGCAGCTGCCATCAGTGGGCGTTTATAGCACTAGGCACCCCACACCCAAACCTGCAAAGCGCTGCAGGAGCTCACAGGTGCTGACAGCTCTTGTCACCTCCCGGGAACTGCTCAGATCCACACAGGACCGGCCACACACACACACCACTCACACATGGCACCTTGCCTGTTGGCTACTGACACCGGCTGTGCTCTGACAGATTTTTTTATTTCATGGATGGACAGACAGCTCTCAACTTGACCCAGCATATTCCTTTTCTTTCTTACATGGCCTTTGTATTTTAGTGAAAAGCCTTAAATAGCATTTCTGTAATCATGCTTTTCTGCTGACCCATATTCTAACACAGGTTCATCCTGTTGGCAGCTGCTTCAGGTTCAGCTTATTAAATCCTTCCTGGGTAGCTGGGGAAGCAAAATAAGTTATCCAGGAGGAGAACCAGGCGTTAGGAGCAGGGGATGCAAATGTAAGGGACGGCCCCCTTCCTGGCAGTGCTGGAGCTGAGCCCATGTATGGTTTCTCTTCTGCTGATTCTTGCAAGCCAGAGCCTCGCACTGGCAGGAACCTGGGTGCTGATTTAAAGGTTGTGTGCTCTGCTAGAGATAGGCAAAGGCTTGGGGCTGGTGATGATTTATGAATCCTGATGCTGGATTTTGACGTGCATGGCCCTTGGGGTCTAGTCCAGAGCCAGAGACAAGGTGCTGAGTTCCCTGCACCTCTGAATAAAATCCCTTTTTCCTGATTCCTCCCTTGCACAGTACCCTCATGACAAGCGCTTGGAACGCTGAAGATCCCAAGCAAAAATCCCTTCTCTCTGAATCACCACTCCTTCCTCTTAAAACTGGTTACTCTTCAAAACCAGATATGAAATTTATTATATTTTACTTTCTCCCAGCATGGGGATGTGGGTGTCAATCCTTGCTGCAAGAGGCTCTTTTTAAGGCAAGATTCAAGAGCAGGGTAATCCCTAGGAAGGTGGAAAAATGTGGATTTGAACTTCTGCAGGCAGGAGAGGAAACTGAGCCTGGATTTGCCACAGCTGGAGTGAGTGCCTTCACCACATTGCCAGCATGACATGACTCTGTTATCTCTATCCCTACTTTGTGCTAAGAACCACCTGGAAAATACACAGTTTGTGGATGTCACTGGGTTTAAGCACGTGATAAAGGCTGAGTTGCTAAACTGTGGTAAGGTACTCAGGTACTTAAAGGTCTTAGAGAAAATAGGTGTAAGAAATGTAGCTAAAGATTTGAGGCATCCACAGGCCTGTGCTGGGTTACCAGAATTTGTCCACATCCTTTTCCAGACTTGAACGTTTCTCTATTCATAGCACAGTAATAAGGTTCCACTACCAATCAGTTTTAATAAGTCTCATGAAGTTGCTGAATTAAACTTTGGCCCCAAAGCCATTATGGTATAATAAATGCTTATGTTGTAAACTGGTAAACCCAGAGTGCATGGTCCTTCCAAGAGCAAAATGTTTTCTTTTCAGTCTGATAATTCATCTGGAAGTGTATAAATCTAGAAGGCAATCCCATATTTCTCCAAACAAGAGGTGGGCAAGAGGTATATTTTTAGGTTCTCCAATTAAAAAACCATGCTAAATTACAGACCTCAGAAAGAACTTAACCAGCACTGTAGGTGCAAATATGACAAAGACGACACAACAACAATGAGCAGACCAGAATGGATCCATTAGCAGCATGAATCCATTACACTTCCTCAAATAGTTCTAAAAGAACTGAGAGTGGAAGCAGAGCAGTAGATACCAAAAATCCTGTGGAATCACTTCATTGAGCTGGCCAGCTGCTCCGTAGTTCCCAAACCTATCTTTTCATAAACTAGGGAGGAAATAATACAGCACTACAAACACTTTTTTAAAGTGACCATGTTGCAGATGTTGCAGAGATAAAATATCATTCATCCCTCAGTTTAAGCAAACCAGAAAAAGTCTACTCTGGTTTAACTCTGCTGAAGAGATACTGCATAGGGAGAGATTTTAATTTTTAATGAGATATTGAACCAGACAATTAATCTCTATCCTTAATGATTAAGATGTGGATAATATTGCCTGTAAGTCATTGGTGTTGGATGAAAGGTACTATGGCAGAAAAAGGTAATGATGTATTTCTTCCTTAAATTGCTTACAGAAAAATGCTTTGCTGACTTGCAATAGCACAAATTAGAACTCACAAAAATCAAAGTTCTACTGAACTTCACGAGTCCCTGCACTTCAGATTTTGGAAGAGAAAATGGAAAACAAAAAAAGAGAGTAACACTTTTGGTTTTGGAAAGAGACAAAGGTTCATTAAACACTGCCTGGGAAAGAGATTAAGTACTTGTTGGAAAGCTCGAACTGCAGTAAAACATTGACCCTTCCCTTCCCTTCCCCTCCCCACCCCTCCCCTTATTTTCTTTCTACACATTCATTTCCAACCCAAATAAATCTTTCTTTTCTCATATACTTCTCTCTCAGGAGTTACTAAACATAGTGAGATTTTGAGACAAGCTGTCTGCTCTGCTCCTGCCCTTCCCCACTTTTTTTACAGAGGTGCTGCAGGGCTTCAGAAGTCCCTTGCTCTCCTCTTGGAGCGGTCCCTTAGTTCAAGTGCTGCAGAGACCACCAGAAGGTGCCTGTGCCAAGCACTAAAGGCCTCTGCTGAGATGCCGTGAGCAGAGTCTGGAGGAGATGCCATATTGCCCCCCAGGAGTGCTAAAATACTGCCAAGGACCTTAACACTCTCCAGAACAGCCAGGGACACAGAGGGCACAAGCGCAATCCGTAACCATATTGGTCCCTTCCGTCCCACGCCATTCCTTGCCTCCCACACACACCCTGCGGCGATTTGTGCTCATGCAAAGGGACGTTACACTCACACGCTCCTTTAGTACCTGAATCCCTGAGCTGGACACACAGACATGCCTGTCATTTCCTAAGCTCTGCCACAGATGGTTATAATTGTCAGTAACTGGCATCTGCCAAGAAGCCCCTTGAGACAGGGGCACCAACAGACTTCTGCCAAGGTTTATGTTTTGTACCAAATATCCCAAGGGAGCATCTCAGCTACATAAAACCCCAATATCTTGAATTTCTCAGAGAAGCCTCCAACACACTGACTGACACCTAGGAGCAGTTATGTGCCCCAGCTAGCCAAACACATGTAATTATAAAGTAACTGCAAGGGTGAATAATGTATCACACATCGTCCTTTGAACATATGGACTTGCAGATTCTATGTAATGAGCAATAGTCTGTGTATTGCTGGGATCTCATATAGCTTGGGGAGTAGGTTATATATTCATGTAGTGTGATGTGGCAGTCCCGCAGCTTATCTGTCCCAACAAAAACACAGGAACTGCTGCAGCCCTGCAGTGATGCTGCTGGATGTGAGGCTGGTCAGAAACGGAAACTGAAATAAACAACCAGTTTTAGATCTTTGCACATCAAGTTCCTGAGCCTGTCCTAGAAACAGTAGTGCCAAACTGCAGGTCCATAGCGTGCTTAAACAAAAACTAACATAGCCTATGCCTCTTCTAGTGAAATAGGCCCAGGGCACCGGCACAAGGAGTTTTCATGTTTTTCTTGGCATTGTCAGGCAGTTAGCAGGAACCCTGAAAAGGTTTTGGTGTGCTTTGAATGGTGCTCTTCCAGAGAGTGGCCAGGGTCAGGGATGGCCACAGGTCAGACTGCTCTCATGGCTGGGAACTGTGAGGGGAAAGAATTTCATTACTCTGATTTATGCACCTGGCACTCCACATACCTGGGACCAAAGTGTAGAAGCATCAGCTCGGCTCAGCCCTGCAGCTCCTCCGCCCCTACCTGTGCCTGCCTCCTGAGCTCCACTGCCCCGGGTCAGGCTGCTCCACCAGCACAACACAGGGCATTGCCTCACCTTGCTAACATCCCAGTGGCCAAAAAATTATCCTGGAACGGGAGATTTCTGGTCTCAGACACATATAGCACCAACCAGGTGAATCTGGCCAAATTCAGGTCTGCAGCCCAGAAAAGGCCCAGGAAAGCAGGGCCAGTGAGCAGCAGTGTCTTCAGCAGCTGTTTCTCTAGAAGGGGCAGTGTTTCTCTGCGGGTTGCTCATGCTGAGGACAAGACACTTGTCCTTGCTGTGTCATGCACGAGCAGAGTGACAGCTGTGACAGCTGTGACCCAACCGTCCAGATCTCCTATGGCAAGCAGGCCTGGCTCCTACCCCTGGGATTCAGGACTAGGATAACCAAGGTCTGATGCCTCAGCGCCAGGAGCAGGTGGGCTTTCTGACAGATACAGAGTTGGCTGTTACAAATGGTAACCTCAAATACCCATTCTGTGGGGAATTCCAACATTTTCCGTTCATTGTTAGCATAAATGGCCCCCAGGTTTAAACCTCCCATACTGCAATGTCTGTGAGGAAATATAATTGCCATCAGCTGAAAGGTTTTACTTCTGTTTTGATTTGGAGAGCTTTTTAAATTTTGTAATTTAATTTTTATATATGAATAGAGCATAATAATTATTTTAATTATTTTAATTATAAACAATATCAGATATGGTAATGCAATAATTCATTAGTATTCTAATTGTTAAGTGTTACTGTAACTGATATTTGCTTTGGTAATTGCTATTTTAATTGGTAATTGGTGTTCCAAATGGCCATTGGGGTAATTCTTACTTGTGACTGGTAATGACAATGGAAATTTTTAATTGGTATTCTAATTGGTTTGGTAATTCATATTTGGCTTTTCACTGGTAACAGAGCAAAGTGGTCATTTGTAATAGATAATTGGTTTGGTAATTGATTTAGCAATTGGCATTGTAGAGAGTACAAAACAAGTGATCAAAATACACTTATTAATAATGTAAAATATGTAATATTTTGAAATTAAAGCTAGTTTACAAAACTGGCAATCAAATAATTTTAAAACAAAAATCTCTTACTAAAATATTTAAATTTTAGAAAAATGCTTAATTTTAAGAACTTATTTTTAATAATGGAAATTTACGAACATCAGTAAGGTCTCCTGTCCTGTCCTGTCCTGTCCTGTCCTGTCCTCTCCTCTCCTCATGTGTGAGATCACATACCAGGGGATCACTTCCATGACCCAGCTGGTCCTGCTGAAACCCAGCCCCAACTGTACCCACTTGACACCCCGGACATGGTGCTCAAAGGAACATTTCCTTGTTATCCTGCTTTGAAACACCTGCTCCTGAACTATCACCTGAACCTCACCTCAGCCCACAGATATGGCAGAACTTTCTCCCAGACTGGTCTTCAATCAGGATATTTAATGCTGTATGAAGTCGGATATGGTAAAAGCACTTGGGTCATCAAACAGGTGGTTCCTCATTTCCCATATATTATATATTTCACATTATATTATATATGATTATTTTCTATACTGGAGGTCCTTTTTTTGACATTCTGCAATACAGGAAATAGTGCAAGCCACTGGGTGGGAAATCATGTTACTTTAAAAAAAGACTGGAGTGCTGCTGTGCTAATATCATCCATGAAAAGACAGCAAGACTAAGATCTAAAGGGAAGAGTAACTAAAATTGCTCACTACAGCCTTTGATGCAAAAAAATACTTGGTTGCTTATATAATGGATGGTACAAATTTTCACAGAGAAATATCCAGAACTGCCAGCACTATTTCTGTCCTATTATGGCCTTTGGAAAACTATTGATTTTCTTTCAGATGCATCAAGTTGAGCATCCAATGCACATTCTTCCTCTCCAAAATGCTTTGCCCAAAGATGTTTGAATATCTGGCTCATTAGACTGTGTGCTTCCATGATCAGCATAGAAATCCAAGATAGAAAATACCCTTTCGGTCATCCAACCCAACCCTCAGCACTGTGGAATTGTTCCCTCTCCCTCTATACACTTGCGACTGTTTTATTCAGCCCAGTTATAAATGACTCAGATAATGAACTCCCCTGGAAAACTGCTCACCACCAGTGACCACCACTATTATGGACTGGGACTGGGATTACATCCAGTTACAAGGAGGAAGATTTCAATGTGATATGTACAAAAGGAAAACAGGAAGCAGCCAAAGGAAAGCTATGAATTTATTACAAACAGCCTGTGTTTAGGAGTAAAAAAACCCCAACACTTAACAAGAGAGTATAATTTTTGAGACTGTGTCTATTTCAGACAATTAGAAGTTAATCTAGACCTTTAACTACAAATCAGAAATTCCTCAGAGTCTGGTGAGTTTTTTCCATCAGCCAAAGGTCCTAACAGGGTAGCAGGAGTTTTGGTAAGAGTTCAGTCGTTAAGACTGGCATTTTGAGAGTATGACCTTCAAACTGTAAAAATTCTGCTTGTAATTTAACCTACCTGGATTCCAAGAAAAATTTCTTTCTGTCTCCTCCACTTCAAATAATAACAAGGACAGGAAATTATTTTTTAAAGGCTCCTTACAAACTGGAATATGAGGGTGTGTTTCTAACATAATTCTTGAGATCACCTCTATCCTTCTTAAATTATTTTCTAGATCTATGAGGGTTTCGGTACAAAAATTCAAAATGCTTGTCTCCACTAACCAGTAATTCAAGGCTGATTTGTTAATCCTTATGTAATGTTCACAGATTTTATAGTGTGCAATTACATTTTTCAAATGCTTCTCCTTTCTCATATTCTTTTCCTAAGTCTTTTAACTTAGCCAATGAAAACCCATTTATTTCTGATTTGAAAATTAGTTAATGTAAATAAGGCCTGGCTGACATTTGCAAGTCATTTGCAAATGCCCTTATAGTCTGCAGTCCCTCCTTTTGCCTCTTGTGAAACCACATTTATGCATGTCGCTGATTGATTGATTGATTGATTGTGTGTTGGGTATATACTTTGAGATACATCAAGAAAACACGATATATTTCTGCTTGTCAGTATGTGTGCCATGTGTTAATTATTATTCACATATAAGAGTTTTGGCTATGTCTACATTGGAGCTCACAGCAGAGACTCCTTCAAAATCAACAACGAAGATACCCAGAGTTCTTCCTACACAGAAAAGACACTTGTAGGGGTCAAAAACATGAAGTATCCCCGCTATGTACCACTGTGCCTAATAAAGTCCATGTGCACTATTCTGGTTCTGTGCTTTACTGATGTACTGTATTGCTTCTGGATCCAATATAAAAATTAGTGCGGGCAAATCACATGACACTCCTTTGCAGGGGTAGGCTTGTCCTTCATTCAGCTACAGCCAGTGTGGGAGGATTTGCTACCTTATTTCTGACACCAAAAACAAAACAAACCCCCCCCGCCAAACCCAAATGAAAAAAAACAAACAACAACAACAACAAAAACCAACCAAACCAAAAAACAACAACAAAAAAACCCAAACCAAACCAAAAAACCCATGAGGACCGTAAGTCTTATTAAAAATCCCAACATTCAAGAACTACGATTCTATCTTCCCTCATCTTTCATGTTCTGAACTAACCTCTGCCCCAGCATCACCAAATGCTCATCTTCTATCTTTTTGCATATACTTTTGAAGTTATTTTAAGCTTGAAGCTAATCTTAAAGCTGGTGTCCCTCAGCTGCCTCCTGCCAGGGACACCTTTCATGCTAGTAGCTGTGCTGGCCAATGATTGTCAATGTTACTAATTTGGCACTTCTTCTTTATTCTTTTTGTTTTGCTTCCATCTCCTCAAGAGAAACTGCAGGGAAAACACAGGACATTTTGGCTTGAATCCTGTCTTACATGTTTGATAGTTTCACCAGCAGGTAAAAACTCATAAGGTTATCTCCTGCAAAGTGCTGTGATATCGTGATTCCAGAGAATGCTCAACATGCAACATTGGCCTACGGACCACCACCCTTCGAGTGCACTCCATTGCAGGCGATAACGCAGCATGAGGATATCACACAGGTTTAAGCACATTAGCTCAGGTCCTGGAAGTTGATTTATTGCAGAGGCACAGAGCTCTACATGTACTAATTCAACTTGCTTCTCAACTAACAGCTGTGTCCTTGCAGTAATTGCTATGACTTCTATCTGTTGTTTTCCAGAGTCTCACTATAAGTTTGGTGTGTACTTGCAGGCGTTTAGGTGTTAATCATAGGTGTCCAATCCCCAAGATAACTCAGGAGAGAGGTAGTCACTGCACTCAGTGGAATTTTTAGAGTATTTCAATTTGCTCCAACTTGAAGCCTGTTCACAGGCTACCATGGGAGGCCAGACAACCCACACACACCACCTACAAGTACTCAGTTACATTTAGGGCTCTTAATATGGAGGTGGCCACCACGCCCACTGTGTGATTATGAAGAACAGCACAGTGATGAGCAAGTTTGCTGCTGTAATGACCCTAAGGGATAGATGTATGCTTCAGCCTGTACTGAGGAACCAGACCAGTTGTTTACTGTCCCGGTGCACAGCAGTGTCTCAGTACACAAATAAAAGGTACTCCACTCTTCCCCCTTCCTTCCCTCTCAGGCCCCCAAGATCCTTACCAACCTCATCTCTGCAAATGCTCACATAGTTTCAGGCTGTGCTACAGAAATAAATTACTCCCCTATTTCTGCTCTTAATGTGTTGTGTTCCTTCCCCCATCTCCCAATATCTAAAATCTCTCCTTCCTTCCTGATGAGGTAAGGAAAGTTTTGCTTCATGCCCTTCATGTGTAACAGCCTAACCTCTAAATAGAAGAGATGACAGGCAAATGAGGGTACAACATCCACGGGCAAGTGGGTAGGGGTGAAAAAGGATGTGAGTAACCAAAAAACAATGATGCAGCACCTCCAGTCAGACTCGTCTTTGCCAGGGAGGCTCAGGGAGGGATCAGTTATTAGTGGCTTGTGTTCTTTCTTGCCCTTCGTCGGTGTGAGCTGTCGGGTGGCGAGGCAGCTGGTGTGCTGCGACAGCTGCTTGCCATGCTGTTCATAATCGCCCCATTGATACCTTGAGCTGCCTCTGGCTGTTTGTTGTATCCACCTGTTGCCTTTGGTCTGAGCTCCTAAACCCTGTATTACAAGGGCTGTTGCTTTCCAGTGTGCTCTCTCCAACCCTGCCATGGGCCCCTGTGTGCTATCACAGGGTGAGCAAAACCTTTTTTTTTTTGGCCTTGTGGCTCGTTACTAATGTACTATTTCACCATCTCCCACTGCACTGCGGTCAATGGAAAGAAAAAAAAGTAAGGAGAAAAAATAAGGTTATGATGGTTTTGTGAGTACTTTTTTTTAAAGTTCCCATGTCCATATATTCCCAATATAGGGCTCTGCAACATTTGCAATCTTCACATCCGGAGAGACTTTCATCTGCTTCTGAGCACTGCCAACTCAGTGGACAGAGTGATTACACTTGGGACAGGCAATAACGCTATAAAATGTTGTGTTTTGTAAAAATAAGGCTTAGCTTTTTTCTCCCACTTCAGCCAAGTTTCCCAGAGCATACCATCCAAAATTATGCAATAAAAGCAGTAACTGTTTTCTGCAAGAGACGTTGCTCCAGTGGTCATTTCGCATTGCACTCTCCAGTTTATCAGAGAGGGAGACTTCAAACGGAGGGCTTTTTTTGCATAATACGAAGCTTCACAGTGACTTTACACACAGTTTAAGTACAACAATGAGAAAACCAATATTCAGAAAATACTGAAGACTCAATAGAAAAGCTGTAGTTTGTCTCAGACAGTAAAAATCTGAACCTTTCCATGGAGAGTTTGCCCTTGCCAGCATGCATGTGTTTATCAAAACACTATGTTCCTGGAGAATTTGACCTTGACTGTGGTTCTTCCTGGGGAACAAAGGCCTACAGAAAAGAAATCTAAAGTAGTAAGTAATACAGAAGCACAGAAACACTAGATAGGAATGGATCTCTGAAGGTCATCTGGTTCAGTCCCATTCAAAGCAGATGTTACAGAAGGTAGCTCCGGGCTTTCCCTGGGCAACTTTGGAGTATCTACATGCTCTCTCCAAAGCCTGTTTCACAGGTTCACCATCTTCACTGCAAAAAAAAAAAAAAAAAAAGGATCCTAATATTTCATGTGAATTTCCCTTGCTCCTACTTTGCCTTTTTTAACCATTTGTTAAAAGACACTGAAAAATCTTTATGTCATTTCATGAAGCAGAGAAGGATTACCCACCTGCTAGACTGAATAACCTGGCAAAAATTTAGGCTGATTCCCCAGGAAAAAGAGGTTCTCAAGATCACATATTCAACATCTTTACAACTGCTTGTTCCCCACTAATACTTTTTGAACCTGATAGTTTGTTTCAAGCACGTATGATGGAGTAGAGCAATCTCCCATAGATTTCTACAAGTTTGATGAAAACCATTTTGTGGGCAGATGAGAGAGACCATTGTCAGTACCCTCATTGACAAAAAGCTGCAATTTGAACTCAATTGTTATTAGATACCTGAGGATCCACATGGCACAAAGGCATTCTGAATGTCACTGCTAAAAGAAAAGATGTGATCAGATGGCTAGCACTGTATTAGTCATCAGAGAATCCAACCACAGGCTACAGACCCATAGGGAACTAGGCTTCATTAATTCTGCTACTCATGAAATGCCTTGGGTTTTTTACCTTTACTCTTATGCTTTAGCTGAGCGGTCATAAATTCGTACGAGCAAAAAAAATCTCCTTCATATAATCTCCCTTTATATATCATCCTTCTCTTACATGAGGAAAAGAATGGCTAAGAATAGCTGGTCAGATGATTTACTATTACAATTTTCTGTGGGTATATGGGATTTCTGGATGTCACTCAGCTGCCTTTAACAATAGCAAGGACACAATTGTTTCCATAGTAATACCCATTCCAGAGGGGTGAAGGTGTGTGTGTTGGGGGGGACAGTACAAAGCAAACAGAAGGCACAGTTACACAGACTTGCATATAGGACAAAAATCAGGCACAACAGAATTTGATTCTGCAACCCTTGCTATAGAAATTCCTTTTTAAAGGTCATCCAATTACACTGAAATCAGCAGAAAACTGACTTAGCAAGCATGCAGGCGAAACTCTTTCACAGTTTAGACAACGTGAATAAGTGAAAAAGCTGTATGTCTTTTGTCACTCTCCAGTTGTGAATAACTTAACCACAAATGTACCACTGCTAATGAGAGAAGACATTCCTTAGTTTGTGGTGACAGAGTAGTACACCTTGCCATACTATTTCATTTCTTACTCCGAGCAATAGCTAAGTGTGGTCCCGCAGGACAGCCTCCTAAATAACCTAATGTGCTAAAATAAATGGTCCCTCTGTGTTGCTCTAGAAAAGAGTTAACCAATAAACAATTTCCTGACAAACGAGCTAAACATGTCTCACACCTTTTCATCTAAAAATACCATCTGAAGAGAGAAATTCTGCTGCTGCAGCATCTGTCAGGGCTTTTCTGTCGCATTCTAGTACTCTTGGTTCACCCTAAATGAAACAAACATTGCAGGAACAAAAGAAAGCAAACTCTGAAGTAAACAAAGCACTTCTGACTCTTTTGTCTATGGTTTAATAGAAAATGCTCATCACATGGTCTCCCAGCTGCAGCAGGAGAAGCACCCCAGAAGGTTTTAATAAGAATAGTTTTTATAAATTGCTGAGGGAAGGGGAGAAATTGAAGAATTTATCCATTATTCCATTTATCCAAGATGGCTCTTGATGCTGGTGCTAAAAGCTCTGCTATTGAGTCAGTCAGTCATACAACTCTTTGAGCTGGAGCCAATACAGACCAGCAGAAGAAAAGCTCGGGCCTCAGAAACAGGAATAGTGAATTGGATCATAGGTAATAAAATAGCTTAGTCCATATCTTAGTTCTTAAATGACACTGTTGTTTTCTAGTATTTTGCCATATGAACTGTGAATCTAAATATTCGGTACTTATAAAAAAAAACACATTTCACTTCTAAATCTCCTCCCTAGTTTGGAGTTCAGAAGTCAGCTTTCCCTAGCCAGTCATAGAGGATACTTCCAAGACAGGGTTCTCTTAGGGACACATCATGGTGTTGATTATCCTTTTGATAAAATATATTGTCTGTTCCTTAATTTTTAAAGTATTTTCTTCATAATGTGAATGTATAGAATGGTCTGGATTGAAAGGGACCTTCTCATTCCAACCCCCTCACCATGGATCGAGACACCTCCCACTAGACCAGGTTGCTCAAAGCCTCATTCAGCCCAATCTTGGAACACTTCCACAGATGGAGGTCGTCCACAGCTTCTTTGGGCAGCCTGTTCCAGTGACTCACTGTCCTCATAATGAAGAATTTCTTCCTAAAAATTAATGTAAACCTGCCCTCTTTCAGTTTAAAACCATTGCTGGATCATCTTTGCTCCAGGTGACCATGTGCTGCTTTAGCTGTCCTGGCACCTGAAGCACACTGGAGCAAAGAGGCAGACATTAAGAGGCAGGTAACATCCTTATTTTTGTGATTTGATGTATTACTTCTTCAGCAATCACCTCATAAGCACGATCAAAAATACATGCCTTAAAAAGCAGCTGGAGAATCATTACATGGCACAGAAACCGATTCCAGGATGGAACATGAACCTGTCTTACACACACGTTGGATTTCTGAGATGGCTACAGGGACACAACCTGTGGCAGGAACATTACACAACCTCTGCTTCTCAACCTCAAAATGATGTGAGAAAATCTAATTCTTCTCAACAGGGCTGTAAGATAGGTGGTGCCAAAACACAATTACAGAAGGGTTTCCTCAGAAGAAACCCTGTCCCACCAGCTGTTTGTCTCATATTACTCCTTGAGTTGATCCCGCAAGGTGAGCTGCACGGATTGATCCCATGCTGATCTGTGTTCAGAATCTTGCTGCCATTGATGTGAACTTATTTTCCAGTGGATCCAGGGACACTGCAGGGCTATGAAAGAAACAGTTAATGGTGTTCAGTCCCCCCTTGTCCTAGCAGAGACAATGTTGAATGGGCTTGAGCTTTGCGATTTGGGTTTTGTTGTTTAAACAAGCAGTTGTAAACATGCACCCCTCCTGCTTTACAGAGCTCAAACTGCTAGTGACCTCCACATCACACAGGTGCCACAAGATTTCAGGCGAATATTCTGAAGTAACAAAACCTGAGCTGGCAGCCTTTCTATGACCAAAGTGTTTTTATTAGTGAAAACGAGCATGCAACTATACATTTTATGCTGAATACTGTATGACACCAAAACAAATTTGTGGGGCAGGAAAGGATAGCATCAGCAGTCTTTGACCATGTGAACGAATGTAGCCACAACGATTGTAGTATTTGTAGAAAAGGCATAGGAAAGCTGGCAGAGGCAAAAGAAATAGCCAGACTGTCTCTCAAGGACCGGACTATGATATATCCTGAGGACTGGCACTGGAAGAAGAAAGAGAAGTTTATATTTCTGCATGTTTCTCCTGAAACGCAAGGGTAAGTGGGTTCTCCAGACTCATTATGCTTCCCTGTGCAGGACAAACTGATGGGAAGACCCAGCCTGGGGAGGGAGGGGGACGCTTCAGTACAGCTGCACCTGTGCACTGAGCAGAGCATGCCACAACAGGGAAGAGCTCTGCCACAATCCTCTGCAACCTGTGGCAAGGGATGAGGAAGTAGGTGATGAGTGCATTTAATCCTAGCTGAGGTTTATAGTCATTACAATAGCAACTGAGCTCTCTCTCTCACTCTCCAATAATGGCCTCATTTTATTAAGTGCCGTACAAACACATACACAGAAAAAGTGCCTCCTCCGCACAGCTACATCTCGAACAAACTTGAGCTAGAAAATGTGCAGTTCTCATCCAAACTCGTAATTGTTTCTCATTGCTGGAACTGAACATCTATGCCATACAGACAGATATATACTGTCCCTATTTAAAAAATGACATAATGGGTTGTTTTCATATCTAGCAGGAACAAGGAAAATGTGAACAAAAGTCAAGAGAGAAAACAAATCTGTATATTTCCATGAAAGAACCAATCTATTTTAGAGTCATCTTAGGCTGTGTTTTTAGTTGGGTTTTGTTTGTTTATTTGTTGGTTTCTTTTGCCATATTGATGAATGATATTGATTTGCATCGCACAGAAGTCGCAGATACAATCCTACGTCTATTTCCATTAAACGCAGCATTCAGAACACCCATCATCACTTGGAGACTTTCCTGACTTTGATGCCTGTACACTAGCAAAGGTAGAGCATCAGGAAAAAGCTTTGTCATCTTGTTTTTTCTCAATTCCTTTCCTTCACCACACAGTTTTGTCTATTTATTTGTGTTAGGAACACACTTTTTCTTTCGCTTTCCTATGCATATTTATAATGAAAAGATGATTTGTGTCCTCATTACTGCTCTATTGCTCAATGATGAAAAAACATTAACAAAGAAAAATGATTTTCAGTCAGCTCACAACATTCTATGCAGGTGAACTGGAACTCTAAAGAGTATGATTTAATGAAAGAAGGTGTGAAGATTAAAAAAACCCCACTAATAAGGGTGTTTCTCTGCACTGAAAGATCACTTAGGAGCAGAGCAGTGATTTGCTTTGTGTTAGAAATATACAATGCAAAGGTTCAAAAGCAGCATCCCCAAGGTCAAAGAAGCCCATCCTCTCTAACACAGTATACTCACTCTCCTCCTCAACAACCTCCTTTTTCCACCTGTATCAGCATTTTGTTATTTTCAGCTAGTGGAGAGAAAATAAACTCATGTGTCTCAGCCATCTTTTAGCTCTGAAGGAACACACAAAAACGCCACAGAAGGCACCTGAAGCTCTGTGCACTATTAGTGGAGCAGCTCATGAACATTCACCTAGAGCTGCAGACACAGATTCAAATTCTGCAGAGAAAGAGAGTCCAAAATCGTGATCTTTAAAATGCTCATGAGATTTCTGCCATTTGCTCTGGAGATCCGCAGTGAAGGGCAAGTCAGTACAAAGCCACACGGAGCAGAGCACGCAGCGTCGAACAGTTCAAAGTACACAGCCACTTAGAGCCACTGGAGCCAAAAGGTGCTACTCCAAATGGGAGCACCATGCCATGGCTTCACACTCAGCACAGCAGATTCTGTCCAGTGTGCCAGAGCCAAGACTAGAGCCACACAGAGAGACAAAAAGGAAGGACGAGGGGTCAGTGGACTTCAAGCCCAAAGGAACATTTCTAAGGCTCCTTCCCCAGGCATCAGCAAATGTGTGACAGGCAACAGATGTCAGATCAGCAATTCTCCGCCTCTCAATCTGGGAAAGCCTGTGTTTTAAACAGAGGTTTCTCCTAACAAGTGCCCACCAATCTTCTGGCTCTTTTTTTCCATCATCTTTGTCAGGAATTGGTGGTAGGAGCATGACACAGTACAGTATCACTGCCATCAGAGGAAAAGAAAAAACCTTGTTAGTACTCTGCAGTGCCACCCTCAACAGGAAAGGCAAAACATCACAAAATATCAATAGAGCAGAAGATTAAGCTCAACTGCATTATGACTGGTATGGCTACCAACACCTGTCAGCAGTAAACTGAGAATTTTTTAAAAACAGTCATTCTTAACTGTGTTACATGTTTCTTTCCTTAATTCACTGAGTTCATAACCTAAATTACGTAGAACAGCAGCTAAACTGGTTCATCATTGCTCAACTCCAATTTAAAAGGACAAAGCAAGAAGCTGAAAAGAATAATATTTGGGGAACTGGATAGCTTCAGGGGATATTTAATGACAGGACAGAGAGACTTGAATGCCTGCAGCATTGGTTTTAATTTGGTTCAGGGCAGTAGTGACACAAAGTCATTACTGTATGAGAGCTATCCGTGGGTCTTTTGTGTGAGATGAGGTGGTGGTCTCGGTCTGTTCCTGGCTAGTGGACACGTGCTTTACAAAACTCAGCAGCACATCTCTCATTCTCAGCAACTGGCAAAGTCAAAAAGCCAAGGTCAGACCCGGGGAAGAAGCAGGGCTACTGTACTACCCGAGCAACAGGCTGAAGTGTGCTGTGTGGACAGCTCATAACAAGGACAATGCCATGCCTCATCAGTGACACAAACAGTGACTGTCCCCTGGCAGCTCAACCCTTTCAGAAAAGACCAACATTTGACTAAATATGGAGTTGGACAATTAACAAAGGCCCCAGGTAACCCACTCACTTTCATGGGTTCTGTCATTTCCTGGACTGTTTTTTTTTATTTGCTGGATGGCAGTAAAGCTGCTCCTGGACAATGAAATTTCTGATTGGGTTTTTATTGTTATTATTTGCAATGTGTTAGTGCCTGCAGGTCACAGACGGGTTATGACTTTGTTGTGATAGGTGCTCACAAACCACTAGTAAGAGACAGTTCTCACTTCGATGACCTTATAGCTTAAACAGAAAAGCCTGAGAGTGAAGGAAGAAAAAATATATTATTATCCTCATTTCATAGTGGGGGAGCAACTGTGCAGAAAGACAAACAGCAGTACGTCCCGAGGGGCTGAGCTCATGTTGCTCTTCCCAAATCCAGTGAAAACTGAGGATGTTCAACAGTACGGAAAAAAAGGGGCCAACATAACATAACAAGTAAGGAGGAGAATCAGGACTTGGTGGGTCCCAAACTGAACTTGCTTGTTTAACAGCTTGCAGAGAAAATGTAGAAAAGCTGAAAAATCATGTTGCTTTAAGAGTACTTGTTTGTGCTGCAGCAGCACCTGAACTTGTCGGTTCTTCAGGCTCTGTGGTTTAGGAAGAGAAGGCTACCACAGGAAATGGCCAAGATTTAAGGTCGTGTTCTTCAATCTTTTGTTCTCCTTGTCCAAAAGAATTTCTGTTGTGGTCCTCAAGGTGTGCAGGGGCAGAATTGTACTTAGAGTGGAGACCCTCCTCAACTTTCTCAAGAGACTGTATGACTGCGAAGTGGTGGAAAGGATTTTGTGCACTCATGGTGCTCATTGCTATCACAGCAGTGAAGTCCCCTAAAATGGATAGATAAAGATGAGCCCTTGGGAGAAGGAGTCTTCTAAACTAAGAATTGGAACGTAAGGACAAATCTTCTCTCTTGTTTGAAAATGATTTAAGAAACTGACACATAAACCTTGTGAAAAACAATTTGCCTGTGGGCAGGATACCGCATAAGTGTTAGAAACCAGTGTACTGGCTTCTTCCATGAGCACACTTCCAAGTGCAACATTTACGTCGTGTTTCATTGTTGGCTCTACCTATGAATGAAGAGAGAAAAGTGAGCAAGACCTCTGAGTTTATATGAAACAGCAGGAGGAAACACTCTTGACAAGAAATCATGGAGAAATCCTGAAAGCAGTCATGGTGCTCCAGGGTCTACAAAACTAGGAAGCAAGTGATCTTTGCAAGAAAACTGAAGCACCTGATTGTTGTACAGATTTTATCAAAGTAAATCATCAAGGTCTCATTAGGCACCTCTCATCAACCTAAATAGATAAATAAAATGCTTAATGGATGGAGGACAACATTCCTGAGGTGGCAAAGTCAATTTTTCACAAAAATATAAAATGAAAGTATTTGGAAAAAAATATCTGACTGAGAAAACAAGAATTTGTGATTTAGAAAGAGCACAGGATCAGCTGGATTATCTCATCTGTTACCCCTTTGCCTCTTCTTCCTGAAATAAGAACTGAAGGAAATCCCCGTTGCAATATGTCGTGGTTTAACCCCAGCCAGCAACTAAGCACCACACAGCTGCTCACTTACTCCCTGCCCCCAGAGGGATGGGGAGGAGAGTTGGGGAAAAAAAAGCAAAATTCATGGGTTGAGATACAGACAGTTTAATAAGACAGAAAAGGAAGGGGGAAAAATGGATTTACAAAACAAGTGATGCATAATAACAACAGCAGTAATAATAACAATATAATTAAAATATACAAAACCAGTGATACACAATGCAATTGCTCACCACCTGCTGACTGATGCCCAGCCAATCTCTGAGCAGTAACCCCCAGGCAGCTTTCCCCCCAGTTCATAAAATGAGCATGACATGATACAGTATGGAATATCCCGTTGGCCAGTTCAGGTCAGCTGTCCTCCTCAGGTTCCATGTCCTCCTAGCTTCTTTTGCCCCCAGTCTACACACAGGTGAGAAGCCAAAAAATCCTTCACTTAGTGTAAACACTGCATAGAAACAACTAAAACATCAGTGTGTTATCAACACAATTCTCATACTAAATCCAAAACAGCATACACAGCAGTGTATCAGCTACTAGGAAGAAAATCGACTTCATCACAGTCCAGATCAGGAGACAATAGTACCTGGGGGTCAATCATGCACTTTAAAAGGCAGCTGTGATGTGTTCTAGAATTCCATCATGTGGTTGAGAGGCCAGTAAAATTCAGATATTCTAGTTTCACTAGATGTTTGCAGTTTAAAATTTTGCACCAAATCAGAATAGTAGAATTCTTACCTCGAGAAAGCTGTGGAGAACATTAATTTCAGGTTGATGGTAATAAGTGACTCAGCTTTTCAAATTTTTGTATTATTTTGCAATATATAATATAAAAGGAAATATTTTGAAACCAAAACTCATTTTGAAGGAAGAATTTGAAACGTTTAGCTTGGAAATGTCACAACGAGACGTTTCCACACTGTTGGAACATTCCTCCACCACTTATTCTTTTTTAAATGACATTTTCAGTGCAACCAACACAAGTTTGCAAAGCATTTCAATTTTGACAAGGTTGCATTTTCCAGTGGAAAGCCATTTTTTCAAAGGTTTTCCAACCAGCCCCACTGGGAACAGATGTCACAGAATTGCAACAACCTTCCCTTTGCAAAATTGCTAAATTGCAAGCAGGATCCTGGAAGAGGGGCTGGAATGTGCAAGGCATAAGGGGTCCCAGGGTGCCCCATGGCTATGAAGGTTGAGAACCTGCTGCTTGAATCACCTCTGGCTACCTTGTCTATATCTTGTCTCCTGTGGAACTTGTAGGCTGAAGTGGCAGTAGCAACTGCATGGGATTGTAAGGGGGGAAAAAACCCTCGGCATGTGGGCATGGCTACCTGTTCAACCCTGTGATGTGATTGTCCACCACTGAAGTTTAGAAGTGATGGAAAGAAGGATTATCCTGAGACTGGAGAAATGCTCAGTTCAGGATGGGAATCTTTAGCAAGCCAAGAATGTGGAGGAAGGATGAACAGTTAGACATGCCCTTAAATTCCCTTTGAGGGCTGATTTTGGTCTGGCAATGTCCACTCAATGTGATTTGCAGAGGGGATGTGTCCCTCCATAAACATGGAAGAGAAGTTTAACTTGGTAGGTTCACATTGAAAGCAAAAGTACTCAACTCTTTCAAAGAATTAAAGTCTTAGTCCTCTGAGAAGTCAGTACTTTCTGAAATGCACAGCTAAAGAGAAATCTGATCTGATTTAACACAGTTCTAAATAAAGTTCTTTTTACATTCCACCGCTTCCAAATGACCAAACAGACGGACTAATACCAGAAACTCAAGCTGGGCACAAATGAGTTGGTCTTTTTTTCCCCCTTCCACTTTTCTCACAGGGAGTGCCATTTGAAATTATCTCCTTTCTTGTTAATTTAACGATTACCATCAGAAAGAGCCAGCGGCTGAAAAATTACAGGCAGTAATTACGAGCTTGCAGACTTGCTCTGGGACTCGATGCAGGGAAAACATCAGACTGTGAGAATGAGGCTGTGATCCTCGGCACATGCACTTCGGTGGATGGAGCCTGGAGATTTTGGTTGCCTCAGACCTTGGGGGCCCAGCTTGAGAAGCCCTCAAGAGGAAGAGTCACTGCCAGATGGCAGGCACATCTTGAGTTGGATTCCCCTAAAAATATGGGCACCCAAACCCTTTAACCATCACTTGTGAAGAGCTGAGTGGTTTTTTTAACCTGATAAACAAGGAAAAATCACATATTCCTCCTCCACAGATGGATTTACCAGTTCAGGTAAATGGTAGATGGACCAGTTAATGTCTTTAGACACTATGTCAAATGATAAATATTTATCATGTTTCTGTATTAATTCATATGAAGACGAATACATATGTATGACACTGCAGAGGTAGAAACACATGATCAAAGCCAGCTGGATATTACAGTGTTTAGGAACTGGCTGTTGAATAAAGCTCAGCTTTCCAGTTATGCCCATTGCCTGTCCACCTTTGGAGACATTTTGCCCCTCATAGATGAGGGAATCCCCAGCAGTTCTGAGGTCTGCCATGACGGCTGTCGTGTAAGCCCCAAAACACCGAAGGCGGGACCCAGGGGTAGTGAGAAAAAGGGAAATAAACTATGTCAAACCCCTGGTGTTCCACTGGAAATACTGGGACGGGGAAAGGACGCCCCACGAGGGCAGCCACAGCCGTCAACCTCCGCAGCCCACTGGGTGCGCCAACCCCGCGGCCCCGGGGCGAGAGAGGAGCCGTTCCCCGCTGTCCCCACGTGGTGCCGGCAGGTGGCCGGGCCGGGCCGGGCCGGGCCGGGTCTCCGCGGCGGGGATGCGCCGTCCGCCCCCCCGGGCCGGAGGAGGCGCTGCCTTCCACATTGGCTGGGGTCCCGCGCGCCGCCTCCCCCGGCCCGGCTC